>CM064331.1:63935297-64335297 GCA_032595735.1 Pelochelys cantorii
GCTGAACTCAAAACTACACTCTTCTCAGACCTGAGAAGATTCAGTGTCTGTATTACTCTTTGGGAAGGCGGTCATCTCAGCTCTATGTCTTGGCTGGGGGAGACCAGGAGATTTGGCCCAGCAGGACAGGGTCACAAGAAGCCCAGAGAGCAAGGAGACAAGTGTCAGTGGCTGTGTCGCACACTGGGAAGTACCCCCAACAGGTCCTCTGTGACTGCACCTCATCATACTAATACCAACCATCTTCAATTCCAGAGACAGGGACATTACTGCACCTATAAGGTCACCCCTCAGAGAAAGGAAACAACCAGTGCAAAATAGGAAATGCTCAACAGTGATCAACAAAGCAATTGCTGGTATCCATTTTCTGACAAATACTCATTCATACTAATAGATAAGTACAGTTATGCTCTCCCAACACGTATTTGATTTTCAGTTATTCTTTGTTATTCCAGCATGTTCAGGTTGATAGGCAGTAGCTCATTTAAAAATACAGAAATCAACTATGCCATGCAGGCACTATAGAAAGATATTTAAGAGCTTCTATTATCTGCAGAAGAACTAATGCACTGAGCCTTAATTGCACCTGCTGGGTGATCTGTCACAACTGGCTAAAGTATTAAGACTCGCACAGAAAAGCAATGCAGTGAAAGATATTTTCTCAGCAAGAAAGGTTGCAGAACCCCTTTGATGAATGAGCCAAAGAAAGTCAAGTTATAATAGGAGGGCTTTTTGAACACTCTCAATAACTTGATTATAACTAGCCATAGAGTACATTACAGGAGCATTCTTAATTAGGGCCTACTTTTCCATTAGAGACTAATTATGGATTGGATAGATGCATTGCCCCTGCAATAATTTCTCAGCAAACGTAAGAAAATTCTTAATGTTAGCTTATGTCTTGTTTTCTATTTTCAACAAGGTGTTAGTACAGAAGTTAAAGTTTACACACACAGAAGGTACTGTTCAACCATATGGGATCTATCACTTATATGATTAAATGAGTAACTAAATGGTATGCTAAACTCTAGGTAAATTTGAGTTATGTAAAAACATTTTCAAAGCCATCCCTCAGATTTCCAAGATATATAAAATTTTAAGCATAATTGTTGCTATTGAAAGGAGTATTTAAAACTTGATAAATATTTCAGCAAACTTTGTTGGGCTTTCAAACAGGCCTCAACAGTAGAGGCATGCTGTAGGCTTGTCCTATTCCCATTAATATAAAAAAAGCTAGATGAGCCAACCCAACATATATACAAGGAAATTATTTTTCACAAAACCACAGAAAGATAGGAGGTGAAGGAACATCAAGAAGTCATCAAGTCCATCCTCCTGCACTGTGGCAGGATACCTAGACCATCCTTGACTGACATTTGTCTAACCTGTCCTTAAAAACTACCCATGAGGAGGTACTAAATCTCCCATAGTACATTCAGATTGATCAATCAGAGTAAGGAGGAGGTGCAATTATACCCTATATAGGTAAAGTTTTATGTACGGTCAGAGGAAAAAAAAGTATCCTTGGAGAAGAATAGTATAAGAATCAGGAGAGTAGAGAGCTAATTTGGGAGGAATGATCCAGAGGACTGTCATACCCAGAACTTGTAATGGGAAGAGGACACACTGATGGGGGCAGGAAGATAGCCATGGAGCAGATCCATGTGCTTTAGGACTTCTTGCAGGGTAAGACTACAGCAATATGCACTGTAGGAGCTCAGCAAATGAAGAATAGCACTGCCTAGCTAGACTTACCCCAACAACCTCCTCCTCATTCATCCACATAGAGGTTGATGAGATGCAGGCAGAAGGAATGCCCAGCCCACGTTTTCCTTTGCTTATCTTCTACTTTTCCTTTTATTTTTGATGAAGGAAACTGTCAAATGATACAGTCTGCACCTAACTCTGAAGCACTCAGGTGAAATTTCTCAACATTGATTTTCAGCTAAAATGAAAAATGGCAGGTATAATTGAATTAAATGTGAAAGTGAATAATGCTATCAATAGAGTACCCATAAAGTGAGTTATTAAATAGGCAAGCTTAAGCCAGAAGAAAATCACTATATGTAACCAACATACTTAATTGAGCTTAAGCACCATGAGGTGGGAGTCCAATTATTGCTGTTTAAAGGCCCTGCCTCTTTAGTACCACAGCCCCTAAATATTCTGCATTTATTTGCTCTACATTCAGGGAAGTTCTCAAATTTAAAATACAACACAAACGTTGTGTCCCCTATACGTACCCTGATCTATAAGAGGCTCCCTCTCCCAGATGAGATAAAAACAAAAATTGTAAACAGCAAAAGGAAGACTCCAGCAGCAATTGTATGGTGCTAGATATAAACCTAGCTAATAGTCCTAACACATGCAGATTTCTCTGCTAACACATTGGCATTTAAGTTGTAAAATTTTGACATTACCACCACATTTAGATGGTCTGCAGGAGAGATCAAACCTTTACTCAGCTGGCATTTCAGCCTCTGTATGGGCAACAGTGTATCCGGACTCACTTAAGTTTCAGCTGAACTTAAATTTTAGTTTGAAATAATACCACAAAAGTGACTATATAGCATAACAGAGCCTACACCTTAAAAACGTATGTTGTCATATTGAGCACATATATGCTCAAAATGACCACTAGACACAAAATGTTACCTATGTTTTCATGTTACTCCTTCAGCATGCATCTCATTTCAGAAAGCAAGGGAAGGTATTTGAAAGCAAGTGGCATAGAATTTTTTTTGGTGAAGAATGTTTGGAAGACATGCAGGCAGTGTATGTTGTTACCATCTGATTACTCCAGCACAAATGCCTGTATTCCACTAGAAACACTACCTTCATTGATATGTTCATACAGGTTGTACCTCCTGGTCTGGCAACATCAGTCAACTAGGAGGACCATAGATGCACCTGGACCAGAGTACCCAGGAGGCAAAGGACAAGAGTGCCAGCCCAGGCTAGGTGACAATCCGGCTGTGGGAGCACGAGACTGGGGTCAGAGCCCCATGGCAGTCTATGAGCCCGTGGTACTTCAGGGTTGGGCCAGAGTCCCCAGCAGCATAGGTTGGCATGAGGCTGGATCCCATGGTAGCCCCCAGTAGCTAAGTAACAGCACAGAACACTGAGAACCAGGACTGATGGCTATGAACAAATTTTATGGGACTGTGGGAAATTGAGTCACACCCACAGTAAGTGGACATCCAGCTACCTAAAATCATGTCAGACCACAGATGTTGCCAGATTTCAGAGGTTCAACCTGCACTGTTTCTTGCATGACCTCTACTGGGCACCACCTACTGCAGCAGTCTATGGAAGGTCACCACAAGCTTCTACCTACCTGAATTAGGAGACTATCAATTGTTACCAGACTATATTCTTGGTGTTGCTGCTGAATCTGACCCTTGCCCTCACATGCCTACTATTAATTCTGGTTTTATCCCTATTGTTTCCATTATATCCCCCTCAAAGTACCTAAATTTCCAACTAACTACAATCTAAGAAAACATCAGAAGCAATATTTTCCATAAAAGCAATTCCACAACTCACAATGATCAAAGTACAGGAGGAAGATTTGGTGGGGACAAAAGTAAACTTCAGACTAAAATGAGGAATGGGATGCATCTACTATACATGGACTTCAAAAAAATTAGAAAAACAAAACAATTAAACACACACTTCTGAAGTGTCCAAGCGTGTGAAAAAAGATTCATCTATTGTTTATGGAAACATTTTTATTTTTCTGAAAGTGAGCAGTATAAAATGTATAGTAAGAAATAACCTAACATTTAGCTGTTTATAGGAATTATATTTCCACTTCTATGGAGCCATAAGAGACAATACTAGTAATGAAAATAGAATACTTACAGGGATTTTTTTCTACACATCTGAAAAGCACTCAGAGTAAGAATGGCTTTTATTTACATAAAGTCATGTTTAATGTTTCCCAGAATAGCACATCTTCAAAAATAAATGGAGACAAATTTCCATACAAATTACATGTCTAAGTTCCATGCCTAATAACTTTCCATAATTTTTTATACATTTCCTCTTTCATGAGTATGCTTGTAAGGCTTTAGTGTATCTGCATGCCATTTCAATAAATAAAATAAATTTCCCCTGATCAGTATAAAAATAAAGTGTGTGGGTGTGTGTGCGCGTGCGTGTGCGCACTGGCTTTTCAAACTGTATTGGAAAGGTATGGTAAGATATAGTTGAGACTAATTCATTATGTGCACCACATCTGACCTGCACATTTGCTCCTTTTATTCTATTAAAAATATACATTGTGCCATTTTCAGTTTGAGATCCATATAGTTTGGGAAAAACAAATAAAAGTTAATTTTCTCATACAAAATGCTATTCACAGTACTCAGATAACAGCAGATAAATTTTGGCCTTGCTTTGATTGTTTGTTTTAATTGCTGCTAATATAAAGAAAATACTTCTGAAAGAACTTTATACCCTCTGGCAGCATGTGTGCACATATTTTAGATGAAAATCACATTTATGATTGTAGTTATAATTTGTTAACTAAGTGGACTAATTATGTCCTCTTTAACAACTTTAATGAGCATGTTTAGATAATCATTTAAAAATAACTGGTTTGCACCATGGACACATTTCAAATATAGGCATTAGGACTTTATGAGGTTCAGTTATTTATGTCAGGATTTAATAATTATGTATATTTTCGGAGGGGAAAAAAGCATCTCATCCTTTTCAGCTGTAATGAGCTACCAGAGACAACTAGACCCAACTATTTGTGAAAAATACAGAAAAGCAGGAAAGCCTCACTAATCAGCATATTACCAATTACAGTTAGGGAAGAAATTTAAACTATGATTCTTCTTCTATGAAGGTAAGTAATTAGCATAGATCCCTACTCCTGGTCTAAGCATGAACTTCTACAGCCTTAGCATTGAAATGTAAGCCAACTCCACAGCAGGGATCACACTGGGACCAGATAGTGAGTAAGGAAGAAAGCAGAAAAAAATGCATCCATTTCTGTAAGTAAGAGCAATGAACAAATGAGTATTATAATTACACAGCTTCTGAGAAGCTCTCAAATATATTTTTTCTGCAATAGCTATTAATTATAACCAAGCCTCATTCTTGGCAACTAAAAAGCTCTGAGGATCTCTCTGTGAAACACTTCCAGACACCTGCCACAAGTTTGCTACACCACTACTTAGGCTATCCAACTCTGAGCAAACATGTTTACAAGAACCAAAGTGAAAGCAAAGAGTTATCTTCATCACAGCTGGAAGCAAAGATATCACTAAAATATGCTTAGAGAGGGGATTTTCAAAAAGTGTGGTAGGAGCACAACTTCCAAGACTTACGCTTTTAAGATACTCGGGCATTTCTTGAATTCCCACTGTGGATCAATTTTTTAAAATTGTGTGAAAAAATAGACTTACCAGGAGTGAATGAGGTTATATAAGCTCTACTGCATTCTTCAAATTATATGTTGATAAAGATCAAATTTTCCCAGAATCATTTTTTGAAATTTTCCATCAACCAATGAGTCCAAAAAATTAATTTTGGAAAACACCAAAAAACTCAATGATCCCAAACAAAATATGCTCCTCAAATCCCTGGCAGCTGGCTCAGTAGACCTTACTGGTCAGTTGCACTGCTGCTATTCAGCCTCCTAGGCAGTGAAACTGACATAAATCATAACTGAAGCGCTCTATGAAAGCTCAAAAGTTTCTCTCTCTTGCCAGCAGAAGTTGGTGCAACAACACACCACTTAGGGATGTATGCGACTAGTCAACTACATGATAAGCAAATGCGTATTGGGTAGTTGAGTAGGAACCTGAGTAGTCACTTCCCCCTTCTTGATGCCTCCATCAGAGAGAGGCAGCAAGATGTAGGGGGGAGAGAGCAGGAACCGGTGCTGGGGGGAGCCAGCTGAAAAGGCAGTTCCCCCCAGCACCACCTCCAGAGGAGCAGAGGAGGCAGAGGGCAGTGGGGAAACAGCGTGAGCGAGGACTGAAACAGTCCTGCTCACCCCGGTCCCAATTGCTGCTCCTCTGCCTTTCAAATGCATAATAGCCACCTGCGGCTCTTGTACATTTCAAAGGAAGAGGCATGGAGGGGAACCATGCCAACGGGGACTGCTTCAGTACCTGCTGGCACAGGTTCCCACTGCCTCTCTCCCTTTGAAATGTACAAAAGCCACAGGCAGCTGTTGTACATTTCAAAGGGAGAGGCGCAGTGGAATAGTGAGCACACCCCTTATCAAGTAATTGATTAGTCAATAGAAATTCCATTGACTATTCGATTGGCTGATTAATTGAAATTTAACATCCCTAATACCACCTCATCCACCTTGTCCTTCTAGTACCCTGGGACCAACACCATTACAATAACACTTCACATCAGCAGTTGTAGGAATTCCTGGTATCCATCTGCTCCAGGATCTCTCAGGTAGACTGACCTGGACACTCCCAGTTTTCAAACTTCCCAATTTCTGCAGCTGAGGGAACTGGCTGCTCTGGAGGTGAGGGACCAGCTACAAGCCTCAGCTTCTAGCTCAGCCATGGCTTCCAGGCTTGCTGCTGCTAGAGCTTGAAGTATTTAGACCTAGAAATCCCAACACAAGTCAGGGCTGCTGAGCTCCCAGCTCCAGAGCCCTTTGTGTGGAAGACACCCCAGAGATCAGAGCTAGGGATTTGAACGCCCAGATCCATGGCAGGGAGCCTGAAAGCCCTGGCACTGCAGACCCTGGTAGCCCAAGCTTCCTAGGAACACAGCAGGTGAGTTAGCAGGGAACCAGGAAGGTTTCTAGCTGAACCCTGCATTGCATTGAATGAAAATTCTCAAACTTGAAGTGTTTTTGCAAAGCTTTTTCTATTTAACAAATGGGCATTCTCTGACTAAGTTTAATTATTATGGTTTCTTAATTAGGTCAATATTTCAGCACACTCAATCTATTTGCTCTAGTTTCTATATTTTGTTTTTTCTTCCTATTTGCGGGAGGGTTATCTTACCTTGACCCAGCATCTGGATACTCACACTGGTCATCAGTCACTGCAAAATGCACATATAAACAAACATATGTATCTACCCTGAAAATTATGTTCTTAAGCTATGAAAGTTAAGCGAGGGCACCAGTGTATAACATACTTCAGTGGATTTGTCTCACATTAAGAGGTGGCATTTGCTAATCTGTCTGCCCATTGCACATTGTGCGCCTTATAATGAATATACATTTGGATACTATATCCAATACCTGGTAAGATCTTACTCTCAGTCACTGTCAATCACTGAATTCAAGTCTGATCCCTACCATAGTTTTACATATGGGCCCTGAGAGGACTCATTAGTCCAATTTTAAGCACTGTAACTCCACTTGCAGTAGATAGAAATTCTGTGGAAGTACAGCTGCCTGCTGGGAGAAAGTTCTCTTTTTTCCTTCCTTCTCCCTCTCCCCAACTTTGAGGGCAAGGCACTTCTCCTTAAAGTGGACTGCATGATAGAGAATATGGTGCCACTGGGGTCAGCTGGTGGCTTGCTCTTCTCAGCTTGTGATGTCCACATCAGTTTTCTTAAGATAGTATACAAGTTATATGTCTTGCATGCCTAATGAGCATTCTTGCCACAAATGCCCCATTTTGTGTGTGTGAGATATTTTATACTCCGTCTACCCAACTGTGTCCTCCATATGGCCATGCGTTAACTGTATACTGTACTTTCTCAGGTGCTATTAGTAAAGATATTTGCAACACAACTATCAAAAATATCCCAGTTAAAATATAGATCTAATATTTCTGTTATGTTAGTTCAAACAGTTTTTACTTGCCCTACAAAACTTTCCAAGGTTCCATAATCTTGAAAATGTATATTTGTATAGAAAGTCAAGAAAGTTATTAAAGACTGCTGTCTTGATCTATACTAACAATACTACTACTACTAATAGTGGGGTCTGAGCCGTTTGCCCTCTTCCAGTTGGTTACAAACTTATAGAAAACAATCTTTTACTAAGATGATAGATTTTCCATTAGCTTGTGTAGGTAGAGATTAGTGGTTTTGGATGTTAATGGGCAAGGATTCTAAGTATTGATTCCTGCTCTGAGTTCCAGTGCCCAGCTGCTTCACAGAGTAGAGCAGCAATCACAGGAAAGCCTGACTTCACACCTGTACCTTTTGGTTGGCATGCTCAGTTTCTATGTGGAGATGGCATGTGTAGTACAGTCACACTCAGGAGATGAGAGTGGCTCGAGCATTTGGACTGTGGATGGATTCTTCAGTATTTTAGTTGCCAAACTCTAGCAAGTCTCTACAGAGCATGTATGAACTGCTTCTTTTCCAAAGGTTCATAACACTGTTAAATCTGTGCCACAAAGATGGAAAAAGATACATCTCTAAGACAAGTGCCAAATCTGTGCAAAATGTCAAGCCCGCATTTCAAATCATGGGGATGCTAGTTGTTGCCAGTTTGTTTTAACATGAGCAAAAATAGATTATTCTTAGTTTTGTTCTAAGAAATGGGTGACGTGGTGTGGCTAAAATTCTTTAAAAAACACTCAGTTGGGGCAGATGTCCAGCATGGAAAATGTCAGCCCAGAACTATTAACATCTGAGAAAACTTTAAGCAAGAAAAAGTTACTGCACAAGGTGAGTAACAATGGTTCTTCGAGATGCGTGTCCCCATGGGTGCTCCACTGTAGGTGTCAGGCTTGTCCCGGTGCCACAGATCGGAGAGCTTTTCTAGCCGTAATCCACCGGACCGTGCATGCGCGTCTCATGCCTTTTGCGCCATTTGTGTGCATGCTGTCCTGCTCCCTCCAGTTCCTCCTGATCCTCTGTGGTCTGAAAAACAATCACAAAAGGACTCCGAAGAGGGGAGGAAGGAGGATCGTGGAGCACCCACGGGGACACGCATCTTGAAGAACCATCGTTACTGCACAAGTTGAGTAACAACAACTTCTTCGAGCAGTGTCCCTGTGGGTATTCCACTGTTGGTGAATTCACAGCAGTAGCCTGTCTAACGGAGGCAGGATTCGATGCTATTGTGCTGCAGCAGTTGAGAGGACAGCTGAGGCAACCGCTGTGTCGGCTATAAGGAGATTGGGTATAACGTCATGTTTAGCGAATGTGAAGCCAGAGGACCATGTAGCTGCCCTGCAAATGTCTCGTAAGGGAACCCCCTTGAGGAAGGCAGTTGACGTTGCCATCACTAGCATTGAGTGAGCCTTCAGCGTGTGTGGAAGGGGCTTTTATTTTGTAAGGAGTAACATTGTTTTATACATGAGACAATGATTCTGGAAACGCTTTGTGCCGAAAAGGGATGGCCCTTAGAACATTCCACAGTGGACACCAGGAGGCTCTGAGATTTCCAAAAGCATTTTGTCCTATCAATGTAGGATGCTAGCGCTCGATGGACATCCAAGATATGGAGGCGGGCCTGCTGTGCTGAGAAGTGGGGTTTGGGATACAATGTGGAATGAACGATTGGTTCATTTATGTGGAATTCTGAACTCACTTTCAGTATAAAGGCAGGCTGAGGACGCAGTATTACTCCTTGAGGGGTAAATACCATGTAGGGAGGTGACGCTGAGAGGGTGGACAATTCCCCAACCCTTTGTGCTGAAATTATTGCCAACATAAAGATCACCTTCCATGTTAGGGTGTGTAAATCACACGTCGCTGGAGGCTTGAAGGGGGGGGGAGGGGGGAGTCATGTTAGGGCGTCCAAAACTAGCTCCAGGTTCCAAGGGTCTGCGGACTGCCTGTGGTGTGGGAAATGGCTAGCCAACCGTTTCATAAATCTCTTTGTCATTGGATGGGAAAATATGGAGTAGCCATCCACCGAGTGTCAAAAGGCAGTGATAGCCCCTGTTTGCACCTTGAGGGAGGAGCAGGTAAGGCCAGAAGGTTTAAGATATAAAAGTTAGTCCAAAATTAGATGAGTAGGTGCCAAGTATGGGTCCAAGGCTGCATCGGAACACCATGAAGAGAAGCGTCTCCACTTATGGAGGTAAGTATTTCATATATTAGATTTCCTACTATGTAGCAGAACGTGTTTGACAGCTTAAGAACAATTCATCTCTGTTTGTTGGAACCAACCAGGTACCAAGCCATCAGAGCAAGGTGGTTGAGTCGCGGATGCCTCAATTACCCGTGATTCTGCGTCAACAAGTCGTGGCGTTTGGGCAGATGATATGGAGGGTGGATTGACATGCACAACAGGTAAGGAAACCACATCTGTCATGGCCAGAAGGGGGCTATCAGTATTACTGTGGCTCCTTGGATTGCTATTTTCTCCAGAACTTTGGGAATGAGTGGAGTAGGTGGAAAGGCATACAGGAGATGATGATTCCAATCTTATAGGAAGGCACCCCCCCATGGAGTTCCGTCCAATCCCAGCTCTCAAGCAGTATCGAGGGCACTTTGTGTTGCGGTGTGTGGAAAAAAGATATAGTGATGGGAACCCCCCAGTGATGGAATATGGTATGGAGTACCTCTGGGTGCAACTCCCATTCGTAATTTGTGCAGAAATGCCTGCTTAGTGCATTGGCTGTGGGGTTCTGCTCACCAGGGAGATACACTGCGATGAGCGTAATTTTGTGCTGGTTGCACCAATTCCATAAACATATCGCTTTGGCACAAAACGACTGAGAACGGGCTCCTCCCTGTCGTTTTACGTAGTATGCCATGGTCATATTGTCGGTAAGGACTCGAATGACCCAACCACGGATCAGAGGGAAGAAGTGCCAACATGCGTTGAAGACTGCCCACAACTCGAGCACGTTAATGTGTAGTAGCGATTCTTGGGAGGACCGTAGTCCTTGGCTTTGTTGGTCCTGTAGATGGGTGTCCCAACCTAAGAGTAATGCGCCGATGGTAAGCTGCATTGTTGGTTGAGGGTGATGAAAAGGCATTCCATCCATCAAAGTGTTGAGGATGGTCCACCAAAGCAACAATTTCTTTACATGAGAAGGTATTGTAACCCTCTTGTGGACATCTTGGCCGTTTGGGATATATATCGTAGCCATCCAATGCTGAAGACATCGGAAATGTAGCCTTGCATGTGCTACGACATACGGCCCATGAGCTGCATGCAGGTGAGTATAGGTGTCCTGGGACTGGTAGAGAGAACTTGTACCAAGTCCTGAATCACCTGGAATGTGTTCACGGGTAAGTACGTGCGTGCCTTGGTGGAATCAAGGTGTGCGCCAATTAACTTTATCAATTGTTGTGGTCTCATGGATGACTTTGGGACACTGAGTATGAGTCCAAGTGCCTTGAATACGGATCTCGTGGTGTTGGTCCCGTGAAGCGTTTCAGTGAATGAAGGTGCTCTGATTAGGCAGTCGTCGAGGTAAGGGAATATAATGATTCCCAGTCATCCTAGGTATGCTATGACTACTGCCAGTGTCCTCGAGAAGACCCTGGGAACCAATGAGAGACCGAAAGGCAGGACCTTGTATTGGAAATGGTCTGTGCCTATTTGGAAACATAGAAATTGCTTGTGGTTCGGGTGAATGGTCACATGAAAGTAGGCATCCTGTAGGTTGAGGGACATAAAACAATCTCCACTGTGCAGTGCTGGAATGATAGTCGCCAGGATCACCATCTTGAAGCGTTGTTTACGAAGGTACTGATTTAATTGTTGAAGGTCCAGAATGGGTCTCCAACCTCCCAACTTTTTCTGGGTCAAGAAATAGTGGGAATAAAAGCCTCTGCCTCTGAACTTGTCTGGAACCTTCTCTATCTCTCCGATTGTCAGGAGACGAAGCACTTCTTGTTTTAAGAGAGGCTCATGAGATGGGTTCCTGAAGAGGGACCCGACAGGAGGGGTGGGAGGAGGAAGCGAAATAAAGGGGATGATGTAACCTAACGCAATCAGCTGTAGGACCCATCTGTCAGTGGTAATATGGGCCCATCGGCAGTGGAATGGCGTTAGACGGTGGTGGAACAGTGTATTCGTGGCACGAGGATGGGTCTAAAGTGGTATGGTCTGCAGTCCCTCGACTGAGGCATCAAACTTGCTGTCTGCTGTTCTGTTGGCTGGATGCTTTGGTTTGAGGTTACCTTCTCTGTTGCCTCTGTCTGTTGCATTGATGTTCCTGCTGTCTATACTGGGTCATTGGATATGAAAACGGTCTCTGCCTCCGGTAGGGTGCATATTTTTTGCAGCAGTAAGACAGGGTGTACGTGCCTAGAGTCTTCAGTGTGGTTCTCGAATCCTTGCCCTAATGGAGAACTTGATCCGTCTTTTCCGCAAAAAAACTCCGCCTGTCAGAGGGGAGATCTTCGACCTTTGACAGGAGATCCTTCGGCACCGCCGCTTGTTGCAGCCATGGTGTCCTGCACATGACCACAGACGTAGCGGTAGTCCGCACTGCCGTGTCTGCGGTGTCAAGGGCTATGTGTAGGGCCATTCTGGAAGCCACATACCCTTCTTGTACCACCACCTTGAGAACATTGCGCTTGTTGTCTGGTGTTCAATGAGTGGAACCAGTTTTGAGTAGTTGTTGAAATTATGGTTGGCCAATAGCGCAGCATAGTTGGCCATCCGTAGGGTTAATGTTGTCGAAGAGTAGACTTTTCGGCCAAAAAGATCCAGGCACTTACTCTCCTTGTTGCTGCTATTGGTATTAAACTGAGGAGCCTTTGCCCTCTGTTGTGCTGCATCTACAACAAGAGAATTTAGTTATGGATGTGTGAAGAGGAATTCCATGCCTTTGGTGGGAACGAAATATTTCTTGTCAGCTTTCTTGTCTAGCGGGGGTTGATGCTGGTATTTGCCATGTTGTCCGCTATCTGTAAAATTGCGTTGTTGATTGGGAATGCGACTTTGGATTCTTGTGATGGTTGGAGGTTTGAGAAGATGATACTGGTTTTGTTGTACTTCGGAAAGTTGTACCCATTGACTGTCATCTACTTTTTTCAACAACTCCTGAAATTGGCAGAGGTCATCAGTTGGTGATGCATCACCAGGGAAGACGGTGTCATCAGGTGACAACGATGACTGGCCTGTAGGCGAGTGCCCCTGCAACTCCTCATGCTTGGACAACTGCTGTGTAGCGACTGTGTGTGATGTGGAATGGACGGATAAATTCCCGTCAGAGTTGGTGGTCTTGTTGTAGGCAGTGTAGTTGAGCAAGCTCCGGCACATGAGGGGTGAGACTGATGAGGGGACGATGATGACAATGTGTCCCGATGAGGAGAGTGTGAATGATGTCTATTGTAATGAGAATGCCTGGGAAAGCAGTTGTAATACCGCGTGCTGTATGGGGACCTGGAGTAGTATCTGCTCCTATGTGTCCCATGGTGTCCTGAATAGCTGGAGAGTGTAGGAGATCTGGGTGATCGTGATCTTCCCCTTGAGTGTGTGGAGGATGCCGGCGAGCATCGATGCCGATGGTGGTAATAAGGTGAGGCATATGGAGAATAATGACTTTGCCTTGTGGTATGATATGCCGGTGACTGCCTTGAAGAAAATGAACGAGCTGGAGATGGTGAAGGAGGTTCTGGAGAAAAGTGAATTTGCTCTAGGCTCGGAGGAGGCGTTGGCAGCTTGTGGGACTTTTGCTGAGTCTTAGTCGGTGCTGGAGATTGCTCCGGTGAAGATGAACCTGGGGTTGAGATGTTCACAGGTGCGGCTGTGCCGCACCATGGAGAGGCGGTGCCACTACTGACTGGTACGGTGGTGCCAAGTGTGCTGGCAGTGCCAGCGTTGGATGGTGCATCGGTGCCAGTTGTATGGCTGGTGCTGAGGTGGTTGCTGGTGCCAATGCCTCTATCGGTACCGGTCGAACTACAGTTTAAATTTTTCGGGGCCACTTGCTTCGATGGGGGCAGATTCAGCACTGAACTGCTGCAGCCCTGCTTAGTCTTATCGGGTCCACCCGTGGAGAACGCTCCCAAGGTACCTAGCTTATCCTCCATGCTAATACGCATTGCGGGTAAGGAGCGTGAGGGAGAAGGCCTCCTCCTCGCATGGGTGGGCTTAGGCAATGAGGGCCAGCGCCTACTAGTTTCGGCCGGTTCCGTTGGGCAGGAGGAGTTGGTCTCTGGTGGCTGTAATGCCTTGTCAAACAACAGCATTTTAAGCCGCATCTCTCTGTCCTGTCTAGCTCGCACCGTGAGCTTAGAACAGTGGGGACATTTCTGGGGAATATGTCCCTCGCCGAGGCTCCATATGCATAGAGCGTGCCCGTGTCAGGCGGGCATCGGCTCGTGGCATGCGCCGCACTTTTTAAAACCGGGTGAGCCTGGCATGATTCGTCGGCGTCTCTTGTCCTCTAAATAGCAGAGAGGACTACGTTCTTCTTCAATTTCAACGACTAACACGCAGACTAAGAAACACTAACTATATATATATTTTTTTAAAACTAACAGTATCAACTAGAATGGTTAAACTAACGAAGACTATGACTATGAGAACAATGATTATAACTAGCTAATAACTATAACAATTTTGTGTCTCAATCCTGACAGTATTGCAATGAAAGAGCGTTCACTCCATCCATGGCCGAGGACGGTCAGGAGGAACTGGCGGGAGCTAGACTGTGCGCACACAAACAGTGCAAAAGGCACGAGACGTGCATTGCGCATGCGCGGTCCAATGGACTATGGCTAGAAAAGATCTCTGATCTGTGGCGCCGGGACAAGCCCAACACCTACCGTGGAGCACCCATGGGGACACTGTTCAAAGAAGAACTGAAAATATTGTCCAATAATGGGGGAGGGAGGAGACTAGAACCCACCACCCTCTGCTCCCCAGGAGACTGTCCTATCCTCTCATTCACATGTCACTTAACCTGCCATCCTAATGCCAGAGCCGGCTCCATTTCCGGGGCAGCCAGTGTTAGCCGTCCGATTGCTCCTGAGAGGGGTGGGGAGAGGGGCTCAAGCTTACCACCCTGTGCTCCCCAGACATGAGCAAAAATGAGCACTATTAGCAACAGTCAATCTAAAATGTAGTACTTGAAATAATTATATCACAAGCACTACAGTTAAATGTCATAAAGGAACATTGTAATTTGGTGATGATTCAGTTCATTTGAAGCTTGAACCTTTAAAGTCAATAAAAAGATTTAAAAGGGTCTGGATCAGGGCCTGATTTGCCATGAAATATTTTGCACATTTTACAAACATTTAAGTAATTGCAAACCAGTAAGAATAGTTATTGAGTGGGTTATCAAGAAAACACATCAACAAAGGTATCTCCATTAAAAAGGGTCAAGTGCCCTCTTCTTGTGAGAGAGCAAAACCATTCCTAGGATCTTATGACCTCCAACTGTGAATGAAGGTTTAAGGTGGGCTAGAAGAAATGAGGGTTAGCTTCCTGCCATACTGATTATAGATGCGCCACCTCCCATTTCTCTTCCTTTAACCAACACCTCCTTTATAAGTCTTTTAACAAGCCATTTATCTGGTCACTTTATGCCTGCCCTATGGAATAACTGCACTGGACATGCACCCCAAACTTACATCATAACTTAACAACCTTCCCTGCTCACTTGAACAAAGCCCCTCCCATGTCAACCCATTGTGAGGAAGGTGAAAAAAGCTCCACTCCATCTAAATCACTCTGATCATGAGGGGAAAAAAAGTAGTCATCCTCAGCACCCTCACCCTCCCCTTCAGAAAGGGAGCAACTATGAGAGGTCAAAAACAGGTCCTGACCAAACTTAGTATTTTGCCATCTCAGTGGAAGGGAGGGAGGATGCTGCATCACCTGATTTGGGGAAAAGAGGCTTCTCCCACCATGCTCACCCTTTTTGAACTCCCCAGACGTTCAGCAATGTTGACAAAGCAATGGTGCCATGCTGATCCACTCCCTCTTCTGCAGTAACCTTTGAGTTTCTCTCCCCCCACTCCCACCCATAAAGCACTATTTCCCCTCCCAGCTCATACAGAGTTTTAACCTTTAAAACTTTAAATCTCATGGATATCCAAAACATAAGTATGTACTTATGTTTCATGTATAGGAAATAGACACCACATACATACACATTGTCCTTTTCTTCTACTCACAATGCAAAGCACTGAAAGTCAGAGTGTTTTTAAACATGTTTATCATTTATATGCAAGTTTTCAGAGAAGGAATAAACCCCAAAGCTTCAATGATTCTAAACATAACTTTTCAATTCTATACGTTGTAATGCCATTCCTATTCACAGTTAAATTACTTTAGAGTAATTTTAGGACAAGTATAATGCTACAGTTTATTTTTGGCTTACATTAGACAGTACAAATTCTTGTAAAATTACAAGTTTATAAGTTTATGAAGAGGATCTAACTTCCCCCCCTCTGACAGCACTTCACTTACTGACATTTTCTGTTATAACGTTTTAGATGTTCTTGCTCCCACTCTCTGTGTAATTTTCTGTCCAACTGAGATGCTCAGAATTCTCCTCCATGTAGACATGAAGAACTTTTTTTTAAAAAAAAGATAACCTAGAAATTGCTGGAGTATAGCATTTCTGTTGAAAAATGTGGAATTATGTTCTGCGATTTCCCTGTTGGGGGCAATATCACTCCACTTGTCTTCAGTGAACAGCCAGAAATTATAGAGCGAGTTCTAAAAACCTCAAAGCATTTTAAAAGCACTAGTTTGAATCACTAATGTAAAATGGAGGCGTTACACACTAAATATACCTTAATGAAGCATATCAGCTACTGTGAGTGTAGGAAATCACTGAACATGAGGAGGTTTAGGGTTGTTTTTACTACTTATACTACAGAGCACAAGAAATTAAAAAAAATACTGCTAACAAACCAATGCAGTCAATAGATAAGTTTAAAACCACACGCTGTCCATAAAATTGTTTCACAAACTTTTGCACAATTCACTTAGAGAAGTACGTCCCAGATTTACAGTGGTACTTTTAGCAACATAACGTCCTGCTGCCAGAAGCTTTCCTTGCCCCAATGAAAAGTTACAATAGCAGAGAACAACATAGCTACCCATACTCTACACAATACCAGAAGTATAGACAAGGCCTTTCATACTTACACAAGATGTGTGTTAATGCATATACTATGCAGTATATATTCTCTCTCTCTCTCTCTCTCTCTCGTATTTAGCGGAGTGGTTGACTTTGCATGTTCACTGTTCTTATAACATTTTTATATAATACATAGGAAGCGCAACTGGGTGACATTTAAGATTGTTACACACACAGCATATCAGATATAAAACTACAAAAACAAGGCAGCTGCCTCCAACAACATACTTTGATCACAGGTAATATGATCTGTGTTGCACAGATGACATCCCCAAACCAGCCCTGTTAGAAATGTCAACTTTCAATCCCGCTTTACCACAGCTGTCTACACCCTAACCTTATTTTGTAATGGAAGTTTGATGTTGAGTAGGTGGATTAGCAGGTAAACACTTTTTACCCAATTAGCCCTTCAAACTCAAGGTTCAATTATACAGTTAAGATGTAACCCTGAGTAAGCCGCTGTGTTGGGGAACATGGTCTCATGGGGCAGACTAAAGAGCTTATTCCTCAGGAAACACATTTCTGCCCATAGTTACCCCAGCATTCAGAGCGAGTTCATTTGTTGCCTTCTATTCCATGGCACACCAGCTTGACAAGCCAAAATGTAATAGTAGCAAGACTGGAGAACCAGGGTGATTTGCATCCACAGCTTGCTAAGAAGAAAGCAGTCTCTCCAGCCCTTCCTCCCCCACCTCCGCAGCAGAGACTGCACTTGTACTTGGCCCTTTTGGAAGGTTTACCCTTGAAAGATTCAGGGTTTCCCACTTCACCCTTACCTTTTAGACAGTGAATTCCAGAAGAGAAAATTTCTTTAAAAACCATGAATCAAGCTGCACAACCCTTATGAGATAACTAGTATATCCATGTTATGGAAGTACATAGCACCACCACTACTGGGAGTAGAAAAACAAATATAGAAAACCTCACTCCCTCCAAAGACCACTTTTTGTTTCACTGTTGCATGCTGCTGCTGTTTCAAAAACAAGCAGGGACTGGGTTGTCTGAATTACCAGGGTTTACTGGTGTATTCATAGGAGGTAAATTTGCAAGCTCGTAGTGCATGGTGTCTCAAACATTTTTAAGATAAAGCTACACTTGATGGGATTTTCATTGTTTTATTTTTTCCCCCATGAATAATGCAGGTCAGACCTAGAAGGCTGTTTCAACATAGAAGGAATTTTTGTTACTGACTTGAGTGTGCACCATGTTGAAGATATTGGCAATGGACTGATTAAGTTAAACCTTATTGAATTAGGGTTAATATCTTTGGGGTACATTGTATTAGAAATAAAAATGTTTATGTACTATTATGAGATGGCATAGAACTTCTTTAGCAGGAAGACATTAATTCAGTCTCTGGAAGGTATAATGAAATCCAAATGTCTTTTTGGAATAACATGTGAAATGGATTTCTTATCCAGTACCTTGAAGTGAGGGTAATGCAAATTCTTCTCTATGATTCAACCATTCAAAGATAAGTCCTGGGAAAGAGAGAAGACTATTGTATACTAATTAACTGCTTCTGGAAACTCTGGATAAAAGACCTGTGATTTGTATAAAAAGGTAGAATAAACTTGTCATGGGTGTGCTTGGGCTGAGCTGAAGCCACGAAGAACTTTTAATCATAAGGAAGCCCCTAAGGTAGATATAGAAAGACTGCTTCTTGCCAGAAACCATGTTGGATTCAGAATTAACTTTGGAAAACTTATTAGCATGTATATAGGTTCTTTTATGCACTTTCCCTATAATTTTTAAACCTTAAGAATAAATTATGCTTTCTGAGAAGGAACTGTGATCAGCATCCACAATTAGTTACTTTTGTATAGGTCTAACCAGCATTGTTATAGTGTTCTGAAGTTATCTATCATCTACTCTAATAACTGATTCAGTGTTGCAACATTAGTTTACCTAAGCAAGACATGGATCCTAAACAAGTCACAGACTTTTGTGAACTAGATTCTAGCAGTTCAGTTAAGGAGAACAGACATCCAGATAAAATTAGTTTCAGCATGAGCTTCAAGGACTTGCATCAATCAGCCAAAAAGACTTTATATACAGGACCACATCATCCAATAAATATGAGACAGATGGCATTGGAAATTGAGAGCTGTGTGATTTACAGTACTAGGAAGGCCTATCTGAACTTACCATTTTTATTTTTTTTTAATTCTTATATTATTCAGTTGTACCTATCTGTCCCTCACACTTTCAATCTGATGACCCTAACTTGAATCTGTTGTATTGGTGGCGATGTACCAACCAGAAAGAACAGACGTGATTTTCCATTTGTAGTATTGGAAGATACAAAAAAGTTAAACTCACTTATAAAGCCACTCAGAGTCAATATCTAATTTACTCAACTGACAAGTGAACATATACCACCACAATTTCATTTTTTAAATTAAACACCCTTTTTGTTGTATATTTAAGAGAGTATCTGAAGGTATGTTTGTGTATGAAATAATAAAGATTCTGAATGCCCGTTTAAAAAGATTATTGCATTATAAAATACAAGAAAGAGGAGGGAATTAGATAGGGGATGAGTAATAGCTTGGAAATAAGAAAAGCTTGTGACTAGCACACAACTAACTGAATGGTTTCATTGTGAAGTTGGGAGAATCTGTCAAGTACAAACTATACTAAAAGTGATTTAATATCTGTGTGTATTAAAGCCCAGACTGCGTACATGCAAATATGCATTTAATTTGGCAGTCTGTATTTATTATATCTATAATGATAAAAAAAATACATGGATGGGATCTTTAAAATATTTAATCTAATATTTATGTATAGTTTCTATGAATCATCTGAAAGCTGTTGTAATATGAAAGCTTCTCATTCATGAAAACAAATTTATGCAAAGGCTGAAGTTCTTTGAAAGGACAGTTGAATCACATTAGGATAAAGTATGGACATGGAAGAACTTTCATTGTGTAGCTGAAAATGGTCATAACAAATGCTGCTGTTTGAAAAAGAATTGGCTCATCTTTCAACTAAGGTAAATTAGGCTTCTCAGACTACAGTAATGAGAACAGAACAATTGGTTTAGACAAATTAGGTCTGTCAATGCTTAAGCTTCTTGAGGTATCAAATTTGAAACTGTTTAGTGATAAATGATAATGGGTTGAGAGTTATATGGCACTGTATATGTCTACTTATTTCATGGGGATCACTGCAAAATATCAGAAGCTCTGTTCAGTTACAACCCAAGCAGCTGTTGGGTTGGATTTTTGTTTTGTTTTCATTTTGAAAACCTGACAGAGTATTAGGGTTACAAACACTTATTAGAATTTATCCAAAAAGAAAAAAAACCCAACAAGGAATGACTCAAACACATTAAAAATGCTACAACTCAAGCATATTAAAAATGTTACAATGCTGAGACCATTGTAACTTTAATAGTTCATCTATCATCACTCTGACAATCAGCCTGTCTCTCCTTTCCCTCCCACCCCTGGGAGAACAGCAGATCCGAACACAAAATCGTTACCAATTCAATCAATTGATTGTATACAATATTACTGTGTGGCATCAAGTAAGATCTTCCATAAAAGCTGGTCATGAGTATCATTGCATGGATTTACCAGTCTGCATAGGTCCAGTTCAGAAAGCTGAAAACAGTAATAGCACATACTCAACTCAGAGTACAAGACAACAGAATCAAATTCTTGGAGCACAAGAGCAGAGGAGAAAAATTATCTGGGGATACATTTCAAATATTCACTGAGTTATTAAAAAAAAACCCTCTTCCCTCAGATATAGATCACTTAGGCCAGAAAGGCATCAGTGTCCTTGGATTCTGTAAATGGTAAATCCTCCCAGAGATGCTAGTGCTTGGAGTGAGAGATAAAGCTACTTAGGCAAAGGATAACTTGCTGAAATAAAGTTTTATTGGCAAGAAAGCACATTTTAAAAATATATAAACCATACCTATCCTTTTTTCTCTTGCTTAGTATGACAAATCTATGTTCTTTATTAATATAATTATCTAAGTTTTACTTAAATAATTTCAGTTCTATTACATTAAAGTAAGGTGTACACTACTAGCTGAAACAGGCTAGTACATACTCTGTCTCTTTGCCCTATCCAAACTTGGTTAATTTTGAGGAGGTACTATGAATTCTAGGGATTCCAGGTGAGGGAGTCATTGTATGTTAGCTGCGAAATGAAATTTACATTTGGTGTGTCTCAAGGCAGACTGGTTTAGTAGGGAACTCTCTCTCAGTTTAAAATTTCAGTATAACTCTGTTTTGCTGAGGTTGAGGTAACAGAGTGATGCTTGGCTTTGGGCTCCCTGAGGGGGAATATCAAAGTGAAATGAAATTGCAATGAGAAATGGAGCATCCCGTGTTAAGTGATTTGCACACTTCCTTCTTGGACTTTTTGTACTTTTGCTGTAGGAGAAACATAAAAGGGCATCATTTTAAAAGATAAACCACTTGGGATCATGATACTGATAACCTGCACACTTATTTTTGCCTTCTATACTAATTTAAATAGGATTTTCAAAATACACCTGTCCACATCATATTTTTACATATGAAGGAGAATCCCTCCTGTGTGTATATGCACCGTATCAAAATTACTATGGATAAACAGAATGAGAAAAAAAATTCTGAGCTGCTTAAAAACTTGAACAAAATGAGCTCTCTACTGACATTAGCACCCACTGTTAATAGGAACATTTCTTATGAAATATTATATTATCCCTATTATACTTACATTTCTCCAATGAGTTGAAAAGAAATTCACCAGAATATGAAATACCTGCTAATCCAAAGCATTAAGCATCAACTGAAAAAAACCCCCCTATCTTGAAGATCTATATCTTGAATGTAGGTAAGGTACATGCTTTAGGATTCACAGTACTTTACAAATAAATACCATGTGATCTCTTGCAGCATTATGCATCAATCACTTCTGTCAAATAATTGTATCGGTTCCTTATTTAAATGATTCACAGTGGGGTTCTTGGGTTTGTGTGTGGACAAACTATTCATGAGTAACATTTAGTCAAGTAATGTTGTAATGTTTATCCTTTTAAGTGGCAAAATACAGTATCAACTTACATTAATTGTGAGCACAGTTACCCACAGCTACAGGAAAGTACATTTCCACAATTCTTTAAACAAAAATTCAACCCTATGATTAGGCTTAGTAAAACTTAATTTTCATTTATGTAGTCATATTTTACAATTTAGAAAAATATCTGAAGGTGTAGTGAAAACTAAGTGTGCTTCTTCTCCATTGCTTAAGCTCAAAACAGCTCGTATCATTTAGCTGATTGTGCATGTCTTAGAAGCTGCTAAACTTTCTGCCAGCTTTTTCTAGATAAGGGAACTAAGCAGACTTGCAGTAACAGCAACCAATCACGTTGCGATACGCTGGCCAGAAGGAATGTGGAATCCATAAAAGTTTCAGCTCAGCCGCCGTACAAGGTCGACTCTGCTTTGAGCACAGAGCTCCTTTGTTGACCATTGTTTGCAAACAATAAAATGGAGTTGGACCCAGCCTGAAAGTGTGACTCTCTTCTTGGGGCAAATTGGACTAGCCTCCAGGGGACGAAACTAGCAATTTATGCAACAAATTTGGCGAGCCCGCCAGGAGATACCCCTTAGACTACTCCGGAGTCGGACGACAAGACCATCGTAGGTGACCGTGAAGTGCACACCGGACCGTGTTTGAGTCCGTCACGACACCAAAAGCGTGAGTCGGGACATCCGGAAAGTTAAAGGAATCTCCACTGAAAGAGTCAACCAGGCTGTGAGGTCCGAAGGAACGGCGCCAGGGTGTTGACGGAGTAAGTGTACATATTCCCTGTGTCTTTTGTGGTTGTTAGTCCTTCGGGGACTCTTGCGTTCAGCACATAGGTCTGAACATTGCACTCAGCACTTGAGGCTGAGAAGTTGACACAATGGGTTCGGGTTGCTCCCGGATAGAAAACTCCGCAACCCCATTGGGATGCATGCTGCGCAATTTCAGTAAATTTAAGGGTGATTTTGGGATTAAGATGACAAAGGATGATTTAATTAAGTTCTGTCAGCTAGAGTGGCCAACCTTTGGGGTAGGCTGGCCAGATACAGGGTCTTTTGATGTAAATCTAGTTGCCTCTGTGCATGGTGTTGTTACTCGAGATGAGCACTGGGATCAGTTCCCATATATTGATTATTGGTTGAATCACACGCAGAGGCGACCTGCGTGGCTGCTGAAGTGTAACATAGGAGCTTGTAAGGTCATGGTAGCAAAAGCTAGGGCCAAGGGAGGCAAGGGTGCATGCCCCAGGGTTTTAAATGATTCTGGTAGTGAAGTTGAGCTGACTCAAGGCAGGCGTAGAGAAACTCCCGTGGTGGAGCAACATGAGGAGGGGGAGAGAGAAAGCTCAGCAGAAGCTCAGGCACAAACTCAAACTCCGCTGCCATCTCCAAAGCACACCCTTCCCCCTTATAACTCGCCCGATGAGGGGAAGACACCCTCCACTCCTCTTTAATCCCCCCCATCTGAAAGTTCTGGAGGATAGGGGGTTTATGCCCCAGCTCAAGCCATATAACACGGAAAACCCCTATGATCTGCGCCCCCTACCCGAGAACAAGCCCCAATATGTATTTCCCATGAGAGAGATGGCAACAGGGGACGGGGATACAGCTTTTGTCTACGTCCACTTCAGTACTTCTGACTTGTTCAATTGGAAGAACCAGAACCCCTCTTTCAGAGAGGATCCCCTAAAGATGCAAAGCCTTTTTGTGTCTGTGGGCCAGACCCATCGACCCACATGGGCAGATGTCCAAATGATGTTGCAGATGCTGTTAACCACAGAGGAGCGGCGTTTGGTCCTTGGCACTGTGGATCGAATAGCTGAAGAGCGTAGAACCATGGCTGGAAAAGGGGGTTAAGAGAACTGTGCCCAATAGAGGATCCAGGATGGAACGGCCTCCAGGCAGCGGGCCAGGAGCGAAATGCAGAATATTTAGGAATCATAGTGGAGGCACTGGGCAAGGCGGTGCCCCACGTCACAAACTTGTTTAAGTTGTATCAAGTTCGGCAAGGGAAAGATGAAAACCCCTCTGCCTTTTTGGGGCTCTTGTTTGAAGCTTTTCGAAGGTTTAGTGATTTGGATCCGGAGGCCTCTGAGAACCAACGGATGGTGAATTTGATGTTTATAGGACATCCGCAAAAAGTTGCAAAAGACTGAAGGTGGGCCGGGAAAGCCCATTTCTGAATTGGTGGAAATAGCTTACAAGGTGTATGGGAACAGAGAGCAGGTTGCAGAGAAAAAGGAAGAGAAAAAGGGGACAGAAGCAGATGGCAATGCTGGCTGCTGCCATAACTGGCAATCCAGACCTGAAGGCTGGCGGGCAAAGTACCCCAAGAAAGGAAAAGGACGTGTAGGCACGGATGAATGTGCATATTGCCGAGAAAAAGGGCACTGGAAGAGGGTTTGCCCTCAGTTGAAGGATAAGAAAAAGGAGAGTCAGCCAGAGGGCCGGCAGATGCGGGCAGAATCCTCTGGAGAGGACTCCAGCTGAAGGGGACCGGGATCTAAGGCCACCACCCTATGAGCTAAGGCTCGAGAGGATCCCATGGTGAAAATAAGGGTTGGTGACAGAGACTATGAGGCTCTGGTGGATAGTGGGGCCACGTTTTCTATGATTCCCATGAAACCCCCCTCAGCTAAGGAAAGTGGAAAGCATGTGGTAGTGGAAGGGATTGAAGGGAGACGAACCAGGCTACGTGTATGCAAACCCCTCCTCATGAAGATTGGAAATAATATGCTGGAACATGCCTGTGTTGTTTCATCTGCGTGCCCAGTTGCTCTGCTGGGGCGAGATATGCTAACTAAGCTGCAGGCTGAAATTTTTTTCCATAGTGATCAGATTGTAGTGCAGCTGCCGGTGAAACAGGGCTCAAATTACCAGATGGCTCTCCGGGCAATTGAGACGGTGTTAGAGGCAAAAGGGACTGAGATCTTAGAAAGTGTCAATCCTTGTGTATGGGCAAATGGGACCCCTGCCCGGGCAAAGTCCGTGACTCCAGTAAAAATTCCTCTCAAGGAAGAGAGGGCCCTGTGTGTGTGAAGCAATATCCCCTGAAGAAAGCCACCCGAATAGGGTTGAAGCCATTAATTGAAAAGTTCAAAGGATATGGCTGGTTGGTAGAGGGCTCTTCCCCCTTTAACACCCCGGTTTTGGGGGTGCCCAAAGCAGACGGCACCTCATATAGATTAGTGCAGGACCTGAGGGCTGTAAATAAGAAGGTTCTTGTGGATCACCCTATGATCCCAAATCCACACACCATTTTAACACAAGTTCCGGCAGATGCAAAGGTGTTCTCAGTGTTGGATTTAAAAGATGCTTTCTTCTCTATCCCTTTGCATAAAGACAGTTGGAAACTATTTGCCTTTGAGTGGGAGGACCCAGATGCCATTACAAAACTCAGCTGTTGTGGACTGTGTTGCCTCAGGGTTTTGTATCAACTCCCCATATCTTTGGGACCGCATTGCAGAAAGACTTGGAAAACTGGAAGAGGCAGCACCCTGAGATAGCTCTGCTCCAGTATGTTGATGATTTGTTGATTCCAAGTCCTGATATGCAAAAGGGGAAAAGGGCAACGGAGTCCCTGTTGAATGCTCTAGGAAAAAAGGGATGTAAAGTTTCAGAAGAGAAGGCCCAAATATGTCAGCCAAAGGTCACCTTTTTGGGCTATGAGATTGAAAAGGGAGTGCGGGCTTTGAGCAAGGATCGAATCCAAGCTATACAGGACATGCCTGCCCCAACCACTCCGAAAGAACTACGGCCTTTCCTAGGCTTCACTGGATTCTGTAGGATGTGGATTCTAGACTATGGGGGCAAGGCCAAACCCCTATATGAGTCCCTCACTAAAGAGGGTCTTGCAAACTGGAAATGGACCAAAGAGAATCAGCATGCCTTTGAATTGTTAAAGACTGCTTTAATGCAGCCCCCAGCCCTAATGATCCCCAATGAGCGCAAGCCCTATAGACTCTATGTACACGAAAATAAGGGTGTCACCTCAGGGGTCCTGACCCAACCAGTGGGCCCAACTTGGAAACCTGTGGGCTATTATTCAAAGGTGCTGGACCCAGTAGCAAAAGGGTGGCCTGCGTGTTTGAGAGCTGTTGCAGCAACAGCTACCATTGTGGAGGAAGCTCAAAAGATTGTAATGGGAACCGACATGGAAATACACTCTCCACATGGAGTACCTCAAATCCTTGGAGGGGAAGGGGGAAAGTTCTTGAACCCCTCCAGGCAGTCCAGATATGAGATTTTCTTGTTGTCCAACACACCACTGCCTTAAACCCAGCCACCTTGCTGCCAGAACCGGGGCCACCATGCCATGATTGCTTGGAAGTGTTAACTCAAACACTGCTGATTCAGCCAGATCTGAAGGATGATCCTCTTGAAAACCCAGAGGAGGAGCTTTTTGTGGACGGCTCAAGCAGTGTAGTAAAAAGGCACTAGGCACACAGGCTGTGCCGTAGTGACTTTGACAGAAACAGTGTGGAAGGAAAAGCTTCCTGCAAGCTGGTCGGCACAAGCAGCAGAGCTGACTGCCCTGACTCGAGCCCTAGAGATAGAAGCAGACAAGAGAGTAAACATCTTCACTGATTCCCGTCATGCCTTTGCCACTGTGCACACTCATGGACTATTGTGGAAGGCGCGTGGATTCATTACAGCCTCAGGGCAAAGAATAGCCAATGGACCACAGATTGTGATGTTGCTAGACGCCCTTAAGCTGCCTAAAGAAGTAGCTGTGGTTCACGTAAGAGCGCATGGAAGGGCTGCCAACGAACGCCAGAAGATGGGAAATGCAAGAGCGGATGCAGCTGCCAAAGAAGTGGCGCTAATGGGAGGCGATGTGGGATTCCAGGGCTCTGCACACGAAGTTCCATTCTTCCTAGAGGATTGTATAGTACGTTACTCCCCCATGGACGATGCTGCAGCAAGGGAAAACAATGCAGTAAAGAATGAGAATGGCTGGTGGATAGTGCCGGGAGGAAAAGTTATGGTGCCTCGACCCTTGCTGCTAGAAGTGCTCCTACGTCTTCATGCCTCCACCCACACGGGAGGCACAGCAATGGGAGATTTGCTGGTGCGACAGATGGTGGCACCAGGATTGTACTTGGAAGCACAACGAGTGGCGTCACAGTGCCCAACCTGTCAGAGAGTGAACCCCAAGCCAGCCCGACCACCCGCTCCTATGGGAGCAAGACAATGGGTCTACTACCCTGGCCAAGCATGGCAGATTGATTTTGCTGAACTTCCGAAGTCTGGACGATACCGATACTTGCTGGTGTTCGTGGACCAGCTAACAGGATGGGTGGAAGCATATCCCACCAGGACGGCTACAGCATCGACAGTAGCACGTGTCCTACTGCAGGACCTGATACCACGATTTTTACTGCTGGAGTCAATTGAGTCAGATCAGGGTAGTCATTTTGTGGGGAAGGTAGTGCAAGAAGTGGCCAAAGCCTTAGACATTAAGTGGAGCTCCATACTCCATGGAGACCTCAGAATTCAGGTCAGGTGGAGCGCATGAATAGAACCTTGAAAACAATGCTAACAAAAATCTGTACTGAAACCCATTTAAAATGGCCCCAGGCGCTCCCACTGGCTTTAACTCGCATTCGTAGCATACCACTTAGGGGGATAAAATTGTCCCCTTTCGAGTTAATGTTTGGAATGCCTCCCAGGGTCTTGCCGGCGGGGTGGAGGGAACAAGTTACTGTTGATTTGGGAAAAACTGAACTCAGAGAACATGTTATCGCCTTGCAGTCTGTTTTGTCATCCCTCCACAGGTTTGCTGCGCCATTACAGGACTTGCCGTTAGACGCCCCGATCCATGACTTCCAGCCGGGAGATCAGGTGCTGCTCCAGAAGTGGAAGAAAGATCCGCTGACAGAAAAATGGAAAGGACCTTACCAGGTGCTATTAACAACTCATACGGCGGTTAAGCTAACAGGCAGCGACAAGTGGACCCATTGTTACAGAGTAAAGAAATATTTAAAGGGAGCACAGGACAACAACTCCCAGGGTGTGGTCACTCCGGAGGCTGACCACCCCTCGGAACAAGAATCCAGCCAGTGGATTAGCAGTCTAGGAGAAGGACTAAAACTAAAAATTAGTAAAAAGGGAACATGAACACGAACCTTATTGTACTATGTTGGTACACATTCCTGTTTAGTTTTGTTGTAGGGAAGGACTCCGAGAATGGAGTATTGTTTTTGGCAGAAAACATAGCAAAATATCTAAGGTGGTCTAATTGTTGGGTTTGTGTCCAGGCCAAAGATCAGGGCCGCCTCGGGCCCTGGATACCCCAACCATTAAATATGACCACATTAGTAGATCTCGCGTATAGAATGCATTCTAACAATAGCACCTGGGCAACGGACCAGTTGGCCCACGAAACCCCATCGTGGGAGGTTCAGCCACAGTTAGGCGAATGGTGCTTCACAAAGAATAAATCGCGCTTCGCCACGCATTTTGTAGGAAATAGCACCTGCAAGAATTATTTCTTAAATAGAAGGGCCTGGCATAACTCCAACACCACTAATCGTTCATATTGCACGGGATATAGGGATTTATTCTCCCTTACTGATTTGGTTAGCTTAACAACGGATCATGCTGAGGTCTCCATAAACTGTACAACCTTAGTTACAAGAGGAGATAAAACTTTGTACTATTGTGTTGCAGATTCCACAAATGAAGAGACCTGTTTCTTAAATGGTACATGGACAAAGGGGGCAGGAGTTTCTTCTCTCCCCTTCCTTGGGTTTTATAGTAGGTTTGTAAATAGTAAGTTTGTAAGGGCAGGAGGTGTCAGATATGACCCCTGGCCTGCTTTAACAGGTCATTACTGGGTGTGTGGTACCCACGCATACACACAACTGCCTGCAAATTGGACTGGTGTATGTTACTCTGCCATCCTTCGACCCTTTATTTTGCTTCCCAAGGAGGCTCCACTTTTGCACCGCATGTATACACCAGCCAAACGTACCCTCACAGCCACAGACTTGTCAGCTACCCAAAAGTGAGGAAAGGATGAGTGGTTCGCAGAGAGAATTGTACGATATTATGGTCCTGCCACCTGGGAGCCCAATGTGGTCGGCAGAGAGCCTACCTACTTAACTAACCGAATAATCCGACACCAAACAGTAGTAGAAATATTTGCTAACCGCACTGCTGATGCTTTGGATTTGATAGCCAACCAGCTTACCCAATTGCGGACTGCAGTCCTCCAGAACCGAATGGGTCTTGACTATTTGCTGGCAGCAGAAGGAGGATTGTGCCAAAAGTTTAATTGGACGGACTGCTGCCTACAAATATACGATAATGGCAAGCTGATTAAGAATTTGGCTTCAGACATTCGAAGTGTAGCCCATGTCCCGGTGCAAACCTGGAAAGGTTGGGATTTTGATTGGCTCACTTCCTGGCTGCCAGATTTGAAAGGGCTCAAAGGGGCCTTCCTAGTGTCTTGTCTTGCTATGATGATATTATGCTTATTGCCTTGCCTAGTACCATGTATTATAGCTCTTGTACAGCAAACTGTGCAGTCAGTTGTAAAACGTGAAATGTTTGTACATTACCAGAGATTAGCAATGGCTGAGACAGATTAAGTATAATTCGAAGAAAGCATCTTGAGGAGGGAATTGTAGTGAAAACTAAGTGTGTTTTTCTCCATTGCTTAAGCTCAAAACAGCTCGTATCATTTAGCTGATTGTGCATGTCTTAGAAGCTGCTAAACTTTCTGCCAGCTTTTTCTAGATAAGGGAACTAAGCAGACTTGCAGTAACAGCAACCAATCACGTTGCGATACGCTGGCCAGAAGGAATGTGGAATCCATAAAAGTTTCAGCTCAGCCGCCGCACAAGGTCGACTCTGCTTTGAGCACAGAGCTCCTTTGTTGACCATTGTTTGCAAACAATAAAATGGAGTTGGACCCAGCCCGAAAGTGTGACTCTTCTCGGGGCAAATTGAACTAGCCTCCAGGGGATGAAACTAGCAATTTATGCAACAAAGGGTATGCATGTGTTCATTTTAAACAAAATGTGGTTTGGAAAGTAGGTATGCATAAAGAAGCATGCTGTGGCTCACCACCCTACGAACAGTCTAGAAAAGGCCAAGGGGAGGGGGATGAACTCAACATGTGGAGTGGAGAAGTACAAGCATGTGACAAACAAAGCCATATATGGAAAGGTTGAATATGATTGGTTTAGAAGTTTGTGTTATGTAACCTGTTATGTAACTGCCATGTGCTATAAAACAGCAAGGGGAGGGGCTCCTTGCTCGAGGGGCTCTGGCTAATTTTAGTACCAGGGGCTCTCCCTTTGTGCACATTGAATAAAGTCTTGTTGAATTGAATTGAAGTATCGAAGACCCTTGATTCTGCCCAGCATCTGACTCTCTGGGAACCACAAAATCCCAACAATATCCAAGTTTTGTTTTAAGCTTTTAATAGTTTTATCCATTTAAATGTTCACCAGTGTTCACCACTGCACTAAATTTTGGGAGGTCTGAAAATTATTTTGTCAGTTTGTGTGTATATGGTGACGTCAATGTTTACTAACATTTACCAATAAAAAAAATCTAATTTTTCCAAAGCTACCTAAAATCCACAGTGCACACCTCTGAAGTGAGGAAAAGGATGCATTGGAAAGGGGAGGATCAATGCTTAAAATACAATCAGATTGTATTTCTGCCATTCTCCAAACCTATCTATGTATATAAAGCCTCAGCATCTTCTATTTCTGGGACAGAGTAAAAAACCATACTATGAGTTTGTAAATTATGGAATGAACCAGAAGGATTACATGTTAATGTAATAAGCATAAACTACAAATGATTATGAAAGCTGTTGAAGGATTTCCACTCCATACAGCTAAATGCAGTGCCTTGCATGGTGAAAACTCTCGGAGCCTCTGATGAAGTGGGTCTTACTCATGAAAGCTTATGCTCTAATAAACCTGTTAGTCTCTTACATGCCGCAGGACTCCTCATTGATTTTGCAGATACAGACTAAAATGGCTTCCCCTCTAAGACTTTGAAAGGTATAACAAGTTAACAGGGCTTCATGTGGGTAATGGAGTAGCATTTCATTGATCTAAAAGAATGACTAACATATCCAGCCTCCCCACAGCCCAGTAAAAAACTAGTCAACAAAAGAAAGTCCTTTCCTTACAGGAATTTAAATTAAGAAAGCTCTTAACCCTTTTAGCCTTGCCCATCAAAGTGTTTCAACAACTGTGTGTTACCATAATTTTAGACTGGCCAAAAGAATATATTAGTAGCCAATTACTAGGCCAGCTCTACACTATAAACTTTTATCGGTATAACTATGACGCTCAGGGAGGTGAAAAATTCATACCCAAGTGACAGAATTATGCCTGCCAAGCACTGTCTATACCTGGGGTTATGTTGATGAGAGAACTTCTTCCATCCACATAGAATCACAGGGCTAGAAGAGAACTCAGGAGGTCATAAAGTCTAGCTCCCTGCCCAAAGCAGGACCAATCCCAACTAAGTCAACCCAGCCAGAGCTTTGTCAAGCCGAGACTTAACCTCTAGGGATGGTGATTCCACCACTTCCCTCGGTAACCCATTGCAGTATTTCACTATCCTCCTAGTGAAATAGTTTTTCCTAATATCCAACCTAGACCTCCCGCATTGTAACTTGAGACCACTGCTCCTTGTTCTGCCATCCATCACTACTGAGAACAGCCTCTCTCCATCCTCTTTGGAACCTCCCCTCAGGAAGTTGAAGGCTGCTATCAAATCCCCCCTCACTCTTCTCTTCTGCAGACTAAATAAGCCCAAATCCCTCAAGCCTTTTCTCATAGGTCATGTGCTCCAGCCTCCCTAATCATTTTGGTTGCCCTCCTCTGGACCCTCTCCAATGCGTCCACATCCCTTCCATAGTGGGGGGCCCAGAACTGGATGCAATACTCCAGATGTGGCCTCACAAGAGCCGAATAAAGGGGAATAATCACTTCTCTAGATCTGCTGGCAATGGTCCTCCTAATGCACCTTAATATGCTATTAGCTTTCTTGGCTACAAGGGCACACTGTTGACTCATATCCAGCTTCTCATCCACTGTAATCCCCAGGTCCTTTTCTGCAGAACTGCTACTTAGCCATTCGGTCCCCAGCCTGTAACAATTCGTGGGATTCTTCCGTCCCAAGTGCAGGATTCTACACTTGCCCTTGTTGAACCTTGCCACATTTTTTTTGGTCCAATCTTATAATCTGTCTAGGTCACTCTGGACCCTATCCCTGCCCTCCAACCTATCTACTTCTCCCCCCAGCTTATTGTCAACCGTAAATTTGCTGAGGGTTGTGACAGACCGGGCTGGGTCTGGGCACCGCTGAGGACATCAGCTCAGGGCGAATTGCTCAAAACCAGGACTGCTTACAGACCTCGACTGGAGACCTTTCCCAGATAGGCCACAAACCAGTCATACAGAGCACTTCTGCTGCCACTCTGGTCAGCAGGAAGCCTCATGAGCAAAACCCCTCAGACACCCCAGCTCTCCCTGTGCTACAATCAGCCCCGGGCCTACACACAGGTGAGGGGTTATACAACCCTATCTCACCTATCCCAAACTGATCCTCCCAGGCCCAAAGAACCAGCCACAAAGCCATGGTCAATTTATACCTTGGATCTTACCCACAAGAGCATGCTGGGCTAATCCTTTAGACTCTAAAATCTAAAGGTTTGTTAATAAAAAAAAAAGAAAAGGTTGAGAGTAAAGTTGTTAAGGAGAATACATTACAAACATCAACCACCAAGCTCTTGATGCAGGGTCTTAGCAGAGATGTCACAAACTGCTAGCTTAGAAGTCTCTGGTGTACATCCTATGTCAGGATGGGTCAGCAGTCCTTCCCAGCTCTCTGTCCCTAGCAAGGCTGCATCTGGGATCAGTAGGAAGACTGGAGACAAGATGGAAACCGCCTCATGGCATTTCATACCCATTCCTGGTGTCTTGCAAGCTAGAGCGGGTCATACAATCAAGTGACCTGTCTGTGTTTTGCATGTTGCCAGCCATCATGCCCTGACAGGTTTGCAGGTTTCCTCAAGAGGGTATTGGCCACCCTGAGAGCCATTGTCCTCGAAGCCGTTCTAGTTAGCATAGTCATTCTTTGGACATTCCTTCCTTACAGCCGGCAGTCCATTGCTGTGTCTCAGACAGAGAACATTCACAGTACCAGCAGAGTCCATATGCGTAACTCCACATACAAACATCACACAAGTACACGAGTATCATATATATAATCAGTAGAACATAAGCTTTCATTTGACACTTCACATGGCACCCTTTGCATAGACTTTGGGGCAAACACCCCTCCTCCCCCGCGGGCACAGCAGTGATTTGTCTGCTCATTATAAAACCCAATAACATGACAAGGGTGCAATTCATCCTCTTATCCAGGTCATTAATAAAGATGAACAAAACCAGCCCTAGAACAGATCCTTGGGGCACTCTGCTAGAAACGGACTGCCAATCTGACATCGAGCCATTAATCGCTATCCATTGGGCCCAAAGTATATCACATCCACTGACTTCCCCATGTTAACAGAACCAGTTACCTCACCATAGAAGCTAATCAGATTGGTCAGGCATGACTTGCCCTTGGTGAATCCATGTTGACTATTCTTGATCACTTTCCCTTCTTCCAAGTGCTTCAAAATGGATTCCTTGAGGATCCCCTCCATGACTTTTCCGGGGACTGAGGTAAAGCTGACTGGTCTGTAGTTCCCTAATTTGTCCTTCCCTTTTAAAAAGATGGGCACTACATTTGCCTTTTCCCAATCATCCAGGATCTCTCCCAATCTCCACAAGTTTTCAAACATAATGGCCAAAGGCTCTGCAATGACATTTGCCAACTCCCTCAGTACGCTCGGATGCATTAACTCTGGACCCATGGATGTCTAGCTTTTCTCAATAGTGTTTCTTAACTTGTTCTTTCTTCACCAGGGGCTGCCCAGCTCCTTCCCATATTGTGTTGCCTAGTGCAGTAGTCTGGGAGCTGACCTTGTCTGTGAAGACAGAGGCAAAGAAAGCATTGAGTACTTCAGCTTTTCCCACATCATCTGTCACTAGGTTACCTCCCTCATCCAGTAAGGGCCCCACACAGTTTCTGATCACTCTCTTACTGCTAACATGCCTGTAGAAGCCTTTCTTGTTACCCTTCACATCCCTTGCTAGCTGCAATTCCAATTGTGCTTTCGCCTTCCTGATAGCTCCCCTGCATTTTTGAGCAATATATTTATACTCCTCCCTAGTCATCAGTCCAAGTTTCCACTTCTTGTAAGCTTCCTTTTTGTGTTTAAGCTCACCAAGGATTTCCCCGGTAAGCCAATCTGGTCGCCTACTATATTTGCTTTTATTACTGCACATCGGGATGGTTTCTTTCTGTGCCTTTAATAAGACTGCTTTAAAATACTGCCAGATCTCCTGGACTCCTTTCCCCTTCATGTAAGCATCCCAGGGAATCCTGCCCATCAGTTCTTTGAGGGAGTCGAAGTCTGCTTTTCTGAAGTCCAGGGTGTGTATTTTGCTACTCTCCTTTCCTCCTTTTGTCAGGATCCTGAAATCTACCATCTCATGATCACTGCTTCCCGGGTTGCCACCCACCTCTACTTCCCCTACTAGTTCCTCTCTGTTTGTGAGCAGCAGGTCAAGCTGCTCAGGGCCCCTGGTCAGTTCCTTCAGCACTTGTACCTCAAAGTTATCCAACTTCTCCAAAAACAAAACAGATGTCAGGGTGATTAAAGTCCCCCATGAGAACCAGGGCCTGTGATCTGGAAGCTTCTCTTAGTTGACTGAAGAAAGCCTCATCTACCTGATCTGGTGGTCTATAGCAGGACACCAACCACAACATCACATAGCTGCCACCAGCCATGGATGCCAACACCAATCCGTAAGGTCATAGCTTTTTAATACCATCCTGACAATTTCTTCATTTTAGTAAGGGTAGCTCATTACTTGACAATTTATATGTAACTCCTCACTTTAACTGCTCTCTCTTTGCCAGTGTTTTGATTGGGTACGTACAATCACTCTCTAAAGGATTAACTTTAACTCTCAAATCTTGTCAGGTGTTGCCTGGCTCATTTACTACACAACTTCCAACTGCCGCAACAGATGAGGATGATATCTTATAGAGCATCACCTCGCTTATTGTGTGTTTCTTCAAAAGCAACGAGGAGTCCTGTGGCACCTTGTGTGTTTCTTATATCCCACTCTACAGCATCAGCTGCTGGCCACTGTTGGAGAAAGATGCTGGACTAGATAAACCACAGCACTGTTAAGTCTGACAATTACCATTTCCATTTATTTTATTACTTTGCTAGCAAATTTACCTGGGTCCTTAACTTTTTTTTTTTAAAATAAAGGAAAATGAACATATTTTAGTGGAATGATTTTTACTGAGTTAATTTTAATAATTTTTAAATGGGAATTCCATCAAATGTATTTTTTTTCCTTCATCCCTATAAACTCTTATTTGCTATGTTTAACAAAAAAGGGCTAGTGTCAATTTGGTTGCCAATAACATTGTCTTCTATTTTTCCAACCTTACACATTGATTTAGCTGTGCCAAAAGAGAGCATTACTTTAAATTTCTGTGTTTTCTCTCGTCTGTAAGGTTTATTGAGAAGCCATTCTACTCCAGGATCATCCTACTTTTCAGGCATATCTTGGTTTAGTGTCTTCGAACATTTGCTCATTTTTGAGGTTTGTACACGATTTGGTGATTGTTTCTTTTCTGATTGGTAGTAGAAGCAATCCCATTCCAGACATATCCCATTTACCTGGCACAACCAAACCCTTACCTTGCTTCAAGTTATGATAAGAGGAAGCTGTCTACCAAATTTGCTGGTCCTACCTCTTACCATTTAGGAGGAGGTCTTGATCCAAGAGACAAACTCTCCAAAATATATAGTAGAAGAAAGCTATCTTCCATTTCAGGTAAATACTCAGGTGCATTAATTTTTTTGTTTTGTTTTTAAACAAATGCCAGATTCTGCTGTTAGCACAACACCTTGCATTGGAAATATAGGAAGTGAATATGCATACTCTTCTAAGGATGGCTCATTGTGTTCCCTTCTTTGTTTGGGTGGCAGGTGTGATAGAATAGTGGAGACAAGACTTGTGGTGCTACAGATACTAAAAGAACAGACCCTGCACTCAGAGCAAACCAAGGACTATCTTTATAGTCACCACTCAGTTGAAGGCTTTTCCACCTTCCCTTATTGAATGCACCTGGCTAGGCCACAGAACAATATGGTCTTTATTAAATAAAAGGTAAAGCTTCAGTAAGGCCAATCTCAAGCTTAAGAACTTACATTTTTAAAAAATATTGCATAAAGAATGATAATTGAATCATTTTCCAGAAGGAGATGTCTATTTAAAACCTATATCTAATGGCTTCTTAATGGTCTGCAGTGGACAATTACTTCATTTTTGTTCTATGAAAAATGATTGTGGAGAATATAATGAGCATTCATTAGATAGAGTTTAAAATGCTGTTAATAAGCAATTAAAGTATCTTGGTATTCAGAAGCTAATTCATTTGCAGAGTGTACATCCGTCTTAATGTTTCAGAGGGCACATTATATCAGCTTCATTCAAATTCCAGGAACTATTCCAAAAAACACTGAGGGGAGAGAGAACAAAAAACAAAAACAAAAACCCCAACTCCACTTAAAAAATCATACCACATGCACAAGTGTTAATATTTGCTGAGCTACCAAAACAAAAAATATGGGAGAACTTCAATCTTAAATCATTCAGAAATCTGCCTGCAGTCTATAAGAAATTGTGAATATAATTGAACAAGTACTTCATAAACCCTGATATTTTTCTCGACATATCACAGAAAAACAAAATGTTCTCTCTTCATATTTAATTATATCAGAATTACAGGATAAGCAAGCATATTACATTTTCCGAAAGGGAGGCCATAAGCAACCAAGGAGTGTAACAATATGGCTTTTCTGTAGCCATGTTGGAAGGCCTGTGCTAGGCCTGAACCAAAGCCGCCTTCTGTAGCCAGACTGAAGAGTAGCAGCCATTACTGTAAGGCCTGGAGTCACATACTCACAGTTCCATCTAAATTGTATTACACCATTCTGTCTGGCAAGAAACTACTTATCAATAGAGGATGTTGTAGAATCCTCATCCCATGAGCATTGTCACTACACTTTCCTATTGTTTGACTGTGTGATCTCAGTCTGGTTTGTAACTGTTTCTGTCTGCTGTATAATTAATTTTGCTAGGTGTAAATCAATTAAGGTGGTGGGGTATGATTGGTTAGGTAATTTTCTTGTGATTGGTTTGTAAAATTATACTAAAATAATTGGTTAAGGTATAGCTAAGCAAGACTCAGATTTCATTATATAAACTGGGGTTCAAGAAGGAAAAAAAGATCATCAGAAGTAACAGAACGAAGAAAAGGCTGGAAGAGGACCGGGGGGGCCCACGGGGGGGAAGACCTGGAAAAGAAGAACTCACCTCCGAGACACAGCCTAAGACCAGAGAGACTGATATTGCCTGGCCAACAGAGGAAGTCTGCCTGCTTTTATCAGCATTGGTGAGCATGACACTGTATGCTTAGCATGTGCTTTCTGCTTGTTTGGGAATTGTCAATAAATAGAGGATTTTTCAGTGGCTAAAGATCCTGCCAACCCATGGGTTGTTACACCCCGAGCCCTAGGAATTGGGTAAAGGTGTGTCCCCCTACAGTGTGGAAGGGCTAGAGAAATTTGTGCGGGTAACAAGAGTGCTCCTGGAGACATTATTAAAAAAAATGGCATTCAGTTCACTCGGTAGCCATTAGTGCAGCAGCAAGCAGGAAACTCAAATTCTGATCTTGGGCTCTCCTCTTCCATCCTGCCAACTGGCAGGAGAGCAAGAGCTTTTGGTAGCAGCTCCCGCCAACTTGTCTAGAAGTTGAAATGATCAACTTCAAAGAGTAGATCTGCTTAGTTTTGCTGACCAAAAGGAAAGCATTCTCTGTGTGAAACCACAGAAGGCAGGAAACTTACATTACATGACAGGCAGAGCAACATTGAATTCTGGCTAATTAGAAGGGCAGTAAGTCCCCCCTCCCCTCACACACACACTCCAGATCAAGGATCTTTCTCTTACATATGTGACTGTTTCGGAAATTCCCGAATATTCTGGCTAAACAGATTTTGGCAATGTCTCTAAATCACAAGAATTTTACTGGCTTCCTTAACCCTCCATAGACTGCGGCTCTCTCCATACAAGCTACTCACCAAGTTGGCTTCTCCTAGAGAAATGGGTAAGCAAGCATGTGTATCCAACCAAGCTAAATGAGGATGGCCAGGCATCAATACCAAAAGAACCATCCACATGTTGACGATAGCCCTTTGACCGTGTCCCTTCAAATTCCCAGCAAGCTTCTTACACTGGTTAGTATTAAGCTGCTTTGCCTGGTTTTATGCCAAGTTAGAACTCATGTATACCAGGATAATCCTCTGCTGGTCAGACATCTCAACCTTTTGTACACTGCCAGAGACAGCGAGGAGACAATGTGGTAATGTATTACCATACATAATGGTCTATTGTAGGCATTTCCAACACCCATTATAGCAGCATCTAGATGCCAAGTAACACAATGGGACCCAGTCTCAGTGAAGTGTACTAATGGTATTTCTTTCAAATGAAATTAAAATTAACAGCCACTACATAAAAAGAGAAAGTGCAAAGTTGTAATTTGCTTTTAAAGACAGTATTTTCCATGGGAGAAAATACATTCAGAATTAAATGAGAAATTGAAGTTCAGTCATTTCTCAATTTAATTCACTTTGCCATGAAGCAAAAGTTTGGTTTGGTTTTATAAGGAAAAAGTCTGTCAGACTCAGTATTTGTCATCCTTCCTGAGAATGACCTACAACATTTGCTGAATTCCTTTGCCCACACTATATCTCTGTCTGGCATCTGTGTTAATTTGCAGAAAACAGAGATCTTGCACCAATTGTCTCCTGGCAGAAATCCATCACCTCCATCATTGCCAGAAATAAAATTGAATGGCTGCCAAATGAAAAATGTCAAGTCCTTCTGCTATGTAGGTAGCACAGTTGTCAATGACACCATAATTGGCAAAGAACTTCAAGCACACTGAAATCAGTTGCCTGATCTTTCACTCATCTACAAAACAGAAAAGAAAAGAAAGACTACGGATAAGATAGAGGTGGGGTTGGCAGTGTGTCCAGCAAACACCAAGTTTACAGAGCTGTTATGCTCCATTGCCATGCTAATCATGAAAGCCACACTACCGTGGAGGCAAATGTTCTGGGTCAGCCATGTCATACGTTACAGTTGACTGCCTAACAGAGCTCTGTACAGTAAGTTTTAAAAAGGCACTAGGATGGCTTGTCATATGAAATTGTGCGACAGATTGCATCAGGTGGCATATACAATCTTCAGGCTACATTCAGTCACCTGAGAGGATATGGCCCATGAGAGGTGAGCTTGGCTCTCCACTACAAAAGAAGCAGAACAGAATCTCGCCCCACCACCTTAGCTGACAGAAAGAAAAAATGTAGATACTATCTTGCCCTGGCACATTCCTGAATCCATGTGGAAGCTGATTTTCAGTAAGTGATTATATTCAAGTATGAGTGGTCATTGTACATGTATGAAAAAGTCTTTACACAGTATTCTTCTAGCTCACCTTTATTCCTTAAAGACCATCCCACCTACTTGTGGGATCACTGAAATGCTGTGCTCATCAATTTTGGCACAGCAACAAATGTACAAGTATAGAAGGAAGCTTTTGGAGTACTTCAAATGGTGGGTCTCCAATGGGTGGGGTGGCAATGGGTGTTGCCCTGCACTGGCCCTTTAAGGGGCTGAGACCTGGAGTCAGAGGGAAGCCCAGCTGAGGCAGCTAATGAGGGCCCAGCTGGAGGCCATATAAAGCAACTCCTGAAAGGAGGAGAGGGACCTACTTGCAATGAGAGAGGCTTTGGCCTAGCAAACCCAGGCTACCCGGCCTGAGGCCCAGGGCTGCAAGGAGGCAGTCATGGAGGTGGGGCTTGCATGGAGGCAGCCCTAAAAGGCCAGGCTGCAAGGAGGCAGCTGCAGTAGGCTAGGGGAGTTTGAGCCAGGGAAGCCCCAGGCCATAAGTCGGCCAGGCAGGGTTGCAGGAGGCAACCGGGCAGGCAGAGTGGGAAAAGAACTAGGGGTCCAGGGAGTAGGGAGGACCCTGGAGGAGGAACAGAGGAAGAACAATGACTCCCCCCCCGGAAGGGGGAGCAGACCAAGATTGGGGTGGTCACTGCCAGAGGGCAGTGCCCTGAAGAGATCGCCTCACCCAAAGGGGGCGTGTCAGCATCAGAGCAGCTGGTTACTTCCCCAAAAGCCACCCTGAGGGAAGAGCCGTGCAGAAAGTGAGTCGAACCCACTACAGTGGGTACTAATACACCCTCCTCAATAACCTCCAACTGTCCTGCTACCAGTGCACTAGCAGCTAGCCTGTGAGACCCATTTCTCACTAATCATTTTCCCAACTGCCCAAGAACCGTGGCTGAGCTCTCATCCTTCAGTGCATATGGAAAGGGCAGCAGATGCACCATTGAACAATTACTTACACTTTGCTTTCTGACTGTAGTGAGCAGACAGATACAAAGCGGGATAATGTAAAAAAAGGAAATGTGCTTTGAGATGAGGGATACAAACTTAAAAAAAAAAAAAAAAGCTACACTGAAATTTTTCCAAACAGAAATAAGTACTGTGGGCTAACCAGAGTGGTATTGACCATTACATAGCCGTGTTGTAGACAGAAACAATGCATTTCAGAGCTACTTGCAAGCGAAACTGCATTGTTCTCCAAGAGCTCTAGTATATCCCCAGTCAGCTCTGCTGGTCACTGTTGATTAAGACATTGAAAGGCTCTATCTTTCTCTGAACAAGTTATCAATGACAGCAGTGCTAACTTTGTGCATTCCTTGTACAAACATGTCTATAATCCCACTCTGCTTGACTCCTGGAGTATCCGTGTGCATGCAGAAAAATGGGAGAGGCTGTGACAGCTTCCAGGAACTTTTTAGCCCTAAACATAGCTGCAAACTACACACACTACACGCTCTATTTTCATTTCTGTTATTTACCATTTTATTTTCATTTAATTATGGCTCTTACATTTGAGGCTGAGATTTTCAGCTAGATGCTAAACCACTGGTGAATTCCAGTGAGGTCTGAGCTCTTAACTCCTTTTCAGAATCTACCTTCAACAGATTTTCCCAAATCAGGGCTGAAACTGTACTATTTGCATGAACTCAGGAAACTACTTCAGTACATATAGTTCAACTAATTATAGCTCCAATACAGGCACTCCCTGAGTTACTACATCTACACATACAAACGTATGCTCACTTACTTGCTCAAGGGAGCAGGTAAGAGGCACAGGTAGTGGGAGCAGGCCAGCTGTTGGCCAGAGGACCCTGGAGGAGCAGAGGGCAGTTGTGCAGCCAGCAGCTGGATAGGAGCAGTGCTCTGAAGGGGAAATGCTGACCACCTCCTGGTGAGCAGGGACTGAGGGGCATCCAGGGGCTGGCCACAGAAACTGACACAGAGCCTGTGGGGGAGAGGGGTGTTGGCAGCTAGGGGATGCCCAGAAGTCCCCTTCAGAATCTCCACCTACCTCCTTATCTTCTCCTAATTAAACCTGCCTTTCCTCAAGCATTTTCTCATCGCAGATATACAGTATTTCAGCTGTGTTATGGATTAACTAGGCTTTTGTGGACTAGCCTGGGAATTTAGCTACCAGTTATAGCATTGTTTCAGTGGAAAAATGCATTCTGAGTTCCAAACAATTGTTTATAAATGAACTTTTGGAATACAACCTGTTTATATGTTGGGGACTTCCTGTACTGGAAACACAAATTTTACATGTTGTAATACCACTGTGCTCTGGTGTTTGTAAAAGAGGTGTGTGAAATGTTGACTACTAATGAAGTTAAGCATATGCATCAATCCTCATGGGACTTCAGAGGTAAATAGAAAATAGAAACAAATTAATGAAAAATTGCTACCCCTCTTTACTTTTTTTTTTTTTTTTTTTTTTTTTAAGAATTGTTGGTGATTTCCTGACTAGTACTGATACTTTGGCATTTAGGCAAGATCAGTCTTTAAAAATGCTTCCATTATCTGATTTTCAAGTGCAATAATATTATCCAGGTATATTAGCTAGTAATTAAAAATACACATAGGGTGCTCTGAGAAATAATGCAAAACACATCTTTGCTAAAGTACAGTATAGAGGTCTGCTGAAATCCTGTACTTTTAATAGCAGAAAGTTTCTATAAGTCCCCCAATAAATTTTTCTTATGCAATAGCTTTTAATATTTTTTTCTTGGAATTAAAGGTTAAAAAAACCGTTTAATAAGCAAATGTGCAGTATTCTTTTTTCCAAAGGTGATTAGAAGCAGTTACTAACTTTTGTATACTATAGCTCTGTCTTTCAGACTCTGACCAGAATAGTTTGTAAAAACATTTTAAAACAGCAGAGTGACTTAAACTGAAAACTAGAATTCGGTTGCTGAGTCATTTGTATGTTTGAAAGTTTTATCCTTTGTGTATTGCTTTCCAGGAAGACTTGAACTGCATGGAAGAGCTAAGATGAACAACAGGAGTAAATTCATGTTTTTTGCATACATTCTCTCTCATCCCAAGTGACAACAGAAGCCCTCTAACAAGAAGTGTTATATTGTAGAAATGATACAAAACAGCTTTCCTATATTGTGTTTCCTCAGTATCTACTGGGATACTGCACACTTCACCATCATTTCAGAATTTTTTAGTGCTAGTGTAAGCAGGGTCTGAACCACTGCTTCTAATGCAGCCAGCTGCCCTGCAAGGTATTCAACTGTTGACGTGTTAATACAGCTCATGCCGGAATGGGAAAGGAATCTGGGATGTGGGTATGCAAATCCAGTTCAGTCAGTGATATAGGCCTGATGGGTGGTCAATTGTTAGAATAGAATGTGGTATATTGTAACTAATTTGGCTGTTGTAGGGTCACAAACTATGGTAACCCTAAATGTAGAAATTGTAAAAATATGACCACAGTGCTTGCAGGAGAGAGACTGTCATTGTAAAGAGTCTCGGATGGACAAGCCTCCCCCTTCCAGACTCAAGTGGACTGGTTTTGGGGGGGGAAGGAGCTTGAATCAGCCAGCTACATTGTCCTTCAGGCATGAGCTGTAAGACTGGTTCAACCTGTTGCTTTCACTCCCCCTCTCCCCCCGTTCTAAGAATAGACTTTAAGGAGTCTCTTTATTATTTTGAAATATTATTCCAGTGGGAGCTGGAATCTTTTGGCCAGCCTAGGTGGCGGGCCAAGAGCTGAAATCACAGAAAAACGGACAGAGCTAAAATCATGAGGTTTGGCCCAGAGCCAGACCCATCATGGAAGCAGCAGCAGGTGGACAGCTGAGCGGCTGGCAAGTGCGGCCAGCGAGCAGCCGGCAGGAACAGCGGCTGCGTGCCGGCATAGCCGGCAGTGGGAGCAGCTGGTGGGAGTGGCCAGCAGGAGCAGTGGCGAGTGGCCAACAGTGTGGGTGAGATGCCCCTTATTTCCCCCCCCCCCCAGGGCTCTGGGCTGCCCTGACCAAAGGCAGCAACTGTGAGTGGGGTACGGAGAAGTGCCTCCCATTCACAAAATCAACAAAGGACATTGCTTAATCTGCTTGAGCTGGGACATTCACTCATGAGTTGGTTATGAACTCTGTGGTGTTTTCCCAAGTTAATGCCACATTATGTCTCTCCCTCTTTCATTAAAAGAATTTTCTACACTTAGTCTCTGTGCTTGTGAAGCCCCCAAAGGGGTGTGTGGATTTCTCAGGCTACTGGGTAGAGACTCAAGCAAGTTCCGTGTGGGATGGATGAAAAGGAACCTCTAGCTATTGAACCCGGCCCTGGCTGCTGCCAGCGCTACCTGGCAGAAGGGTTACATGAGGTAGACTTTAATTTATTTGTTTAGACAAGTAATCAACAGTATTTTAAACAAGAATTTCTTTCCATTGAAAGGTGACAATGGGAAGAAAAGTAAGACTGGTACCTGCTGTATAATCCTAACTATTTAGAAACTAATGATCAAGGTTAATCAATCTCTGTAGGTACTTTCTGCGACACATTTCTCCAGATTCAAGGGGATAGGCTTGAAGTTTTGCTTGCAAGAGAAGAAATCTGTAAAAATTGCTATTAATTATATCAACGTTGCAAACAGGGACAATAACTTTCAACTGGCAAGAGAGAAACAGGAATCCCGAAAAGGGAAAATTTACACACAACCTTTTATGCAGTGGTTATAGAAAGCATAGAAAGAGCTAAGCATTCACCATCGACACAAGGCAAGATTTCTGCTTTTTCCATGGGGCATATTGATAGATGGGGTAAAGGGAGTTTTTATAATTAAAACTTTGCTGTGAGAAGATCTTGTAGAACAAGTATCTGTACCTGAATCACCAAATGAGCAACCAGTTACAGTCTTCTCCTGAAACTTTCTGTAGGGATCTATATTATGAAGGATTATCTAGAGCAAGGCTTTAGAGAGACTTTCTGAATGTTCTATATTGAAAAAGTGTAAGTCAACTTTGCCACTCTGCACTCAAAGTTGCCTTAAGAAAGTTGGTTCTATAAAAAATAGAACAAAATAGTATATTTACTTTGCAACATTCATTTTGATCACTTGTTTTATTCCCTTTTAAGAAAAATACGCATTCTGAATCTTCTTTTCAGACAACAAAAGTCAGTTCATACACTGTGCTCCATACAGTTCTGATGTCCATATATTTTTTAAAAGTGGAAAAATTAAAGAGGTGGCAGAAATACCACAAGTTATCTAAGACTTGTAGAAGATGACTTCTAGTGAAAGATTTAAAGAGCTCAACTTGCTTAATGTATCAAAGAGACAACTGAGAGGGGATTTGATTACAGTGTGAAAGACCTTCACAGGAAGAAAGTACCGGATTGTTTACTCTAGTGGCGAAAGCCAAAGGAAGAACTAATGGCTGGAAGGTAAAGGCCAAAAGTTTATACTTGAAACAAGTGCTTGCTTACTTAAAAAGACAGATTCCTAGAGACATTTTCAATGAATGCCCAAGTTTGGAAATAATTGGATGCGCTATTAGACAGCTTGATATATTCACAAATAGTAGTTGGCCTTAAGTCAGGTCAGAACCACAATTTAACCTTTAGTAATAATCAATTTGCAGAGCAGGGGCTAGTTTTTATTAATTAAATTATTTCACAAAGACTCTAGGAAGAGTTATGGAAACATTTAGCCCATGTATGAACATCTGGGCAATAGCAAAACACTTCAAATACTATACTTAGTTTTCATAATAGCCATATCCACCACACCTGCTTATAATTTTCTACTGCAACAGTTTAAAGTTACTTATTTACCTAATGTAGGGAATATGTGCAAGATTCATTTGTAAAAATTAGGTTCAGCACTTCTACATTCCACTGCAAGAAATAAAATGCAAACAGAGAACTTATATTAGCTGAGACTTTATTAGATTAAATGGTTTATTTTAAAATGGTCGTAATAGCAGAAATAATCATTCATTACTGGTGGAAACAAAGGCTTATCAAGGGCACTAAAATGTAAAAGAATGACTACATTAAGTTGCATAGCAGCAAGATATCCTAACCTTTGCTTTTATCCCTGTTTACAAATAGTGTCATTTTGGTAGATTATTTTAAAGAACACTTAGTAAGCCAATAAATGGAACTGAATTTTATAATTTAACAACCTAAGGCAAGTGCAGGTAAGGTCATGACAAATACATCAGATTATTTACTACAAATAGATTCAAGTTGTCAAAATGGATCATTTGTTAGGAGCCATACTTCGGAACTTTTAGAAGCTGCGCTCCTATCTAATGCTGACAATGTAGTAAAGACCATTTATGAGGGCCATCTTTGCATTGATTACTAACAGAATAAATAGTATATGGAAATTACAGAGTACCTTCTATCAGAGTATCCCAAACTGCTTTACATATTAAGAAGATCATGCACACACCATATGGGCAGTACCTCTTTGTGCATGTGGAATTCCACTAATTTTAGTGGGAGAATGCTTGGGCACAAGAGTCCACCTGTGGGATCTTTTGCTATAAAACCGTACATTATGAGTTTTCTGAGATAAAGGGTGGAAACCATTTGGATCAAGGCAGAGGATAAGAGAGAAAAAGTCCTCGTTAAAAAAATGTAATGGGAGCTATAATATCCACAAGGTACACAGGCCTACAGTTTCTAAGGTCCCTCCAAAAGTAAAGACTGCATAGACAGTAAAACAATGCATCTACTGTGGAAATATCAAAAGATAATTAAACAGTGCTTGGATTGAAATATCTGAGTTAGACTTGAGGTTTAGAGATCATACTGCAATTCTTCAGGCTGGACATGTGAACCAAGTATAAAAAATGTGGTTATTACAACTGCATAAGCAGCATTCAAGAGAAACCCAACAGGTAGTACAGATACTGGTTTTACCAGCATTGTACCCAACAGTTAATTTCATCACAACATCAACAGCACTAATCCAATTTTATACTCAAATTTGGCAAGGGACACTGCTAAGCACAGAAGGTATGATACTACTTGAAAAGGATCAGATCCTTGACTTACAGTAGCTACATGTTTGCTGAGTGTTTTGAGATACAGAATGTAAAAATTCTCAATTTACTTCCCAGTAGAGTAAAAAAAAAAAAAAATTAAAAAAAAAAAGATAAATCTGCAGTGCAAACAAATGTTTAGATTGTACAATTATATCAAGTAGTCACTGGGTCAATAATTCTTAGCTGGCTTATTTTTAGTTATTTATTGCAAGGGTTTGTGAAAGAGTGCTTGAATTAAGAAAGCAGACATAGGTTGCTCTGAAGGCAGGTTGTCGGTAGGCTGCAAAAGAAACTGATTATTATATGAGTGCTGTCAGACTTGCAAGATCATAACTATTTAAATCATGATTTTTCCATTATTAATGATGCTATAATGGAATGTACATAATATTTTAAGTTTTATTGCATTTAGTAATGCTGTAACTCAGTAAACACATAACATTTCAAACCATTATTGTGCAAAACCAGAGCCTATTCATTTCTCAAACACAAATACACACAAAATATTTAGATGGTATAATGGTCTGTTTACAGATTCAGCAACCCTCTAGTATATGTCTAACGACTGTTTAAATAAACCAGGTATGCAGAAATGGGCTCATAAAACATCTGTCTTCTTTAGCACAAAACAGTGAACTGCAGGGTAACAGAGAATTTAATACCGGGAAATTGTTAATAGACAAAATAAAGCCAAGGCTGAACATTTGTCATGTGCACACTGCACAGCAAGTAAATGCTATGAACTTCATACCTAATACATTAGGCTATGATTCAGAATGTGATAATGCACATTTGTTTTTAAATAATTTCTGTACAAGCTAGAATGATAGTTTTATTTAGCACCATTAGCCATTTATAAACTGTCACATATATTGTAGCTCCACAACTGCAACGGTGTAAGAAGTTCCTTTGACTGCTGTTTTCCCCCTTGGCATCAGGTCAGTGTTTCAGGGGTCCTTGGCTCTAGCTCTGTCCATTGGCCACCTAGTCTGAACCTGTAATGGCCTGCTTCTGACCTTGACCTCTATCCAGGTCCCTTAAGTTTAGTCCTTTTCTATAGGTAAGAATAGTCCAATTGTAAATCCAAATCAAGTAAGAAGTCTCACTTCTGGAGCTACAATGAAGTTCCATTCATACACCTTTATTCTGGTGCCCTGCAAAGGTTTATGTTGTTTCTTCCCAGCAGATTAAGAAGCAGGAATGTTGATGCAATATGGTAAAGAGCTTATCTCAAGGCCTCCTGCAGAAGCCTAACTTATTTCTATATTTTTTTTCAAGCCTGTCACTAGGCCTTTCCCAAGGAAGAGGAAAATACCCCTTGTGCTTCCCTGTTGGGTCGCTTCCCCCCTTCTAGTGTCTTTCATTATCCTTTCAGAGCTGGGGTATTTATAATTAAATTGCCATATCAGGACCAGCTGAAGAATTGTTAGGTCTCAAGCAAAGCTTAGCCCAATCTTCCTTAAAAGGCCAGACATCTATCAGAGTTCCTGTTTAAAAAATTACTGAAGTTTATAGTTAAGGGGAAAATAGTAGTCCCACTGAAGTAGTGGGAACATCTGGATAGTATATTTGGCAAGTCCAAAAATGAGTATTTCACTACAGGCGCAGCTATATTAGTAGAAACTATCCCCTTTGGAACCCATTCACACCTTTGGGGACATGTAATTCCTAGAAGGCCCTAGATAACTCTTTTTCCTGAACAATCATTCATAAAGATGGCTTGGTTTATTAATTTAAAAAAGTCCTAACTCCCGAATTATACAGAAAACTTTTCTATACCAAATGCAGGATGTTGGCCTCTAGCCCCTACGAAAACTGTAGAGAATTCCTATAGTTTTAGGGCTGTAAAGAGTCTTGTGCCACTACAGGTTGGATTTCCCTGATCTGGCACCCTCAGGACCTGACAGGTTCTGGACAATGTAGTTTGCCAGACCCAAGGAGGCCAGGGCTGTCCCAGGAGCACTGGTCTTCTGGCTAGCTCCCCTCCTGGCTGGCCAATCTGCCCTTCTGGCCTCCGGCAGCTGCAAAAATTGTAGATGATATTATGAGCTTTCATGGGCACAACCCACTTCTTCAGATGAACGGTGTTTAAGGGGTCCAATATTCAAACAAACAACACAGAGAAAGGATGGAGGCGGGGGGGGGGGGGGAGGAAAAAGAAGGAAAGAAATTGTCAGTGTCTATGCTAAATGAAGCTAATAAGAATGAATCTCAAAGTCACTGTAATTATTATTGTAGTATTTCAAACCAATTTAAAAAACCAGCTTGACTGGGAAGCTATAGAACTTAATTTCATTTACAAGTTTGATTCCTAAAACAGAAGTCTGAACAAAGACATTGACTGGATGGCCCGCTACATTTCACATCCTAATGACATTAAAAAAAAAAACAAACAAATGGTACTTAGAGTAGGTACTAAGTATTCTTATCAGCTTCATTTTGTTAGTCTAAGGTGCTTCTAGACTTTTTTTTTTTTTCCAGTTACAGACTAACACGACTATCCCCTGAAACTCTGGCATAGGGTAGTTTTGCTAACTATACTTGAGAACCCATAATTTGTGAGGGGTGTGGATTGAACTGTAGCAGCACTTTGGATGCAGAGGGAATGCACATCTCTTATGGTCAATGTTGTGAGCAATCAGCTCGCATTGCCTTTCACTTTAATAATCATGTAGAATGCAACACTATCCACAGCCTCAAAAACAACTCTGACATTATAATCAAAGAGACTGACAAAGGGGGCACTGTACTCATCATGAATAGGTCAGATTATGAACAGGAGGCTGCCAGATAACTCACCAACACCACATTCCACAGGCCTCTTTCCTGTGAGCCCACTGAGGAATACCAAAAGAAACTACACCATCTGCTCAAGTCACTCCTGGGGCCCAATCTACACAAACACAGCCCCAAAGCTCTGACCAGGAGCATTTTGTCTGCTACCCAAAATCCATAAACCTAGAAATCCCAGATGTTCCATCATCTCAGGCATCAGCCCCCTTACAGCAGGATTATTTAGCTATGGGGACTCTCTCCTTAGACCCAGTGCTACCAGCACTCCTAGCTATCTTTGAGACACCACTGACTTCCTGAGGAAACTACAGAGCCTCAGTAAATTTCCTGAACACACCTTCCTGGCCACCAAGGATATAGAAGCTCTTGACACCAATATTCCACATGAGGATCAACTATAAAGTGACAGGAATACTATCCACTTTGATGCCACAGCACACCTGGCGGCTGTTAGGTGACTAGTCCTCACCCATATTTCCAAATTTGGAGACAATTTATACTTTCAAGTTAGCAACACTACTATGGGTACCTACATGGCCTCACAATATGCCAACATTCTTAGGGCCGATCTTGAACAATATTTCCTCAGCTCTCATCCCCTCGCACCCTTCCTCTACATTGATGACATCATATGGGCCCACAGGAAGGAAATCCTTGCATTCCACAGGGATTTCAACAACTTCCATCCCACTATTATCCTCACCTTGGACCAGTCCACACAAGAGATTTACTTCCTTAACCCTACTGTACAAATTAATGACAATCACATAAACACCACCCTATACCAGAAACCTACTGACCCCTATTCTGACCTATATGCCTCTAGCTTCCATCCAGGACACATCTCACAATCCATTGTCTACAGCCACGCCCTAAGATACAACTGTATCTGCTCCCATCCCACAGAGACAAACACCTACAAGATCTTTATCAGGCTCTCTTAAAACTTAAACCCAAAACCAAGGTAAGTGAGAAAACAGAATGACAGAGCCAGACAAGTACCCAGAAACTGTTATATATCTCTTGGCATCTTTTTTCCATTGCTACTCATCTGATGAAGTGGTTCTTACCCACAAAAGTTCATATTATGAATTTTTGTTAGGCTCTAAGTTACCACAGAACTACTCATTTTTAAAATTACATGGCTACACCTATGAAACTTCATAATTAACAGTAATAATAATAGTAGTAGAAAAAAAATGACAGATGGAAACCAGCAGAATCTGGCAACCAGGCATACGGGCAATGGTAAACAAAATGCTGCATGGGCCACACAGACCTCTGATGGGCCACATGCAGCCTGCAGGTTGCCCAAAACTGGTTTAAAGTTGTATATGTTCCATAACAAGGATCATTAATCGTCTTGTTTTCTACCTTCTCTCTTATGGCAAGTGTTAAAAGAGCAACTAAAAGCCAAGTACAAATAATTAGCTAATGGGTAAGGTTACAAAGATTGTACAAAACTCATACTTCTAACACATGCACTTCTGTAACCCTTAAAACCATGACTGCTGTATTTAGCTACATAACCATGATCACTTCGTGAAGCACTGAACCTTTATGTTTCTAAGTCTGCCAACTGCTGGAAGGACCTCCAGTTTAGAAAGTAGTTTCAGTGCAAGCAGGTTACTCTTACAGATCTGCAAAGTTTGCATGTGGGTTTTTTGTAATGTTTATTGTTTTCCTTAATCTAGGAAACAAAAGATGTTTGCATTGCAAGTATGGTTTGCATATGAACAGAAACACAGCAACTATTTAGTCGAAAACATCTTGATTCTTAGAATTTTTAAAAAGACCCGCTCTTAATATTTTTCCATTTAGGACATTTTAACTTTTCACCTGTCTCTAGTTAGTTTGTGATATTTTATACAAAGAATTTTTTTAAAGAGTAGAATCATGGAACATAGGAATCCCTGGCTGCCATTTGACACTGCATCTGTTAAAATTAATTCCTTATCCTTACTGATTTTATTCCCCCCCCATCCCCCAATATAATGTTTGAGAACTTCTCTCCCGATTGCAAACTTCACTTACCTCATAGTTTCAGTTTTTCTATCAGGTTAATAAAGCTAGCAACACAGCTGTCTGTTGTGTGTGGTGGTATTAGCCTTCTGTGTCCAAATAAGTCAGATACAAAAGTTACCTCTTCAGTTTCCTTAAAAGTGCCCCACATTAGTTTCCCAAGTTCTTTGCAACAAAATCATCATAGACAACAGTGTTTTCCTCTTTTCCTGCTGTAAAAGAAACATTACAGCTGATCTAATGGCACTTTAATATATTAACCTGTTATTATAGGGGCCTTGCATAAGCTGCAAGACTAAAATAAGCAAGCCACTGAATGCATGGGGAATTTTACTAAAAACCAATATTACAATAAAAATAATTGGGTCTCCAACGTGGAAAATGTGTGCAAAATCAGCAACAGAATTGGAATCCCGACTTTTAATACAGTTTGAAGTTTATCACTGAAAAACTACATTTGCTTCATTTTCTGCAAGAAACCCAAGAAAAACAAAAAATTACCTCTAGTTGCAGAGATATAACACAAAGGAAGTCTAAGGTGTGTATCTCTTCTTTATATACAAAATAATTCTTGTTCAATTTTTAGTCTCCCACTGTAAGTGACAGATCAGCCATGTACAATTAATCAAGCAAAGAAGAAAAATCTAGTCAGGTTTCAATAAAACCTCATAAAAGGCTTCTGTTTTATGCTTCATAATAAACCACATAGCACAGAATTTGGTTGCATTTGTGTTCTAAGGTTAACTCATGCAATCCTAATTATGAAAATTATATGGAATTCTCAGAGTTCTTCCTTTGCAAAATAAATACTCAAGGGAAATAATGTTATGTAAAAATGTTAGCCTTTCACCTCTGAATTAAAATATAATTGGATTCTATTACCCTAAATGAAAGACCATTATTAACAAGCACTTTGTTTACCCTAGTTAGTTTTCTGGATCATCTTCATGTCTTCTCAGATGCATGAAGCCAATATTAACCTTTTCAGTTGTTTATAAAATAATATTTACTCTTCACACAACATTTCCAAATCCTGTGCATTGTGAGGAAGACACCACAAACAGGTCATACACATAAAATTTTAGACGTGTCTTATGAGTTGATCACTTGGAACACACCTAAATATAACAAACTTATTTTATGTATTCTATAGGCAAAACGTTGGATGGACTAAAGGAAGGGATGGAGCTCATTCGATTCCTCCCAATTTCATGTTATAGATGTAGCATCCTTCTACTTGTAGTTTACACACCTGCCAATATTAAAAAAAAAAAAAAAAAGATTCATTTTCAAAATATATGGCCAAATAATAGATATAGGAGCTTTTGATGAGTTTGTTTTTTTTTTTTTTTGCAGAGTACTTTGCCACCATTAAATAATCATTTTTTATTTTTTTGTTCCTGTATGAAAGGTTGAGTAACTGATGAAAGGATATTTAGGATGAAAGCAGATGACTTAAAGTAGCTTAGAATGATTAATGTCTATCACTAAAAACAAAGTTGGGAGGAATTTTTCAGCCAAATTTGTCTGTGCAGAAGACACAGCTTCAACACCACCAAAAGTGTTCATGTTTTGGTGGCTGATCTGTGGAATTGTGTGTCTCAGAAAGATTCCTCTCTTACCACTCAAAATTCCAGAAAAGTCAAATGTTTAAAAATTCTCTCTCATTTTCTTTTAAGGGTAGGTGAGGGAAATTCAATGGATTCTCAACACTTGTTTGTAAAGATAGTTCTGCATGTGAAGTGTTAAAATATAAAAATGAAATCATAATCACAAGGGATCCATGACCATCAGCCTTTTGTGTAAGATCTGTGCATTATTTATGAACAGTCTGTTTATAAAACATTTGTTACATATTGATAAATATTTTCATAGAAGAAGAAATCTAAGTAACAAATACTATTAAAAGTTTTACTTTTCAAGGAAATCATATCCTTAAAAAATTCATTTTGAGATATTGGGTTAATATCAAACATTTTACTCATTTTCACTTTAATCATGAAAAACTGTAATGATTAGTTTCTTCACATACAAATTTTCAAATTAAACTAAACTGTTTCTCTCATGTAACTAAGACATGACTTCAAAAGAAAAAAGGTAACTAGAATCTTACAGTTTGATTCATTATGTCAATGTTGGAGAATTTGTTCTGTAGATATTTTAAACAAGAGACAAACTGATATACTGGTTTACTGATCCACCAGTTTAAAAAAAAAAGTCCACATTATGTAGCTGTTTAAGGGATTTGGAGGCAAATAAATGTATTTCCATACAGAATTTGAATATGAAAAGGAAAAATGTTATCCTCTTAAGGGCTAACTACATGCTCATACCCGAAACTGGTAGTCATTTTCTATTGTGCAATATGGTAAATTCCCAAAGTAACATGTAAGTGGCAAGAAAAATACCAGCCATATCATACAGAGCATGGCTGCAATTTGAAAACTACTATTTCCCACTGCTTCATTAATAATGCAGTATCCTACAGACTTTTAGGTCTCTGTTAATTTCTAAAATTTCATATGAACAAGGACCCAGTATGGTAAGTGAGCACGTGACAAAGGGCAACTCATTTGCGTGCAACTAAAGACATATGCATGCATATAAATTAGAGATGTTAGATGGTGGGTAATAGAAAAGTCCACTAACAGCATGAATTCTTACTGGTTAGCTGATTATTTTATAATCCTCAGGGGCAAGGCCGGCAGCCGGTGCACTCTGGCCCCATTCCCAGGCAGCCCCCCGTCACTCCATGGTGCTACCTCTGTATCAGAGTTTAAAAACCTGTTCCCTTGCGGACCAGCTGTCTGCCACTCCCACTGCAGTCTCCAATGCAGAGGTAGCAGCACTGGATGGCAGGAGCCTCTGTCTGTGGGGAGTCTGAGCGCCCTGCAGTCAGGCTGTTGCAGGGAGTGCAGGACAGGACAGGTGGCACCATAGAGCTGGTGCTGGAGGGAACTGGCTTTTTAGCCAGCTCCCCTCAGCACCAGCTCCTGCTTCCCCACTTGCTGCCTCTGATGAAGAGGCACTGGGGGGGGGGAGGGGGGAGGAATTTGCTTAAGCTTATCAGTTAATCATCTAGTCAACTACTCCTTGACATGGCTAATATAAATAATTTTATTATAGCATATTTATTATGAACATCTAATGATCTAAAATAGCACACAAGTTTTAATCAATATGGTTGCAAAACTACTGGTTTGTTATTCAAGTAAAAAAAAAATTGATGTAATAATTGTACCACACGTTCACCTATTCTTTACATGGCACATATCTTACAACACTAAACCTATTTTACCACTGCATTAGAGTTTAAAACATTTGGTTTAGATCTTGGATCTCTCCACCACTAGAGCTATCTGCCATAGTTGCCACAACTTCAAAAGGTGGAAGACTCATGGGAAGAGAAAAAAAAAAAACAAAACAACAACAACTATTTATCCCCTCAGAAAGTGACCTACAATAGCCTCTCCCCACACACAAGTCATGAGCTTTTCAGAGATGACAGCTATACCATCCCTGAAATTCAACTGCTCAATAGCAATGAAACCAGCAGACAAGATGGCACCACTGCAGTCCTCAGACTTAGCAAGATAAAACAACTCTCAGATAATGCCTACTATAAAAAAAACCTCACTGCTCACACAGGAACAAACGGATATAATCAAATACTTTCCTAAACAATCCCAAGAGGGGAAAAAAAAAAAAAAAAAAAATCTACAGCACTCAATCCCTGTGCGCTTACTACATGTATCCCAAGATACAGAATCATATCTGGCCGTGACAAACCCAATTAAGGGATATCAGGACTTTCAGAAACCATCCAAATATCATCATTCAATAAGATACACTTGCTTCAAGAGACTAGCTACTTCCTCCAGAAACTCCACAATATAGTGTCCCCAGAATATCATCCTAGCCACAATCTACACCAGCTTTCCGCTCACCACAATGGCGTCGCTAAATACCTCAGGACACTGGAAAACCTTCAGGTATCTACCCCAAACAATGCCAAACTCATCCATTTAATCCTGACCCATAACTATTGTACAGTCAATGAATACAATGGATAATCTCTTTATGGGTCACCTCAAGGAAGAATGCCTCACAGAACAACGTATATCCATCAACTATATTTTAATCCTCTGGACAGATTAACTACACTCAGATTTTCACTACCACTTCAAACAATTATCCATCCATAACTCTCTAGAATATTCACACTAGCATTCCTCCTCAGCACCCAATACGCCAAAGAAATCTGTTATCAATAGCTGTTAGTTATCACAGAATATGCTGCAAGAAGCAAGTCCAGGATATGCACCCTGTGACTGAGCCTCGGGGCTCTGCACAGCAGGGGCGGCAACCCCGCGACGGGTGAAAGGGGCCACCGCGCCGCTGCACAAGAACGGCGCGGCCGTTGGCTGGCTCGACCAGCAAGCCGCTCTGACGCTGCCCCCACCGGCCAAGCCAGAAAGCGCTGGCTGGAGGGGCCTACGCCCCACCCTCCCCTCCTAGGGGAAGGGGAGGGATCAGGCCACGCCGGCAATCGGAAGGGGCGGGTTACGTGGCGGTGTGGCGCCGCTCTCAAAAGGGGGCTTGCCACTGAGTGAAGGGGGAGAAGAGGTAACCAGCCCCTCCCCCGACAGTGGGGAAGTGTCTCAGCGGGAGGGGGAAGGTTCCCCCACAACTGCTAGCCTGTGGGCGAGGTGAGGCGAGGCCGGCAGAGAGGTGCATGACACCGGTGGTAGGAAAGGACCCAGGGCAGGGTCTTCAGAGGCCCGTAGGTCAGCGTGTTACGGGCGGTGCCCCCGCCGGCCATATAGGGGTGCAGCGAGAGTATTCTCTGACCCCCTCAGGGCCCTGGGTGGGGACCCAGTGGTGAGGGCAGTCCTGGGTCCCCCTACCTCCACATCCCTGCTCTGTTGCATAGGGGCGCAGAAGGGAGAAAGATCAGTAAACTGTCTGTAAGGTTGTTAATGTAAGTGAAGGTGCGGCGGGTTCTTCCCCCGCAACCAAACTCTGACCAGAGTGAAGAGACTTTGGAAAAGGGGGGGAGCGACCTATCAGGGGAAGGGAGCCGGCAACACGCAGAACCAAAGGGAGGGAGCCTCCTCAGGACCTGTGGCTCACCCCCATCTCACACCCTAACACACTTAACACCCCCTTCACCAAATGATAGTTTGTAGTGGCTTGGGTGCTGCACTAATGAGTCATATGTGGATGCATTGACAATCACCTGGCAGCTTTGCAAGTAATATTGAAACATTACTTAAAAAGTTGCTTTATCATACTTGCCCCCTCATTGAGTCAACTCTTACCCCTAGAGGGAGTGTAGTCAAAGCTATTTCATATGCACTAAGAGAAGAACTTTGTGCCTCAAGAGTAATTAAGTGTGAGGAGACTACCTGTTCCTTCATCTGTTTGTGTAGATAGACATATGAGGTGAAGCCTATGAAAGAGTTAGTCCTGTTCAGGCAGGAGGCTAGATACTGTAACTAATGAGACTCTACCCCCTCCTTTTTTCTGTCCACTAGCATCCAGCTAGCTGACTATACCCTTCTGCTTTCCCCTTTTCCTTGATCCTGGTTCTCTTAGTCATGATTTATGTTAAATCCTGTATCATACCTTTGGTATAGTAACATTATTTATATTAGGTCCTTTTAGTATGTTAAGTAATCCACTTTATGGTAGGTTTCTGGTTACTTTAGGCCGTAAGGCTGAATGTTACCTGGAAACCATATTGTTTAATGCAAGCTTATGAATATGTATGTAACCTGTGGAATGTGTGTGAGGTATGAATGAGAAATTCCTAATCAAAGGCAGTTTAGGATCTGTGACCTTTTAAGGTAGACAAAGACCCTGGAAAGTAGATAAATTGACAAGCAGCCAGGAAGATAATCTCCTTTTGGAAGCTATGTAACAGCATGCGAAACCTGGGACTGAATCAGAGGCAGTAACCCTCTTGCAGATTTGAGGGACTCCAGGGATAGCCCTGAGCTTCGTAATCTGTCTCCAGGAAGCTGATGCCTGGCCAGTTCAAGCCACCTGTGAAATTGGAACACCACATCATCAGTAGGGTAAAACTAACCTGTCTCACGGCGGTCTAATTGGAAGTTATCTATGCCACATCTGTAGCCTACCTTCAACTGCCAATATGAATGCAAGGTGTGTGTGAGTATCAGCTTACCCTTAAGAATCTGTATTAATAAGTTAGCTTTAGTGCTACTTTAGCTCACTCTTCGTCTGGGTTACTTCCTTGGCTGGTCCAGGGACTAGTAATACACGTATATGAAACTGCTACTCCTCCATGAATGACTGCAGGTTAAAAAAAAAAGAGGGAGCGGAGGAGGGGGAGAATATCATCTTGGTTCAACTGAAACATACCATATTAGACAAATTTAGGCTGCAGCCATATCGTTTTAATCTGTGGAAAGCTGCCTTTATGGAAGCTCTACAAAGGTATGCAATATTCACATTCTCCTTGCGGATACCAATGCCATTTAAATTTAACAATATTGCACAATGTTTGTGAGAAAAATATTAATGAATAATTGTTTTGTCTGAAGAAATTAAATGTTGGAACAAGTTTCACACTACATTTAATCAATCTCATGTAAAGGAAATACAAAATTCCCTTTTGAAAGCTAATTGCTAATCTTAATTTTTCACCAGTGAAGAACCAGAAGTTAAATACACTGCAATGATTAAAACCTAACCCTCCATCTTGCTTTCTGTTTTCCTTATTGTAAATAGAACCAGAGGTTTACTGGTAAGCACTGTTTTCCCTACTCAGAACTTTAAAACATGTACGGTTTTTGAGAGCATTAATGTGCTGCTAAATCATTTAGCCTTGACTAACAACTCATCCTTTTGTGTCAGGAATTTAGCAGAATACATGAAGTGCCTCTTACCTGTTCCTTACCTGGTTGTCCTAAAAGCCTCTGACCTCTATATGAAGAAAAATGTCTGCTGTCTAGGAGAATTAAGACTCAGATTGTAGCTCTACCTTGAATTATCTAAACACAGATAAGCAAGCCTGAGGGGGGTCTTTTAAAAAAAAACACCCTCAGATCAGACTCATGAATTATATTGAATTTTGTATAAACACAGGCAAAGTAGTGTTGAATGTGCTACCTTTCATTTGTAGAGAAATAACCATGGTTTGTACTTTAATAAAGTACTTGCCTTTGGTTTTAAGAAAACTCTATTTATGGGAAAAATGATGAATTTATGTACATCTAGGATATATCCATACTGCATGTGTATCTCATATTTAAACTATCTGTGCATCTAAGTGAAAGATTCCACTTCTACTTTTTTTTTTTTTTTTTTTTTTTTTTTTTAAGGTCTTCACAGGAAGCCTAATTCTGCAAATCTTACTTGCTCAAATAGTCCCATTAACTTCTACTAAATTATACCTTTACCTGCCAGTTACTCAGCAATTTTGAAATTCAGAGGCCACTAATTTAAGTAGCTCTATATTTTTTATTTGTCCTGAGATAGTAACTTCCATCTACAACTTAATGTTAGAGAGAATCTTTTGCAATTAATTCCTTAGTTTTTGAAAGTTTAACACATGCAAAATATTAAAAAGTCTATTACATTTAAGGGAATTATCTGCATAAAATTAGATGTATGCTGAGCTAAATCACCTGGAGTATGCAAGTACAAGCCTAATTAAAATCAGTGGTGCTGCACTCATCAATCCGATATCTGACCCAGTAAGTTTTATGGGAATCTTAGGACTCACTTCTGAAATTCACTTTTCCCTTTGCAACAGTTCTACAGCCTGAAAGCCTAGGAATCATTGATCTTCAGCTGGGATTAGTCCAACCAAAGAAGTCAAATTGCCCTACTGGATCAGGCCCATGGTCTGTCTAGACCAGTGGTTCTGAACCTGTGGCAATCAGCACACAGCTGTAGCCCACGCAACATCCTGCTAAAAGAAGATAAAGATAGCTGTGTGGTGCATTTGAGCAGTTGAGTGTTACAAAGTGTTGTGCCAGCAGCTAAGTATGGCACACAAGAGAAAATGGCTTTGTTTTTTTGAGACACATGACAACTGGTAACCTCAGAAACCAACGAAAGAAAAAAAAAAGTAACACAAATGAAAGAAGCACCACAGTTTGTTAGAAGGCAGAATGGTACAAGACGACTGAAAAATATTTGCTGTTCTAAAAAGGGATGGGAAGCCATTTTGTTTATTATATTGTATAGCCCTTACTGAGTGCAAAAATAATAGAGAGGTAGCCGTGTTAGTCTGATCTTGGTAAAACAAAAAGGAAAAAAAATATGTAGCACTTTAAAGACTAACAAGATAGTTTATTAGGTGATGAGCTTTCGTGGGCAGACCCACTTCTTCAGATCATATTCTGAAAGTGAATTGGCATGAACATATATAACAAAGGAATACAAAGAAGAAAGTAAAACAGATTATAAACTAAATCAGCTACTAGAACAGAAGGTGGGGGCAAGGGGCAAGAAAGAGACAAGGAAGGAGGAAATAACTTATTGTAAGTCAATAAGTGTCTAATCTGGAGTTACTACATATATCAAAAGATGGGGAGGCTGTCTTTGTAATGTGTAAGGTAATTAGCATGTTTAAGGCCCATTCTCAACGTGTCGAATTTAAGCATAAATACAAATTCTGAAGTCTCCCTCTGTAATCTGGTGTTAAAGTCTCTGAAGTAAGAGGCATGTTTTCAGGTCTTTAAGGGAATGGCCAGTTAGATTAAAATGTTGACTAACAGGTTTTTCTGTGTGGAGATGTCTGATTTGTGGGCATTAATTCTTTGGCGAAGTGACTGAGCAGTTTGTCCAATATACACCACAGTGGGACATTGCTGGCACATGACAGCATATATCGCATTGCTGGACGTACAGGAATATGAGCCCTTGATTATATAACTGACATGTTTAGGTCCAGTGATGGTGTCTCCAGAGTAAATACGTGGACAAAGTTGGCAATGGGGTTTGTTGCAAGTGAAAGTTCCAGGGCATACCACATTAAAACTAACCCTGTGGTTGTTAGTAAGAATCTTCCTGAGGTTAGGTGGTTGTGTATAGGACAGTATAGGTCAATCAGCCAGAGCCTCTCGGAGTGTAGCATCCTGCTCCAGTATAGGTTGTAGGCTATTGATAATGCATTGGAGGGGTTTAAGTTGGGAGCTATAGTTGATGACAAGGGGTGTTCTATTGGTGGTTTTCTTGGGCCTATCTAGAAGTAGATGGTTTCTGGGTATTCATCTGGCCCTTTCAATTTGTTTTGGTATTTCACCTGGTGGGTAATTAAGTTTTACAAATGCTTGATAGAGATCTTGACATTTTTGGTCTCTGTCAGTGGGATTACAACAGATGCGGTTGTATCTAAGAGCTTGACTATAGACGAGGGATCATATGGTGTCCCCGGATGGAAGCTGGAGGCATGTAGGTAAGTGTAGCAGGCAGTGGGCTTCCTGTAGAGAGTGGTATTGATTTTGCCATCAGTGATTTGTACTATGGTATCCAGGAAATGGATCTCTTGTGTTGAATGGTCCAGGCTGAGATTGATTGGGGGGGGGGGTGTAGGTTGTTAAAATCTCTGTGGAATGTGTCCAGTGTTTCTTGACCATGGGTCCAAATAATAAAGCGTGCAACATAATGAAGTGCAACAGAGCTACTTTGATATTTTAGTCTGAAAAATCTGAAGATAGTTGAAAATTAATCTTCAGAAACTGCTAAAACAGTAAGCAGCAAGTAGTGTGCCACATTTACTGGAACAGCAACTATGACACTTGCATCTTATACAATTTTGTGGATGCTTGCCAAACACAGGATCTATTAATGATGTGGAGCTAGTAAAGCAAGTATTTTTTAGAATCTGCCAACTGTCAAATGATTTGAGAAACAAAAATGAAATTATAAGAATCTTTCACTGCATTTTTTTTTAAATCCATGACAGGATGTTGGCAGAACTCAATTTCCAGAAAATGTGGTTACCCAACTAAAAATCATTTCTGCTGAAGCTTTTAGTTTAGTACTTGATAAATCACCACACATAGGAGATGTAACACAACTTTGGGTTTGGCTTTGGTAATTTTAAAGTTGGTGGCATCAAAACACTTGATTTCACTCAAGTTACTACATAATCAGACTCATGGTGGGGACATGTACATTGCCATTCACCAAGTCTGCAATGAGAGGGATGTTCTGCTATATTAAGATGTTTCAGTAAGTAGTGGATTAGCTACTGAGCCAATGGGGTCTGTGCACAGAGGTCCCATGCAATCAGGGAACCCACTTTTCCAGGGCATCCCCATTCTCTAATATACTCCAGTCAAGGTGGACTGCAGGTTGAAGGGGGTGTAGCAAGATCTCAGAAGGGTCTGTACACACAAATGGGCATGACCAGGTGTTTTGACTTGACTCACCCAGGATAGACCTCAGACATCCCACTCAGCTGTTAGATTCCTTGAGCTTAGGCCTCCTTTCATGGGTCTTGGAATCCTCTTGGGGATACTATTGTTCTTCACTTGTTAGTGTGTGCTTGGAGAGTGCATATCAAGAAATAGTGATGGCTTAATTTTTTACACCAAAATTAGATGTTTCTGACCGTCAGTGGTGCAAATGTTCATAATACAGTCTCTTGCCTCTAACTTTTATGCTCTGACCAGCATCGTAATAGCTCTCAGTCATAATAGGGAATCTCCATTGAAGTGACAATTCTCAATACTGGGGGGGGGGGGGGGAGGAGATGCAAATTCTGCTCTCGGCTATATTTCTTAATTTAATAGCTGACTGAAGAATGTGTGTCAGAAAAATCAGGGCTTTGATATGGTAACCAATGTGTTAATGTTCAAATTTAACTACTTTATCTTGGTTATGTGTGTGATTTTTATACTATACATTTGTAATTCATGTACAATTATAACATGTGCAGTGCTTTTTTTGTGATGGTACTGCCCAGTACTGCGTACCAGCACCTCTAGTCAGAGCTCAACTTTTCCCTTGGAGTACCAGCACCACCTTTTTTTTTTAAAAAAAAGCATTGGTTATGTGCATAGATCTAATTGTTGTTGTTTCCTTTTTATGGTGTTCAAATAAAAATATAATTTTAAGACTAATGAAAAAGGGCAAATACTGTCATAGGTTAATTCTTGCACTCTTATAAGGGAAATAATTCATAATGTGTGCTCTATTCTGTTATTACGATTTTTCCTCACAGAAGTGAGGTGTTAAAATGTTACTGTCCGATATGTATTGTGAATTAGAATTGTATGCTGTGCACCTATGACCTATCCACATTCTGCTTTTTGACTGGGTGGCTATTCTGTTTTTGCCTCCTTTTTATAGCCTTGGTAAACCACAGAAAAAAGGAGGTGATGTTTCCTAACTGCCAACATACAAAAATTGAAAGGTCAAGGCAGTAAAGAAGACTACTATATTTCACAGAATATATGAATCACCACAATGATATCTTATTCTCATTAAGAGATTGTAACCAACAGAAAATGGCACAACATGAATATGTTCTCATGAACAGAGACTGCCCAAAAAGGTGCAGATTTAACTTACTGCAGTTTTGTAGGTTTCCTTCATAATTTACTGTTGAAAGAGTTAGAGTCCAATACTTTGCTTTTGATGTCATTTGGGTGTTGAATGTAACAGCTTATCCAGATAATGTCTTTGTTCAGTCCCTCCTTTCTCCTATCCCTCTGCCTGGTTTCTCTGCTTAAAAATTTAGGTTTTCTGTACGTCTGTTCCTCTTCCTCTACTCATCTGAAGAAACAGACTATTTGTTGTTTAACGGCACCTTAAAGGCTAACAAAACATTTAATGGTCTCATGGACTTTTGTGGGTACAACCCACTTCTCCAGTTTCATCTGAAGTCCCATCTGCTGTTAACTGATGACTCATGGTTATCAAGTGTCCTGGGGCAGTGGAACAGCACAAGATCTATCAACATATAAAAAGATGGGTGCAAAACTTTATAATTGGGTCTTGTCAACATCAGAGCATCGGTCCAGACCGACAGAAGCCCAACTCCTTCCCCTCCCCCATCTTGCTCACCTGGCTAGTGAGTTAAAGGGAGCAACAAGTTGGTAACTGAGCAACAAGACACTGTGTGCGTGTGTGTGTGTGTGGGGGGGGATATTATATACATAATATGATATATTAACAATAAATATGGCATTTTGCCTCATGCCCCTGAAAAAAGATCCCATGCAATTCTTTAAATACGACATCCCCTTTCCAGCTTTTATTACACTAGGTAAGCCGTGTCACTAAGATTAACAATCAAAAGTTATACTTTTAACATAACAAAATAGCTGACTATTCATCTGTGTCCCAGTGAAAGTTAGTTAAAATGTGGCATACACAAATTATTTGAGTGGTATTATTGAGATTTCCCTAGAACTAACCTATTGAAAGAGAAAGGTGCTCAGATTCAGACATCAGTGCAGGTAAGTAGAACTCAGATAGGTATGATCTCATTCCACAGGCTAAGATGAGATACACCACACAAACTTGAACTGAATGGCACTTAAAGTTTCACAAAGTCAGAATTTTCAACACCCCCCCCCCCGAAGATCTTGGTTCAAAAATCTAAGTACTGCAATTCTCCATTTTTAGAGGAGAACTAAAAATATGCCAAATTGCAATTACTGTTGTATCGTTTTTAAAACATGAAACCTGCACAATAATTTTCAAATAGCAGTGTAACCCGTTGGCGTGCTCCCCGGGGAATGAAGGGTATGCCCCTCGAGGTCAGTGGGTGGCCCCTCCCACCCACTGCCAGCTGCAGCCCTTAAGCCGTCAGTAGCCTGGCTCTAATCCAGGGCAGGGGCTGTAACAGTCAAGCAGTCTAAGCAAGCAATCAGTAGCCCAGCCCTCACACAAGGCAGGGGCTGCAATACACAAGCAGTTTGTAAGCAGACAATGATTAGCCCAACCCTGGGGCAGGGCAAGGGCTTCTCCCAGGACAAACCAACCCGGCCACAGTCAGTACGCCCAGGTATGTAATCTGTCTCCTTGCTCAGGAAAGGTTCAGGCACTTGCCTCTGGCTGCAAGCCGCCAGAGGAGAGACTGCCACCCAATTGGGAGGGGGGAGGGGAGGGCAGCACGGGCTCTCCCTTCACCACCACACCCCGGCCCAGGGCCCTAACAGCAGCTGGCTCTCAGCAGCCAGGTCAGCGCTCCAGTTCTCCCCCTCTGTCCCTTGTACCTGATCCCCTGGAAGGTCCTCTGGGCAGCAAGGGTCAGGGTCCTCTGTCCACAACAGCAAGCCTGCGTGGTAGTCCTCCAGGTGAGGGCCAGGAGGCCCAAGCCAGTTGTCCAACTCCACTGGCTCCCATTCGTCCATGGGTCAGGAGGCTGCTGGCTCCTCAGCTGTCAGGGAGGCAAAGGTCTCTGGCTCCCTTGCTGGCTGGAGAGAGAGTACCTCTGGCCAGCCCCCCACTGGCCTTGCAGGAAGTCTTTTTAGATCCCTGGGCCCGCCCCCTGACTTCCTCTCAGGTGAGCCCAACCTGGCTCAGGGAGGGGCATTTCCAACTCAGGGTCAGTGGGTGGCCACTCCACCCCACTACGAGCACCTTCCACCCAAAAATTCTACAGCATTTTATAAACACTGAACAATCAAGCCACACAACCGATAACAAAAAAAAAAAAAAAAAAAAAAGTATCACCCTGATTACAATTGGAGGTCCTGAGAAGTTAAAAAAAAAAAAAAAGTGTCCACAAATTTTGCTGCTACAGTTTGAGTACCCAACTTTGAAAGACTTAAATGCATTGAAGATGTCCACCCAAGACGTGAAGGTATTCCAAATTAAGGCACCTTTGAAAATTGAGCCTGAGACTTACCCAAGGTCACATAGTACAGTCAGTGGCAGAACTAGCAACAGAACAATTCTCATTCCTAGAGAGGTTCCAGGGTTCAGCACTGTACTTATTTCATACAGACAAGATGTGTCACTTCACCTCACTACACCCATAATGTTGAAAACCATTTATACAACATAAGAGCAAAGAGCACACACTGAAAATGTGAAGGTGAATTAATGTTCTTTTAAAAATGTGATTAAGCAGCTTGTGCGACACCAGTGATTTTTTTTCCAGATACAATATATTCTACAGGCTTGAGGAAAAATGGACCAACCGTGAAACTATGTTAAAATGCACCACACAGGACAGATGAACAACCTAGACACAAAAGCTTAGGAGAAGCATCATACCTATCTCTAAATAAGACCTCAATATACAGATGACCTAACATGCTCTAATACAAATGTACAGCTTTAAAAACTTACAGCACCAAAGAAAAAGAGCAAGAAAAATAGGAATTTAACACAAAGCAACATATCTTTAATTTCTCCTAAGACTCACAGAGCCAAACATTGTACTCAAATGGAAGGACTGGTGTTGATAGCAGTATGAATACTGTGCTAATATGTACAGTCCTACAGAACAACTGTCAGTGCTGGACAATGATCCAGCACCATTCAGCAGCTCAATAGTGTAAGGTCATTCTAATTACCTTCCTCGCATTTTCCTCTCCCAGTCAGTGCCCTAGTAATCATAAAGACTTTTAGAAATGCTGAGGTAGCACTATATTGATTTATCTTGAAATATGCTATTTACAATACTGATACTGCAGGCATTGTAAGCTGGAGAATTGCTGAGGTGGTGTTAAAACTCTGTTTTGTTATATATTCTGCATAAGACTTCACACATTTGAATGCTGCACAAGAAGCAATATTTTACATTACTGCCTTCATTTTTTGTTGGATTTACTTTCCCTCAAACTGAAGCCCAATGCATTTCGGAGACTCACTTATCCTGGACTCCTATGCCTTCATGCCAGGTATGTGAATGATTGATCAGTCCCAGTTATCTACTGGGGGCTGGAGCAGCTCCCCACCTGCTGTAGGCAGGAGGCTGTTGCAGCCCCGTGGGGCCCACCACAAAGTAGGGGTTCTCCAGCCAGCCCGAGCAATCCGTCTCCATAGTGGGAAGGGCACTCCAGCCCAGGGGTTACTCCAGTGTGGCTGGAATGCAGTGGTCCCCTCACCTACCCTCTTTAATTAGTTACTGGTTAAATGTTATCATATCTCCATTTAGTCCAGCTTACCACCATTGGACTCATTTAACTTCTGACATTTAGAGGAGATTTGATTGTATAGAGGGAATTGCAAACCACTTCTCTTCCTACCTCCCACATTAGCTTGAGTATCACCTCAGAAATAGTACAATGGCGAATTTTTGAATCCCATGAAGTTATTCCAGGAGTTGTCATATCCCCAAGTCATTACTCTAAGAATGGCTAAATACAGTCCCTGTTATTTGGTTTACCTACATCTAAGCCAGATATTTGCATTGAAAAAGCCAGGAGAGAGAACTAGAAAATAATTTTAGCTCTATTGGAACCTGAACTTCAGTGAAGCCACCTAAATATATTTTATTGTGAAAGAACATATTTCTTTATGTAAAGCACAAGCATTATATCCCATTAAAAACTGAAAATATCAAGACAGCAACCTTTTTTCAGGAAATGGACATCATTGTTTCTTACAATCAAGTTATACACGAAGAGGATACAAAATATAAGATATTACTAAAATGAAGATATTTAGGATAAGTGATACTTTTAAGCCTATCCTTTCCTACTTCATTTTCTATTTTATCTGCCCCCAAAGGCTTTTTGTGTGTTCTTACAGTTTAATGGGTACTCTGGTAGCTGAAGAGCTTTTAGTTATGACCCCCATTTGTGCAAGTTACCCTTGAAATTATGGATCCCAGAGCATTATAACCACTTTGAATCCATGTTAACAATGCTGCTTTTCAGCAAAGAAAAAAAATCAATTATTATTACACAGCTTAGACAAGTCATACTCACTTGGTTGATTCCTAGGATACAGATGGTCTTTATTTCATTTACTACGGGAAATATATTTCCCTTAGTTATGTGAACATGACCATACAAATTTATTATTAGTTGAATTATCTTAGCATTTCAGAGTGCTAGTTGTGGACTAGAACCTCATTTTATTATGCACGCTATAAACAGAACAAAAAGACCGCTTTTCGCTCCAAACAGCTTATAACTGAGACAAAAGATGACAGAGTGCAAGAAAGAAAGGAGTCGCAATTAATCAACATAATGGGCAGTGGTTTCACTCACCAGCAGTCTTATGTGTCAAGGTTTCTGTTGGCAAATGGGAGTTTTGAAAGTGTGTAATGAGGTTTCTTTGCAGACATTTCTTTGCAACTTTTAAGTGCATATGGTAGATTATATAAAGGTGCTTTGAAATTTTCACAAGTGAACACCGAGATAACAGATGAAATTGGAAATGTTATAGGCATGATCCGTTCAAACTTTTATGGTGGGTTACTACTTTTATCTCACTGTTTTTATATGCCATGCCAAGACAAAAAACACTAGTGCCTGCTGAACTGTGACAACACCATAAATAGTAATCCTAGTTCTGTGGAATTTTATGCTCTGATTTTGGGGGGGGGGGGGGGGAAGGAACCACCCACTACTGAAGCCCACAACCTAACAGGTATCCAGTATATAGCCAGCCATGAGAAAGTTAATTCCTTCCTAATTATTCACCTTTAGTCTACATATATTCAAGATATTAAAAACTATGAAGGAAATGCATCCATGTGTGATGTAGATATTATTTTCCCAGTTTGCAGATGAAGAAACAAAGGCTTCCATTTTCCACCACCTGCACACAACCACCCAAAAATTACTTAGCAAGTCAGTGGAGAAGCCTATAAAAGAACCTCTCTCAAACTCCTTTGAAACTTCTCTCTCAGCATATGAGCCCTCCCATTTGATAGCATCATCATCTTCCACATGAAGAGCTGGTGATCTTTCACAAAAGTTACTCAGCAGGAACTTGTCAAGGCTATGCAACAGTCTGAAGCTGACTATATTCACACATGGCAGGTCATGAGAGAAACCCCATTTGAAGAGATTGCCTGCACAATTTCTCTTTCCTGCTCAAAACAGATTCAGGGATATTTACACAATGCTTTTAAAATCAAAACAATGTACGCAAATGACAGTCTTTATTTCTGACTTATTGTACCCTCATCACTATGTGACCTTCAGTTGATCCACTAAAATTACAAAGAAAAAAACCCTTTTTTGAGTAGTTAAAAGGTTGGCCATAACAAGGTAGTCATAATAGGCTTTAAGAATGCATTTGTTGGTCAACAGTAACATTTTAAGACCTCTTTTTGTGGAAAATTAAATTAATATATTAAATACTCCTACAGAATCCTCATGATGTTAGCAATAAATGTATCTGAATTCTCAGGATTAGAGTGCTTCTTAACCTGCAGGATTAACTGTGTATTTGGGATTTTTTTTTTTCCAAATGAGATTGTGTGTTGGGACACTGGTTATCTTCAGCATATCCAAGTCTATGAGAATCCACATATCTAGGGAAAACATCCCATCAAAGTACTAAACGTTTCTACAGAAGCAGGTTACAAACAATACAGTGTTTAATAAGGAATACCTGTTACAGCAGATATTTTCTGTAATGGATTGGGTGATCAATAAGGAACAATTGCTATTAGAGGGGTTCTGTAATGGAGGAAATAGTGACCCACTGAAAGATGTTTTTAACTCGTTAGGAACTGTTGGCTTTCAGTTGTTGGTAATAATGACCAGATTAGACATTCCTTTTTTAATTCAGATAAGTGGAGGACCACAAAAAAAGAGAACACACTGAAAATTTAACCATGAGAAAGTATTCTTCCCTTCAAAAAGGGATCCTTATATAGTAACACCCTGTAAAAGACAGGGTTTAAGATTAGGTCAGGGAATGCAAACTGCTGGTATCCCACCAGCTATAGTGGAGACAGATAGGCCAGCTCTTTACTTTATGTATCTATTCTTTTTGTATTCCATACATTGCTGAACTAATTTCAGTTTGTCATATAAGAAGCACAAATGGAAATATTTAATCAAAGATGATCAATGTATAATCATTAAGTTTAAACACAGACCACATTTACATAAGGGAATCAAAACAGAGAGAACATCTTTTTAAGTTATAATATACACAACTACTTACTGTTATTTGCTTGCAGAAGATACTATATTCACAATGGCAGCTTGAAGTTAGTGCCTGTTAAGAAATCACAAACATGAATATGTTAATTTAAAATGCAATTCACAGTTTATTGTAACAGCTAATAAGAATAATCTCATACCCATAAATAAGAAATATAACATCATAATGTCTCATGAAAAGAAACTAAAATGGAATCAAGAACCATAAGTGCAGGGCAAATGAAAATTATGCCTCAATACAGATACTGTCTTAGAAAAAGCTATAATGTGTCACGTAGGGGTCATGCAAATATTTTCAGCTACTGCCCAAATAAAAAAACCTCAGTAAAATGAAAAAAAAAACCCCAAACCCTTCAAGAAGCATCAGTGAGAAAGCATTGCCTCTTATACTGTGGACAAAACACATATCTTCTTATAAACACCATTCATGAGGGAAAAAAAACCCTTAGTCTAGGGCCAGATTCTCAGCTGATATCAATGGGGGTAGGACCACTGACTACCAGTCAAGGAGCTCATCTCTTTGATCCACAAAAATGGGACAGAAGTCTTGTGAAAGCACAGGTTTTAGTATTCACATTTCCACATCCAGCAATAAACACGAGAACAGATTTTCTTTTAGTACTTTAGCTGTCCATTTTTGGCAAGGATGGGTTTAAATGTGAAAGAAAAATAAATATTTCATAGCTTGTAAATTATTTTTGTTCTTTAAAAAAAATGGACAAGATTTTATGTTGGGAATGGGGAGGTTTTTTTATCTATCCTTAGGCCCCAGATTACAGACTTTTACCGTGTTCTTCACTGACTAGCCTATACAGTAGTAAGCAATACTTCCAGCATGGGATTTTCAAAATCAGGACTTTAGACCCTAGTCCACAAAGCAGTTGAGTACGTGGTTACTTTCAAGAACACGAGCCCTGCTGAAAACAATGAGACTTCTCCCAGGCTTGAAGTTAGGTACGGTAACGCCTTACTGAACATTGTCCCAGTTAACATTGTTTCATTGTTATTTTGCTTAATTATTAGAGCACATGCTCTTTAAAGTTGTGCGATGATCCCTTATAACTTGGGTTGCCAGCTTTGTTCACTACATGCTGAAAAATAACCCCTGGAACCTACCCCCTGCCATGTACATGAATTCCAATGAGAAATTGGGGTTGTTTAACAGTTTTCCTTGAAGTAGCGTTTTCAGGAACGTAACTGCAACATTAAGTGAGGAGTTACTAGGTGTGAAATATACTACATCCAGGCCTGAGCACTTAGATTTATTTTGATTAATCCTGCCATCTTATTCAAAAGTAAATTGCTTTAGTGGGCTAAAGTAATATAAATATTTACAAATTAAAGATCATGTGTTTGACCTTTTGACACTTTTCCATTGAAAATACTGTTCTATTTCTTTTTTATATAAGCATCCTGTACCCTATTCAATGCCACTTTATTGTAACCACCACACCATGCAATATTTCATACACCAAAGTTATTGTTTAGTATAAATTGTAATAAATAGATTTGTTAAACTCCTTTTTGCTTGCCAGTGGAATAACTGAAAGAAAGATTGTATTTAAAAAGAGCAAGTTTAACCACTAAACAAAATTTCAGAGATAATTAAAAGCATATATTATTGCATTTTATGAAAATTAGTATGAACATTAAGACTGATTTTAATTCTATCCTGTGTTAGAATGGGTTTATATTATATTTTAGCTTAACAGCATCTAATAACTAAAGAGCCAAAAGAAATTAGGCCAAAATCTAGTCATTAGTCCCTGATGTTGCAAAAACTGAGACACGCTTAATTTTATGCACATGTAGTACCAATGATTTCAGTGGGGTTACACAGAACATGCATAATTCTTTAAAGGATAAAGGGCCTTAGCTGTACCAATACAATTCAACTGAAGTCAATGGAACCCAGAATAAGTATAATTAGCCTCACAAGTGGGTCCTATTGTAAGAAATGGCATTAGGTCACTGGTATGAAAAAAAAATAAATTTGGCTCATGATCAGTGTAACCATATGGCTCTCTCCCTGGCACTCCCTCTCAGTAGCCAAGCAAGTTGTTCAACACCTCAGTTTCCTTTCATTCCCCAGTAATATCATGCAACTTTTTTCCTCAAGCCCATTAGTATGGTTTAATAGAACAGTCTAAATGATCCTTAAAACCCCTAAAACAGAATCCAGAGCATGCTCAGTGCAATATAAGCCCTAAAACCCAGTTTCATCATATGCCAGTTTCTTTTGCCACACCTCCATCCCTATGCCTGGGCAGCCAGACCACCTAGATTGCAAATTGTTCTTACCAATGGGAAACTTTCTTCCTTGCCCCCATGCCAGTTTCACACATCTGACTGTGTTCTTTGAGGTGAGGAGATATCCATACTAGCCCCTTCCTTCAGCTCCCTGGAACTTGGCTGCAGCCCTGAGTCACCATGCATCTCGCTCTGCTGTTCCTCCAGCCCTTTGGCCCTGGCTTCATGATACCAGCCACCAATCCCTCTTGGTGGCCTCCTGCCTTCACCTTCCACCAGGAACCATCTTCCATCTCTGGCAGCTCTCTTGCACATCTACTGATTGATTGTTTATCGCCACCAGGTGCTTCTCTGCCCTCTTAATTGACCAAACTGTGAGCACCTGGACTGGGTTCAGCTCTCCAGTTCCACTTACCAACTAAGCTACCCTATTATAGTCAACACAATTTGGGATTTCTACTGTGGATCAAGTTGAGCTGTTTGTAGTTATTAGAAGTTAATTATTTTCATGGTACAAGCACCAAGAAGCTCTAACCAAAGAGAAGGGCCCAACTGTGATATGCACTGTACACACAGGTAACAAAAAGGAAGGCCATGCCCCAAAGAAACAATATGATGCAATGCAAGAGGTAATGAGAGCAAACAAGAAAGTGCAGGAGGCAGCGTAATAAGAGTGTCAGGGTAATAAGAGTGAGTACTATTAGCAGCAGTTGCAGGAGATATGGATATTGCCAATGTAGGAATGCCAGCAGCAGTGATTTTTAAAGAGGGATTGAAGCAAGAAAATGTAGTGGCTTCATAGATTTAAAAACAAAACAAAAAAAAACCCCAAATGCAACAAGAGATCTTCAGAGGTATAAGATGGCTCAGGGCAAAGTTCAAAGCCAGCCAAGTTAGCTGGTAGTTTATTTTACACTTTGTTGGCTCTGCATCTTTCTCCAAGGCTACACTTCATTTATTCACCATTTTAGGTGGCCTTCCATGGAAGATCAGGATTTTCATTTTTAGTTTTTAGCATAAGGAGTAAAGGAAAAAGAAGAAGAAGTCAGGATATTGTATCCTATAAAGCACTTGTGAACACTGTCAGATTCATAGCTGTTGCTGACCTAACTGGAATGCCTTCCTTGTTTAAAATAATCGTGGTTTAAGCAGGGCTGCCAAGTGTAATCACTTTAACAGATCTGCATGTCCAGGTCTCAGCAGGGTTCTCATCCATCCAGCTAAGGGGCAGGCAGGCAGCTGGCATCTGCATTCAATTCCATTTTTCAGCTATTTAGGGCTACTCTAGTGCCTGCTGAACAGGCAGCTGTCCAGCTCTTCTCTCACTGCTCTGCGTGCAAGATATCATGCAGGAAGAAGGGGTGGGGAAGTCAGTAGCACAAATTGAGGACCCACACACCTCCATATTTACCTACCCCACCTCTGTATCTCTATCCCTTCAGCAGTGGTACACACCCCTACACCCCCATACAATCCAGTACCTGCAAAAAGCCAAAGTATCCCAGAAATATCACCTACACCAGGGGTGGGGAACCTAACTCCAAGGGGCCCAATGTAGCTCCGGCTTGCCTGAATCTGGCCCCCGAGACTCAGCATCCCCACAAGCATTGGGGAGCCGGCATTGGTACTCCAGGTCCTGCCCGTGAGGCACACAATCTACTAGCTTAGGCCACCCCAAGGCTCTGGTCTGTGATGGGAACGTGGGTCTCTCCTTCTCAGTCAGGAGCCACATCAGTGAAGGGTGTGGGGTTGTTTTTGTTTTCCTCCTCTTGTGTGGCCAGACTGATTTTTCTGTGGGTCAGTGGCCCTGACTTAAAAAAGGATCCCTACCTCTGACTCACACCAACACGCAACTCCAGCTACCCTAATACCTCAGGGGCCCCAGCACCTATTCTTCTAGATACCCCTCAGTTAGAATTGTAACTTCCCTGCCTACCTCATGGTATTTCAGATAACCATCCACCACAGATGCCAGAATCCTGTTCTCAACACCCTTCAGCATGCACCCACTCCCTTCGCTCTTGCACTCATCTCTCTAGCCAAAGGCCCCATATGCCTGCCAGCATCCAACCACACCAGAATTGAAAATTTGGAGTAGCTGACTATCCCACTGTCACTGCTTGAAACAGGGCACAATGATCATAAAGTTGAAGTTTATGGTTATATGCATATTTTGCAATTATGCAAATTAATTAAAAGGTTCTCATTAAATGACAGACATGCCCGTGCACAAAACTTGGCAGCTACCCTTTGGAAAGGCCTTTGTCTGAGGGGCAATATAACTGATGAGCTGCAGGGGGCTTGTGAGAGGCTTCAGCCTGGAACTCTTCCCAGCTCTGAATTTGAAGAGCTGATAATGGCAAGGAGACTGAAGTCATCACTATGGTGGACTGACTGACTGATTGGAAGGGAGAGGAAATGACTGACAGAACAGATGCACTTTTCCTTTTAAAGGAGGCAGCTGGTTATTTTGTCAAGGGAATGTCACAAGTAGGACCTCGCAACATTACTGAGCTTTCAAGTGACACATGCATGCATAAAGAAAAATGTACCTGCCCCTAGGAGAGAGGAGAGATAGTCAAGATGGCATCACATTATACAAGAACTTGCAATAGGCTCAGAAATGACAAATTGGCCTTTAAGATCAAATTCTCAAACACAGCAACTAACATCATCCTAGGTGCGACATTCCTGCTGGTGGTGATGTGTTTCCTTTCATTTTAGCAACAACTGTGTAGATTGTCATACCAATTAAGCCTTAGAGAAGGGAGTTGATTCTGCTACACTTATTCACACTAAACAGAACTGTACTTTTCAAAACAGTCCCATTGATTCCAGTGGGACCCCTTTCAGATTAAGTAGTTGTGATGTATGAAAGTGGCAGAATGAAGCCCTAAATGACGAGGAATGTTTTCACGGGAAGACTTCCTAAAACTTAAGCAAGCAGCCCTCACTTCTATTTAGGGTTGTCAGCTTTCTAATGGCTCAGAATCAAATGCCTTTGTCCTGCCCCTTTCCTCCATCCCCTCTCCTCCACTTTCACTAGGATGAGGCAGGGGGATGATGGCTCTGGGGTGAGATTGGGAATGAGGGGTTTGGAGTTCAGGAGGGGGCTCTGGGCTGGAAACAAGGGATTGAGGATGCAGGCTATGGGAGGGAATTTGGCTGTGGGAGAGGGCACAAGGCTGGGGGCAGAGCCAGTGCTAAGGAGTTTGAGGTGCAGGAAGCGGTCCAGGGGGTGCTTAGCTATAGCAACTCCTGGGAACTGGCCAGAAGGTCCCTAAAGCTCTTGGGGAGGGGGGCAGCGAGGCTCCACTCTCTGCCCACAGGCACTGCTGCAACTTCCACTGGTTGTGGTTCCCAGCCAGTGAGAGCTGTGGGACCAGTGTTTGGAGTTGGGATGATGTGTGGAGCCTCCCAGGCTACCCAAATACCTAGGAGCCCCATGGACCTGCCAGCCACTTCCTAGGAGCCACATTGAATCAGGGCAGGGAGGGAGCCTTCCTCAGCCTTGCTGCACTGGCAACAGGACTTTAACAGCTCAGTCAGTGTTGCCAATCAAAGCTTCCAGGATCCCTTTTTGACCAGGCATTCCAGTTGAAAACTGATTCTTTGCCACCATTAGTTCCCTATAAAGTATGTGACTGAGCACCTACACAGGAAGAAATTAAGACCTGCCTACTTCATTAGTGGAGTCATGCAGGATGCCTACACTAATTAGCTACCTCCTCCTGAGTCCTGACCTTGTCGATGGAGAAAGTGGGAAAAGGTGAGCGGATGGGCTTGGTGAGGGGAATAGGAGTAGGGTAGTCAACAGGAGTCAGAGGGAGAGTGGACTTGAAGTGCAGTTTCTCAGGCAGCTCCAACTGCCATCACTGTGCCTGTAGAAGTGGCACCACCTCCTTCTCAGCCAGTACAGGCAGCTAGGCTGTCAGCAGTGAGTGTGCCTGCAAATTCAAGCATTACGCCGGTTCCATATCCCCTCGCAGGCAACCCCATATGCTGGACTGCTTTTGTCTCCCTATCCTCTCTTCCCCTTCCAGGCAACCCCATGTGCTATGCTTCTTTGAATAAGAGTGGGGGAAGCTCCTTGTCCCCTCAATTCCCTCCTCTGAAAGGTAGCCCTCCTAGGTGCTGGGCTTCTTTGGGTAAAAGTGGCACCTCCCTATCTCCTCCACCTCTTTCCCCCAGGTAACTTCAGCTGCCTGGCTCTGTTCAGAGTACCAGGCAGGAAGCACCCATAGAACAGAGAGAGCAATTCAGATCTAAGAATGAGACTGTACAAACTTGGTGCTAACATGCTGAAGCTTGCTATCCACCCATGTTATGCAGAAATAAAAATAAATGAATAAAATATGCAGGGTATCATTCCTCAGTCCATTCCCTGAGTCAAATCACACCAGCTTTGATGAACAGCAAAGCAAGTTGTCTGAAAGATTTGAGATAGGTAAACAGAACTAAAATATATTTTTTAAAAAGTCCTGTTTTTTGGGTAATAGGGAGCAATATGTGCATACAAAATAATATTTAGCCAGTGGCTGAAAACATCTTTCCCAACACCCCAATCCAATCCTTGCCAGCTCAGACCCCAGTGCCTTCAATTCCACATTCTTGGCAGAGACAAGAACAGACCCCTTTTTAATAAGATACCAAATGGCTACCAAGAAGTGTGCAGTATTAATTTTATTTTTATTTGATTTCACATTAAATATTTAAAGTCATGCACCTTGTCTATTATACCTTGCTTTAGAATTCTTGCCTCCATAATATATAAATAAAATATCTAGGATTTTGGTTAGTAACTGGCAGGCACTGGGATGTCACACACCCATACATGACTTCATTATTGGTGCACATGACAAACTAACTCTACTCATGGATGGAAACCTTAGTGGGAATACTGCTGGCCACCCTACATCTATTGGTGTTTTCATATCATGTAAGTGTTTCAAAGTCTTAACTTCAAATATGCTTTTGTATTGCCTTTATTACTGACAAAAATAATTCCCCAAGCACCATTGCTAATATCCATATTATAGGTCAGAGCTATGAGTCAATCGTACAAACTGAATGAGCTCAGTCGGACATCTCATTGTTGGGAATACTTAGGTACTCAGAACTTTACATATGCTAAATCTGCTGACATGAATTACCTACTGAAAGATATACAAATTATTTCCTATCTTTCAGGGGAAGATTATATTGGAACTACTACAATTTTACACTGATCCAGGATATCCAGGAAATATTTATTTTAGATAACAATTCCTCTAAAAAGAAAATTTTGGTAAATTGTAAATATACAAAATATGAAGTTTAGTAGATTTATTTTTTTGGGGGGCAATCTTCCATGGCTGGAAGAAAATCAAAGGAAAAATTCAAGTGGATTGTACACTCTAAACAAGTTCAGAAGGGGACAAATAGCATAAAAAAAAAGTCAATATGGAAATAGAAAGCAAAATCTGCAAATTGCCATAAAGTAATCAGAGTTCTCAAGTATAATTCTATGGGTAAAATTATGCTATAATCATTTTGTTCAACATAGAGGGTCACGACAAAAGTCTTAACAAGGTTTTATGTGAGATCATTATGTCATTTCAAGCCATTTCTTTTTAACTAGCAGATGTACCCGGCCTTGTTCCATTTCTTAACTATAGCAATTTTTTTAAAAATTAAAAGGATATATACTTTATTTAAATGATGGGACTCAGGGCAGGCGGTTGAGTGTGTGACAGGCTTAGGGTAGTGGGCTGCAAGATGCCAGAATGAGGGCAGGTAGCTGGGAGATGAGATGGGGGGGGGGGGAAACTTAGCAAGGACACCTGTAGCAGCGAGGATGGCACTGATCTGGTGGTGGCTCCTCCCTAAGGCTGCATTGCCCAGCTACTGATTCCTCATGGGACCCCTGCAGCTTGTCTGGGGGAGGGGGAAGGGTCTGGAAGTTGGCCCTGGCCTGCAGCTCCTCCTCCCCCTGGGATGTAGCCTGTCCTCTGGCGGGCGGGGGGGAGGGGAGGGGGGGCGAAGCAAGTTTTCTAGGGTTTGCCAGCCTATGCTTCTCGGCCCCCAGGATGGTCCCAAGGGGTCAGAGATGGAAGGACTGGGGGGCCAGTGGGTGGAGGGCTCCCCCATCTTGCATTGTTCGAGGCAGGGGGCCACTCAGCCTCTCCAGTGGCCAGTGACACACAGCGCCTCATCCACAGCTGAGCATTCTGCTGCAGGTGTGTCTATCCAATGTGGTCATTCTGCAATATAGCTGTAACCTGTGCTTGCTGCCTCCAGTGGCTACTTTGCAGTATTGTATCCCTCCTCTCTGCCCCCTCCCTTTTGATGTTCTGGAAAATAGTCCCATTCCAGGTACAGTACTTCTGATTTTTCTAGCTCAACCAAAGCTTGGCCTTGCTTTAAAAAGTTACGGTAGGAGGAAGCTGCATACCAAATTTGATGGCCCTAGCTCTCACCGAGTTTTTTTATATATATCCTGTCTTCCCTTTTGGAGCATGCATATAATATGCCCTAGATAATGATTAATACACACACAATAGCAACTTTTATATAAATGCTTGGTGGCATAAAAAAGTCAGGAAATTCCAGTGGTGAAAATTTTTCCAACAATATTAATGTAGTCATAATCGTCAAAGTTTACCCTGAAGTCAACAGACATTTCTGTAAAAGGTTTTTGAAAATGTTACAGAAGTCTGAATTTGTTCAAAGGCCATTTGAGTTCTTAATTCAATATCAGTTTGTGTTTGAGAGATCCTCACTTCTGCAGATGGTGTCTTTCAGGTTTTTAAGGCACTAAGATATGAAGAGGGTTTTTTTTCCCCCCTTGCAGTGAATTCACATTCTGCATAAGTTTGTGAAGCTGTGCTAAGCTCTTAAGCCCGGAGATAGTGGTAAGTAGTTTGTTACACTTACAAACTCCACCATCTCTTCTTGTGATTACACTAAGCTTCTTGAATTTAGCATATCCTTCTGTTCATCAGCTGATGTTTTAAAATCCTATAAACCAAAGCATTTGCATCTACCCTCAAGTATGGACATACATTTATAATGGGTACTGATATAACATTTTCTATTGAACATATTGAGGGCTTAGTTTTATTCATCACTTTTGCATTGAAAACAATTTGGTGATTTGATGTGTCCTTATACAAACTTATATTGCAAACAAATGAAACTTATTTCATCTAGGAAGTATGTTGATAAAAATCTGTAGTGAGAAATATGCAATGGCAAAAATGTACATTGATTGGAACACACAGGTCTACGAAAAATGGAAAAGGGGATGGAATTAAGTTACAGGCTGCAAATTCATTATTTCAATATCCAACAGTGACAACCATCTCAAATAGGGTGAAGCTCCAATTTACATGTCTGAGTGCCTCTGTACTTCTCCTAGCAGTGCCCTGGTTGATCTCATCCTGCTCCGAGTGGATATCCTGGATGCACAGCAAACCATCCCCCAGTTCCATTTCTGCCCCAGAGGATAAAAGGAGACACTCCAAAGCGGAGGGGAAGAGGGTGATAGTTGAGCACTCACAAGGACAGCCATCTCGAAAAACCTCTGTTATTGCACAGATGAAAACTCCACTTTTGAGGACTATAGAGCAGTGCCCCTTCATAAAGAGAAGAGGCTTCAGAGTTGCTTAATAGATCATAAGTAACACCAATCAACCCAAGTGAGCATCAATATTTGATGGTTTCTCCAATGCATAGTGTTTGGACTATTGCCAAGGTAACTGTTTTACACGTCAATGATAGGATATTGCTGTAGATATAGCTCTGGTAGAGTATGTATGAAGACTTGGATCCTGCTTTCAGCCATGTTCCTGGTAGCATTGTCAGATACAGTTAGAAATCCATTTTGAGAGTTACTGGTTTGGAGATGGTCTCACCTTAAGAACATTCCATTGTGGAAACGAATATTTTGGTATGAACTCAGGGTGTGGGTGAAGAATTACCTTGTCCTTGAAGAATGTGGTATAAGATCTATTCACAATCAAGGGACCCAGCTCACATGCCCTCCATGCTGAGGTTCATGAAAGTCACCTTCTTGGTAGTGATCACACAAGTGTAAAAGCAAGCAGGTGGCTAGATATCAGAAGGGTTTTCCCCATGAAGGTATAGAAGACTAGGTTAAGTTTCCATATTGAGGGTGGGTAAGTATTCTGATTGGCTTTGAGAAAATTTTTAGAGAGAGGGTGGGCAAACATAGTAAATCCATCTACCGTGTAGTGAAAAGTGGTAATGGCAGATAGAGTGCACTCTGAGTGAGCTATGAAAAGGCCTGATTTTTTGAGCATCAGCATGTATTTTAGTAATGTGGGTAGTGGAGCCAATTGTGTGGGAACCTGTTTGTCCCCGCACCATGTGGAGAAATGTTGCACAAAATGTCCTGTGCTTTCTTGGAACAGCATGCCTCCAATGTCATGAGCCATGCCTTGAAATGGAGAATTGAAATGTTGGGGTGCTGGGGTCATCCTACGTGGGTAGGTGAGGCACAAGGGGAAGGGTTTGTGGGTGGTGTGAAACCAGGTTTTATGGGCCAAGTTGGTGCAAATAGGATTACGGTAGACTTGTAATTTGAGATCTTGTGAAGAACATGAGTCAGTACTGCAATTGAGGGTATGTCTATACTGCAGAGGTTTTTCCTGACATTGGTAAACCTCTTTCTATGGAGGAAGAAGCCTTTTTCCAAAAGAACTCTTTTGGAAAAAGGCATGTGTGGGAAAAGGGAGTTCTTTCAAAAGGAAAAAAAAAAAAAAAAAGAGGAAAAAGCACAGGTGCCCTGGTGGCCACTCTGTCCATAGTAATCACAGCTTAAATGTGAGATAGCATCCACACTGAATGGATGCTATCTTTCAAAAAAGCAGATGGCTTCTTCGGTGTGCTTTGGCAGTGTGGACGCTCTCTGTTGGAAGAAGTCCCCCCCCACAAAAGATCTCTTCTGGAAAAGCTTCTTCCAAAAGAAGCCAGCAGTCTAGATATAGCCTGAGAGAAAGCACACATCAGAAGGATTTCCCATTTCATGAGGAAGTTGTTCCCCAGGAAATTTTGTCCAGGGCCTTCCCAGGAACTGTGTTGTGGATATTTGGTATTATGGGACATCAAAGAAAGATCTACACCCCACTGTTGGAATATAGTGGTGAGGACTGCTGGGCCCAGCTGCATCTGTGTGCCTGGAAGAAGTTTCTGCTTAGGTTACCTGCTGTGATTGGACTCTGCCCTGGTGATTTATGTAAAACGTAGTGGCCAAGTTGTCTATAAGGATATGTACAGTTGTTGTACATGAGGGGCAGAAAATGTAGGCATGGATTTTGGACAGTCCAAAGCTCCAGCAGATTTATATGGAGCATGGACTCCGTCAGTTACCATCAGCCCTGGATGGGGAGTTGGGCCAGGTATACTCACCATCCCATTAGAGGCATCTGTAGTGATAGTTACTAATGGGATGTGTTGTTGGAATGGAACACCCATGCAAATATTTGTTTGATTTGTCCACTAGGAGACTGAGTTCTTTATCCTGCTGGGCATTGCCAGTCTTCAGTGGATGGAGTGCCCATGAAGCATATAAATAACATGGAGCCAGGTTTTTAAAGACACCTCATATGAGTCCGGCATGTGGCACAAAGAACACAGTCTCAGACATGTGCCTTCTGAGTTGAAAGCTCATTCTGGTGGATGTTTGGAAGCATGTTCTGGACGGATTCTTACTGTTGTAATAAGGTTAGTTAAGGTAACATTCTGATTCCATGGTGCAGTCAAGGTATGCACCAGTGAACTCTGAACATTGGGTTAATATTAGGGTGGATTTTAAAAAGCTGGTTTGTAGAACTAGTCTTGTGAAGAGGGCATCTGCTGCCTCCCAGTGTGTTGAAGCTTACAGGTAGGGAAATATAAATACTGCTTGCCTGTGAAGATGTGCTGTGACTAAAGAACGAACCTTGGAAAAGAATGACGGGGCAATGGATAGTCTAAAGGGGAGCATTTTGTATTGATAGTGGACACTCCGTGTGTGTGCACGTGCGCGCGCGCGTGTGTGTGTGTTTTTGGGGGGGGGTATGTGTGAACCTTCTGGGCGAGTGAGTGATAAATAGCAACATGGAAATACATATCCTGGAGATTGAATCTTGGGGCTCATATTGGAGAAATGGTCTGAGGTAAACAGGATGAAGATTAATAAGGACAAATGCAAAGTACTCCACTTAGGAAGGAACAATCAATCAGTTTCACACATACAGAATGGGAAGCGACTGTCTAGGAAGGAGTATGGCAGAAAAGTGATCCAGGGTTTATAGTGGACCACAAGCTAAATGAGTCAGTGTGACACTGTTGCCAAAAAACAAACAAAAACAAAAACAAAACAAGCAAACATGATTCTAGGATGCATTAACAGGTGTGTTGTGAGCAAGACACGAGAAGTCATTCTTCCACTCTACTCTGTGCTAATTAGGCCTCAGTTGGAGTATTGTGTCCAGTTCTGGGCACCGCATTTCAAGACAGATGTGGAGAAATTGGAGAAGGTCTAGAGAAAAGCAACAATGATTAAAGGTCTAAAGAACATGACCTATGAAGGAAGACTGAAAGAATTGGGCTTGGTTAGTTTGGAAAAGAGAAGACAGAGGGGACATGATAGTGGTTTTCAGGTATCTAAAAGGGTGTCACAAGGAAGAGGGAGAAAAATTGTTCTCCTTGGCCTCTGAGGATATAACAAGAAGCAATGGGCTCAAACTGCAGAAAGGAAGGTTTAGGATGGACATTAGGAAAAACTTCCCAAGTGTCAGGGTGGTTAAACACTGGAATAAGTTGCCTAGGAAGGTTGTAGGATCTCCTGCTCTTAAGTATCTCCAGAGATGGTTAGATAAATGTCTATCAGGGATGGTCTAGACAGTACTGGGTCCTGCCATGAGGGCAGGGGGCTGGACTTGATGACCTCTAGAAGTCCTTTCCAGTCATAGTAGTCTATGATTCTCCAGTGCTGGAATTATAATTTAAAAGATAATCACCTTGAAGCATTGTATTCCACTAATGAATTTGAAGTAGAGTAGGTGAACAGAAACTCTGCTCCCTTAACTGAGTACTTGTATGATTTTTCTCAAGAAGGTGGCACTGTAGCTGGTGTTTACAAAACAATTTTTGCCAGGTCCATGATAGCAGCATTGCTAAGCAATTCAACTATAGCAGTAGGTGAAATATGGAGAATGTCAGTCAACTTATGGTATTGAGGGAGACAGCCACACATTTGAACAAATCTTGAAGAGATTTAAGTCATCATCTCCCAATGTGTGTGTGTGGGGGAGGGGGGAGGAGGGAAGAAGGCAGGATTATGTTGTTAGGAGACAGAGAAATATGGGTTGGTGGGAGGGTGTCAGCCTCTTGTGGTTCATCAGTGCCATCTGCTCCCTCCTTGAGGACTTCCCAGGAGGGAGGGGCAGAAGGTGAAGATGACCTGGCTGCTCTTGGTGTCCTGGACCTGGATGGTTTGGAGGATTGAAAGTTCTGGGCCCTGTACAATGTGGCCAGTTTGGTGAGAGGGTCATGGGGTGCACCCACTTCAGAGGTTGCCACACTGTGATCTGTGGCAATGAGGGTGCAGGCTTTGGTGAAGAATGTTAAGGGGAAAAGACATTGTTTCTGACATTTCTTCCTTGTTGTCACTGGAACAAATCATCTCTCGGGTCTCAGTTACCTCTACAAAACTTATCCTTTTTAGTCTATCTTTACTGAGCACTGACTATACTCTCACACAAGCATTCCTATCCTTCTCCTGGCACTAAATCCCATTTCTTAGATCTTTAAATCTCAATCTCATGATGCTGGGAAGAAGCTGACAAACTCCCCAACCCTGTTAATTTGGCCCTTTGGGGGGGGTGGGGGGGGGGGGCGGAAATCCAGACTAATTCTCTCAACAAACCCACCACATCCTGGAAACGCCTCTATATATCTCAACTAGAATAGGGAAGGGTAGCCTTGAAACACCCGAGTCTGTAAATTGTGGGGGAAGCCTGACAACCTATCATCATCTCTCAGATATCTTCTGGTGACCAATGGGAGGCACAGAAGCTCCTCTCCATTCCTGATGGAACTAAGCGCCATCTCTTCCCCTGTTCCAAGATGGGAAGGGGCATTAAAAGCTGCTTAACTCCAAGGTAGTTAATGCAAAGTTTAACTAAATTGTCGAGCTAAATTGCACCTTTTGGAAGATAGCAGTATGAAAATGAAAAAAGCTCACTCGAAATGGGAGTGTTTCAGAAATTACTACAATAATAAAGAAGGTCCTCTAAGTCCTTCTAAAAGTTACTTATTCCATACTTCTAGTCATTAAGACAGGTATAAAGTAATATAGGTCCAGAGTAATAACCATCTAAAAAATTACATGAAAAACTCTGAAGTAAATATTCGAAAGCCTTACCTTATAGCAGTTCTGGTCAAAACAAGAAGTTCCAGAGAACAAGTCTCACTACTCATTATGAACAATATCCATTCAACAGAAACTTTTGTTTACAGCATGATTGTATCCCAAAACTATTATTTAGTTACTACTACCCTTGACTTGACCCATGCTTCAGATACATTAAGTACCAACAATTCCAACAAATATCCCCAATTTAATTGGGATTGGTCTAGCTTTGAGCAGGGGTTTGCACTGACCTCCTGAGGTCTCGTTGTACTCTCATTGGTTATTTTTCTCAGGTGAAATATAATCAACATAACAAATACAGTGACTCACATGAATTGGTTCTATCCATAAGACCACCAGACAACTATTCAAGTTCTGGGACAATAAAATACTACCAAACTCTCAATATAAGCATGTTTTTTAAAAAATATGCATAAGCGTAACAAGATTTACATTTTAAGCATCTTGATCTTAATCACTTATTTAGCTAATTGTACCCTTTGTCCTTCCACACACTTGGAATGATTAACTGGATGCTAAACTAGAGGTTGCACCTCAAACAAACAGCACACTCTGGTCTGGCAACAGATGCCCCTGGACCCGGAGGCAGCCCGGCCAGAGCAGGGTGGAGCTGGGGCCAGCGCCCTGTGACAGTGCGTAGTGGCGGGAAGCAAGGTGAATGCAGGGACAGTAGCTAACTGACAGCAGGTAAGGGCTTGGAGGCTTGTGGCAAGGGACATCCCTTCCTCTGGCAAGTTCTCTCCTTTGCAACCTGACTGGTGCCAAGGGGGTAAGATCAGGGATGTCTTACTGTAGTAACAAAAACTTTCTGATCTGTGGTTTCTACTGTATGTTGATGAGGATATTTGTCCTCTTCCTTTAGAAATAAACTGTGTAAAAACATTTGTCTGTAACACTATTCCTTTAAAGGTTCCAAAGAAACAAAATTAGAAATGTGTCAAAAATAAATTAAAATTAAAAAAAAAATTGCTATTTTTATACAAAACATTATAGATAAGTAGAAGTATTGTGATACATCTTCATACTTTCATTGTTCAGACATTTAATTATATAGAACAAATTATACAGAGAAAAGCAGAATACAAACAGTATGCACTCTTTCATCCTTTCAGTTTGTGTATTTACATAAATTATGTTTGTGGCTTTTACATTACAGCTTGCAGAAATGAAAATTAAAAAACCACTAAGAGTGCAATACACTAAAGCCTCAATACATATCTTCTACAAACACTAAACACTAATACAGTGAGATACAATAGAGCTTTGATACATATCTTCTAAATTTCTTCCATATGATGAAAAGGACAAATTATAGTTTTCCAATATATAATTTAAATTACAAGGTAAGTACCGCTGTCAGCCATCTGTCACATATACTAGCCATGCGTGGCACAGTGTCATTTACATTCAACTTATAAATTAAAAAGCACACAGATCATGGTATCGTACAAGAGGGGACTTATGTCATAAAAAGCCGAGAAAAGAGCAGACATCATATGAGAAATTTAGTTACATTAATTAAAAAAAAACAGTTTGTTTTGGGAAGAACACTGCTTGTGTCCATCACTTTATTAGAAAGTTATATCCATGTCCTTCAAGTGTTTCCTTGACTACACTGGAGAGCCATACCTCTGGAAGGACAGATTAAGGGGACTGAAGGCAAGCTATTTTAGGACACCACAAATATTTTTCAGTGTATCAACAGAAGAGCCTCTCCTGTCAGTGTAGATACTCCACTAACTCAGAGATTTTGCTATGGCAGTGGAATAAGCCCATCCATCGACACAGAATTGTCTACATGGGCACAATATATACTAAAGCTACATATTTAATCTGCCTGCAACTTCACATTTCATTAACTTGTGTGGGCAAATCTAGGCTATATATTTCCGTAAGATATAGCATTAGTTTCTACTGATCAGATCCATTAGCTTTCTTTAGAGTAAAAATGTTTTACAGTTGCCAATTGCAGTTGTAGGTATTTAATTTTCTTTTCAATGACCCCCATCTCACTACCACACAAAATGTAATTGGCACCTTTCTTCTGGAATGCATTAAAAAACAGTGTGGCACTGAAAGTGTTATAAAATTTTATTTGCAATAAATAATTACAACCATTAAAAAAATAACATTAAAGTTTTTACATTTATTACTGTCAATAAATCTGCAAACTTTAATTGACACACAATCCCAATGAGAAACAGCATATATTAGTTTTCCATTAACCATTGTTGAGGGAATTGGCTGATCTTATTGCACAGTCATTGGCCATTATCTTTAATAACTTGTAGAGAATGTGGGAGGTCCTGGATGACTGGAAAAAGGCAAATGTAGTGCCCATCTTTAGAAGAGAGAAGAAGGATAATCTTGAGAATGACAGACTAGTCAGCCTCACCTTAGTCCCTGGAAAAATCATGGAGGGGATCCTCAAGGAATCCATTCTGAAGCACTTGAAAAAGAGGAGAGTGATGTCCAGATTAAGAAAAGAAAATGGCGATGGGCAGGCCACATTCAGTGTAAGGACTGTATCACGAGACAAGTGTTAGAATGGAATCCAAAGGGAAAGAGGAAAAGGGAACGTCCCAAACAAATATGGCGACGAAGCAAAAGCAGCTGGCTTAACATGGGATCAAATCAAGGTTATCGCTAAGGATTGCAAGGGATGGAGAATGACTATGAAGGCCCTATGCTCCATTAGGAGCCCAAACGACTAATAGGTAAATAGATCAGGAATAGTCAACATGGATTCACTAAGAGCAAGTCATGCATGACCAACCTGATTGCCTTCTATGATGAAGTAACTATCTCTGTGGATGTGGGGATGGTGGTAGACAGGATATACTTTGACTTTAGCAAAGCTTTAAATACAGTCTTCCACAGCATTCTTGCCAGAAAGTTAAGGAAATATGGATTGGATAAATGAACTATATGGTGTATAGAAAGCTGGCTACATTGTTGGGCTCAACAGGTAACAAGCAAAGGCTTGATATCTGGTTGGCAGTCGGCATCAAGTGGAGTGCCCCAAGGGTCAGTTCTAGAGTTGATTTTGTTCAACATCTTGATTAATGACCTGGATGATGGGATGGATGGCACCTTAGCAAGTTTGAAAATGACACTAAGCTACAGGGAGCGGTAGATATGTTGGAGGGTATTGGTAATGTCTAGAGTGACCGAGACAATTTGGAGGATTAGGACAAAAGAAATCTGATGAGGTTCAACAAGAACAACTTCAGAGTCCTGCACTTGGGAGAGACGAATTCCAAGCCCTGTTACAGGCTGGGGACCCAGTGGCTAAGCCGCAGTTTGGCAGAAAAAGACCTGAGAATTATGGTGGATGAGAAGCTGGTTATGAGTCAACAGTGTGCCCTTGTAGCCAAGAAAGCTAACAGAATATTAGGGTGTGTTAGAAAAAGCCTTGCCAACAGAACCAGAGAAGTGATTATTCCCCTTTATTTGGTACTGGTAAGGCCACATCTGGAGTAGTGTCCAATTCTGGGGCCCCCATTACAGAAAGGAAAAAGTCCAGTGTGTGTGCGGGGAGGGGGAGGGGGATTTGATAGTAGTCTTCAACCACATGAAGGGAGGTTCCAAAGAGGATGGAGATATCTTTCACTAGGGGAACAGCCTGACAGAGCAAAGAGCAATGGTCTCAAGTTGCATGGGGGAAGTCTAGGTTGGATATTAGGAAAAAACTATTTTATTGTGATGGTGATGAAGCACTGGAATGGGTTTCCTAGGGAGGTGGTGGAATCGCCATCCCTAGAAGTTTTTAAATCCCAGCTTTGCAAAAACCCTGGCTGGAATGATTTAGTTGGGATTGGCCCTTTGTTAGGCAGATCATGGGACTCTATGACCTCCTGAGGTCTCTTCCAACCCTAAGATTGCATGATTGTCCGATAAAGGATATGGATAAAATTTTACCTAACTGGAAGTTAGTCAAAATTAACTCTAGACATGGGAAACAAACAAAAAAAACCCAATTGATTATACTGGCTGGTTATTTAGTTGACCCCAATAAGCTGCTTTTCTATATATTCAGTGCTCATACACAATCAAATTTTATTAACGTATTTTTCCCCCCTTATCAACTGAGGTGAAAGTGACAGAGGATGGCTCAATAAAGAACACCTTTTCCAAGTCCTCTCTTGTCTGTTTAGGCTCTGATAATGCAAATCTTTACATAGGTGAGCAATCATGTGAAATTGCATACATATTTAAGAGTTTGCAGGACTAGGACTTCAAACCCTGATCCTACCAAATGCAGGCAGATCTGTTTATGGATCCTCATTGATTTCATGGGATACCTCAGGTGGAGCAGTTTCCAGTATTGGGGTGACAGGATATAAACCCATTAAGGCAGTGAAAGGTGTTGTGCTGTGATAGGCAGGAAGAATGGTTTTGCACACTTATGTAAGCAGTGTCTGAACAACTGCTTGCAATGCAGCTAGTTGAAATGGGAGAGCAGCCCTGGGTGGGGTTATGGTCACTCAATTGTTTAGCTCAGCAAGGTAATTAACTGTTGATATGTAAATGCAACTCATGCTGGAATGAGGAAGGAATCCGGAGTGTGGTTATGGAAATCCAGTTCAGCCAGTGATATAGACCTGATGGATGGTCAATTGTTGGAATGGAATGTGGTGTATTGTAACTAATTTGGCTGTTGTGGGGCCACAAACCGTTCTACCCCTAAATGTAGGAACTGTAAAATATGACACCAGTGCTTGCAGGAGAGACACGGTCATTGTAAAGGGTCTCCGATGAACAAGCCTCCCCCTTCTAGATTTGAGTGGTCTGAGTTGCGGGAGGAAGGTGCTTGAGCCAGCCAGCTACATGCCTACCAGTCATGAGCTCCTTTCCTCCCTGTTCTAAGGACAGACCTAAAGCAAACTCCATAAAGAGTCTCTTCGTTCTTCCAGTAGAAGCTGGAATCTTTTGGCCAGCCTAGGTGGTGGCTAAGAGCTGAAATCAGTAAGAGCTGAAGTCACTAGTTTGGCCTGGAGTCAGACCCCTCGTGACCGACGGGCAACTAGCAGGAGCAGGCGGCCAGTGGGGCGGCTGGCAGGAGCAGGCAGCCAGCAGGCAGGAAGCAGCAGGTGGCCAGTGGGGCGGCTGGCAGGAGCAAACGGACCACAGGAGCAGCTCAAAGGTGGCATTGTCTCAGGCCCAATGAGTGGAGTCATCAGGGTGATGTGTCCAGGTCTGCACTGACTGGACAGAGCTGTAAGTGGGGTGTTTGAAGTAGAGTACAGAGAAAGTTTGGGTATGTATGTAAATGGGACCCATACATTGTTGGTCCAGTGAACCTGACACACAAATGACATTGCTCAATCTATGAGCTGGGATGGTTACTCGTGGGGGGTTATGATCTTTGGTTGTGGTATTTTCCCAAGCTAATGCCATGTGACTTCTCTTCCTCTTTCATTAAAAGTTTCTTTTCTACGCTCAGACTTGGTGCTTGCGAATGGGGAAGCATTGCCTCTCAGAGTCACCCAGGGGATGTGTGAATTTCCCAGGCTACTGGGCTGGGGGCTCGAGCCAGTTCTGTGTGAAATGAAACAGAATGAAAAGGAACCCCTAGATATTGAACCCAGCCCTGGCTGCTGCCAACACTACCTGGAAGAAGGGTTACACTTACATAAACCTAAATTTTATATAATTGTATACTGACGGATTAACCTGCTCTGCTGGCTTGTAAAAGCATATGCATATGTGAACTTACCTTGCTGTCAGTCTCTGAGGGAGGCCTTGTCTGTTGGCCATCACACCCCTAGAACAGCAGCTTTAGGCAAGGGGGAAGTTAGCAGTCTCTGGCTCAATCCATCTGGCGGGTCAAGCAGCGAGTGATCCGGGGGCTCAAACCCTCAGACAGGATATATCACCAAGGCTTTGTCTACACTGCAAGTTTGTGTGGCAGAAAATATGTTAACGAGGGACTCATAAGCATGAGTTGCAATGTCATTAGCATATTTTCTGCTGATTCTTTTTGCGCAAGGGGTTTTTGCGTAAAAAGAAGCAGTGTAGCTTCCTGTGACGGGGTGGCGGGGGCCAGAGAGGCAAGCCCTGTGCCCCGCGCTCGGGCACAGGACAGCCCCAGTGCCACGGGACACAAGCGGCTCTGCCGAGCCTGCTCAGCGGCGGCCGCCTGCACAGGCGCCGGAGCTTCCCCGGCGGGTGCGCCGGGAGAGGGGAGGAGGGGCCATGGAGCGCATGCACCGGCGTCCCGAGAAACGGGCGCCGGCTTTAAAAGGGGAGGCTTCACGCCTCGGAAGGGGGGGAACCGGGACCAAGGCCAGAGAGGCGCCGGGGATTGTCGGCGCCAACCCATTCGGGCTTGCGGCTCTATCAGAGGGACTAGCAGACTCGGGGGCGACGCGGGGGCCAGAACGCCCGGCGGACCAGAGTGCCAGGAAAGTCTGGCGGAAAGGCGGTACCGGCCCACCCGGACCGGGTAGGAGCAACCGCAGGACCCAGAGATTGGGAGAGCCAGATGGTGGACAGCCTGAGAGAAGGAAGCAGCCCAGGACAGGACCAAGGAGGACCCAAGGCATTGACCCCCACCCCGGTCGAGCAGTGTGTCAGTGATGCCTGTTCTTAGGGTCCTGGGCTGGGACCTGGAGAGAGGGAGGGCCCAGGTCCCCCTTCCCTCGTGGCCGGTGCCGGAGCGTCACTAGCCACTTAAAGGGGAGAAAGGACTTACGGACCTAAGGACAGAGGACCTAGACAGCGGGCCGATCCTGGGGAAGGACCCATAACACTTCCGTTTTGTGCAAAAAAAACCCTTTCATGCAAGATCTTTATGCCTCTCCAGGCATATTTTCTTCTGAAAAAACAAAAACAAAACACACACACTTACAGCATAGACATATCCCAAGAGTCTAAAAAACTCCAACTAGCAGACAGGGGAGAGCCAGTACTGTCTGGGAACCCAAGACAAGATGGAGTACTGAGCACAATGTAGGGCCCCAGCCCTCAGTCAGGGCTGACCAGTAAATAATGAGGGATCCAAGTCTGCATGCAAGACAGGGTACCAGCAGTCTAGGACTCCAGCCAGAAGACTAGGGGCTCAGGTAGAAAGTAAACTCTCACACGAGTGTGCTGAGTGCTTACTCCTGGCCTGAGGCTGGAAAGCGAGGTGGCTGCCACCCCAGTGATAGGATGGTATCAGTAGAGGGATGCAGGCCTACCTGACTCCACACGTGCCAAGCCAGGGCCCTAACAGTGGCAGAAGGCTTCCTGCTGACTCAGTGGAAAACAAACCCCAACACACTGACCCATGATCAGGTAGCAATCCAGCCGGACCATAGAGGCTGTTTCTTGGCTACTTCCTACCTTTCCCACAGGCTGTACCTAGAACATTGGATTGTCCTCCATTTCCCTTAATTAGGCTGCAAGCTGTAATCCCATCTATGTGAAGTCCCCTTACTAAAAGGTGCCTCTGCTTATTTTCTGGGAAGACCCTGTGTGCGGCAATCCAGCCTCACAGACTACAATTCCCATGAGCCCTTGGGAAAAACAGGAAGGAAGTGACTTATGGGAGATCTGAGTCTCTCCAGTGTGTGGAGGAAGATTCAGCAGCCTGTGGACTCAGCCCTCTGTTTTTGGAGCAGAAAGGGAGCTAGGCTGCTGTGGAGGAGTTTGATCCAGTTCGGGAGCTGTTATGTGGCAGTTACAGACTAGGACCGCAAGCCTTTGGAACTGTGATCTAGCAGGCTGCTTCGGATTGCCCTAGAGGGGAGGCCCTTTGGCTGTACTTGCATCTGGAAGCTACTCTGCAGCCAGCACACAGAAGGAGACTGTGAGTAACTGGGCATCTTTGGGGAAATGCTGCCTGGGACAGACATCAGAGATACAAACTAACTCTGGGTTCAAAGAGAGGCAGAGAGGCCAACCCAGTGAACCAGAGCTGCTGCATAGCTTGGACCCACATACACCCTACCTACAGAGAATCTCCATTACAGCTGAAGTTCTTCAAGCACGCCCACGCAAGCAAGAGTCTGGGACTCTGAGTCCAGGGGTGTGCACACTGGGGTGGGATAAATATTGGCAGCTAGATAATTAACAAAGTACACAAGTAAAAGGAACTTGATGTTATTCACTGTTAATTTGTTAAAGCCTGTTTCTTCAAGTTAAGTAAAAGTTGTTCATTATAATGCAATCTATTAGACGTATATTATTTATGATTTGTAATTGTTGTTCTGGAGTTAGATCCAGTTTATTCCTGGAGGCTCCCAAGGCACACCAGTGTGTACAGGGCCAGCCAGGTGGAGGCACCGCCTTGTACATTCTTTATGAGTAAGGGATTGCAGCAAGGGGGTGGATAGGTTTTCCCCAATCAATCACCACCACCACTGGGGTACTCTGGATCTCCTTTTATGTCAAGACCATCAGGTGCCCCAGCACACCTGTGAGTGTGTCATGCTCCCTAATAACCCGGGGAGGAAAAAGGGGGTTACACGTCTCAACATCAGGCATGTCTGGTAGCTCAGGCAGTTCAGACGAGTCCTCAGCAGGATAAAAGCATCTCCCTCTCAACCCACTGCCAGTACTGTGCAGTATTAACGAGCTTAATGAAGCACCAAGATGCTAATCTCTACATGAGCATTTTCCATGTCTGCAGAGTAACTATTTAAGGAAGTCCATAAGCCTAGTGAAGATTGGGAAATTCACATACTACTATGCAACTGAACAGAGTCTACTAATGAAATATTTCAGATGTTACTTATGAGAAAGGGATGAGTGTGGCTTTGATTTGAACTCATGGAGGGATAGATGAAGATACACTGGACAAAGCTGATTTATACTGCAAGCACACGTGCATTCATGCAACTCATGAGAAAGACTTCAGCAAAGAAAATGTTAGCATTCAAGTCACTTATAACATTAAGCTGTCTCCTATTCCTTAAGCACCCAGAATGCCCATTAAAAATCAATAAACCCCAGCTTAATAGAAATCAATTAGTATTATGAATGCTCAAGGAATATAGAATATATACACTGTAAAAAAACCAGTTGCACAAAGTATATCCACATATCTTCCCCAAAGGGAAGCTGATCTACAAAGACCTGACAATTGCTACTGCATGGCAGAGGAGCAACAGTGTGTAGATTTATAGCAAGTTTCACCTGAGAACTCAAAGAACTTATGAACATTAACTAAACTTGAGAACACCTTTTGACAAACACTGCTACACTATTAGAAATGGGAGGAACGCATACATTTAACTACAATAAAATGGAATCAACATCTATCCATCCAGACTTTTATAAGAGCACCCACCAACATTTGAGAAACAGGTCAATACATTTAAATCAGGATGTTTAGACATTATAAATAAGGTAGTCGATTTTTTATTACTCTACTATATATTTCAGAGTGTGTGTTTGTTCAAGAGCTCCTCTTAAATGGTAAGAGCTAGGGACACCAAATTTGGCGTACAGGTTCCTCTTATCATAACTTAAAGCAAGATGTGTTTGGCTGTGTCAGGAAAATAGGATGTGCCTGGAATGGGATTGTTTCTCAGAAACCCCTACAGAAGAGACATGGAACCAGCAGACAGGTGTAATATGCTGGCTGGGAGTGCCCTACCCCCATCCAGAATTGCCCTTACCCCAAACTTCCCACTCCCAGGTGCCCTTTAGGGAGGGCAGTGGGGGCTGAAACTCTCCTCCAACCCAGATTCATATGGGGACAGTATTGCTGGCTGTTCCCTTTATCAAGGAGCATGGGGAACTACCCAATTTGCTGCACTCCTCACTCTGAGGAGCACAGGAGGCAAGTGAACTGTGCACTTTGGTCTCATTTCCTAATGGGGACAGGAAAGGGAAGAGCAGCCCTGTACAAATCTCAAGTGGTGTGTGGGGGTTCACCCCCCAGTCCATTCTCCTCCTCAACCCCTCAAATCTCTACCTCACTCCTGCCAGGAGCCCCTCGTTAGGGACCCAACCAATGCTGGGTAAAAGTACTGGTTGCTTATAAAAAAAAAAAATACTTGATGGCAAATAAGACGATCAGAAGTTATTTCTTTTATCGTAATACACACACACACACACACACACACACACACACACACACACACACCACCCACCCCACCCCATCTTTATCAAATATGCATCATGAGGTCCTGAAGCCAGTGAATTTTAATGCTCTCCCCAATACTTGTTAGTACTTTACCATAATTAATGTGAATGTTACATTTTCTCCTTTACTTTTAGAAACAAACAAAATGGTAAGCTCATTTAAAATCCTGCTTTGTCAGAACTAAGAATATCAGTAATCAAAATCAGTTGAAGTGCACTGGTTTTATTTACTTCAATTAAATTTATGGTTTTCCTAAAATTAATCAGATTGTCCATATTGTTTACAGAAAATATAGATAACGTAATATTTTTGGCTCAATACATGTTCTACTCAGTTTTTTTCAGATACACATTCTTCTCACTGTATATGGAAAGGTAAAATAAAAGAGCAGCCAAAAATATATCAGAGATATTAAGCATCAGACGCTACTGAGATATAGTCTAGCTAGCTCAGGAAACAAAGTCAAATGCTCTCTCAAATTTGGGTTATAATCAACTAAACTCTCTCTGCTCAGGAATAGCCTTCATATATTTTTTAAAAATTATTTACAAATCAATTTTCATATTTGGCTACTACAAGCCACTAGCTATGGTAGACTTAGAATAGATACTAAACTGTTGATTTTAGGCCCTAATCCTGCAAAAAGACCATTCTGGGACAGTGAAGAGCAACCTGTGACCCATCAGGGTAATCTACTAGATCCTCCTACATCTATCATTGGCTGACAATGGTCACCCACAGCCAATAGAAGAAGCAGGGGGCCATGCCTGCAGATGCTTAAACTTTCTCCTAGCTTACCAGTGAACATTACCCTATGGGACGTGGGCCTGCAGCGTTTTGTCATGAATCAAGTTCCCCTTTTTGTGTAGATCTCCCATTTATTTTAATGGCAACTGAGCGTGAGCCCCACATCTGAATCCTTTTGAACTAAATAGTAGAACAGCAGATGGGGAATAGAAGGCAAGGCATGTTAATTCAGGAAAACTGTGTGTGTTTAAGCAGAGTAGTGAAAATATTGTAAACCAACATAATCAATACACTACCTCCTGTTTGCTGCTAACATAAGCTTACAGTAGGTGGCCTGTTAGGCTGCTAAATAGAATATTTATTGGCTCTTTCATTTGTATGTATAAAAAAAAAAACCATACAAGCCAGATCAGACAGAACAAGCATGAGTAAATTTACATCCCTAACAACTCAATTCACAGTTAGTAATCAATTTTATTAAATCACACACTCAAGTTAAGGGTTATCCATACTGGGAGATCTATAATATCCCAACACAACTACATGAACAGAATTAGAAAACCATAGACTGACTGCATTGGGAAACTATTTGCTTTATTTCAGCAGCCTATTGAAGTGATAATTTTTTTTTATAGAAATCATTTTTAATATTGCATTCACTAAAGGAACATGTATCTTTCACATGCGTGCACACGATAATACAGGCAGTTGCCATATATTCACACCCACAAATTGAGAGTAAGGTCTAGAGGCTGAGAGGCTGGAGAACAGGACTCCTGAATCCTGTTACCGACTCATCGTATGGCCTTGCACTATATTCTTCAAATTAATTTTCCCCAGCTATGTAATGATTCGAATTAATATCTACCTCACTGGTTTTTGTAAAGGTTTGTTTATAAAGAGCTTTGATATTCTTGAATAAGGATAGGGAAATGGTGCTATGCAAGTCTGAAGTGTTATTGCTGAAACACACTGAGAGGACGGACTTTGGGTAAAACATCTTTGATGTTGGAGGATGACACACTCTTCATTCAGAGTAAACATGACACAGCTCAGTTTCTTTCTGGAGTAGGACAGCTTAACACTAGGAACTGTCACCCAAAACCCAGGCCTTATGTAAGGTCAGTCAGAAACCAAGTTATGTGGTCAGAAGGGCATCACTAGGTACTGTGAGGGAACTGTGTGTTGGTGGGAAGCAGCTGAATAAACGAGCAGGCAGAAGGTGCTACAGCAACAGAAAAAAACCGGACAGTTTTTCTGTTGCCCAGCTGAGGGCTAGAGATGTAGCCAGCTTCTTGGGGAGGGGGGAGGCAGAGGGCTGCAAATATGCAACCACATGCACAGCAATGTTAACTACCAGCCACACACCCCAAAGCTGGGACTACACCATAGCTTGGCAAGCACCTGCATCCTGCTCTGCATACAGGCAGCATGCTAGGCCTTCACCAGCTGGCTGCCCAAATCACAGTGGCTTATCTCAGTACTAGAGACTGGCCAGGATACAGAACAAACCTGTCACCCCCCCCCCCCCACACACACACAGAAAGGACCCAAACTTTGAGGGCTCTAAGAGAAGGCATGGCTTGCCCAGGCCCAACGCTTGCCCACAGCGGAGACAAGGAGGAGGACTGAGAGACAGGATCTCTGGAGGAGTAGTACAGTGGTGGAGAGGGGCTTCAAGGGCTGAGACTCCTGGGAAGGGTAGAATTAATCATCATTGGTTCAGAGAGGGCAGGTTTCTGGTGTGTATGTATCATTCCTGAGAGGTGTAACCTGAGGGGGCATAGCCAGAAGCCATGAGACATGAAGGCAAAGTGGGTAGTGTGCTGTCTGGGAAAAAAAAGCTTGCAACTGGGAGCACAGAAACATTTTGTTTTAGGATTCCTTCTGAGATCAGGGAAACAGGACTTGATGCATGTTCTTTGTAAGCAAAGAGTACTGCATCAGAAAAATCATAGGACTGGAGGTGAGCTTGATAGGTTATCTAGTTTAGTCCTCTGACCTCAAAAGGCAGGACTAAATATTGTCTAGACTATCTAACAGGTGCTTGCCTAACCTGTTCTTCAAAACTTTCAATGACTGAGATTCCACAACCTCCCTATGTAACTGTTTCAGTTAGGAAACTTCCTGATGTCCAACTTAAATCTCCTTTCATCTAATTTAAGCCCCATAGTTTCTGGTGCTATTTTCACTGGATAGAGAAGAACTCTTTGCTAAATTATGTCCCTCTGTCCCCATTCCTACCACCTCTTCTCCATGTAAGAAGTAGATCAGTTAGTATTTGACCTCTAATATTCACTTAAGTCCTTGTGTGGTTTGTAAGGGTGTATCTAGACTACATGGCTCCGTCGACGGAGCCATGTAGATGAGTTTACTCGGCAAAGGGAAATGAAGCTGCGATTTAAATAATCGCCGCTTCATTTACATCAAAATGGCCGCCGCACTGTGCCGATCAGCTGTTTGTCGGCACAGCACGGCAGTCTTGACGGGGATCTGTCGACCCCAGAACCCTTCGTTAGCAGATCCTGTAAGCCAAGGCATAAAGGATCTGCCGGATGAAGCGTTCTGGGGTCTGCAGATCCCGGTCTAGACTGCCACACTGTGCCGACAAACAGCTGATCGGCACAGTGAGGCGGCCATTTGATGTAAATGAAGCGGCGATTATTTAAATCGCCGCTTCATTTCCCTTTGCCGAGTAAACTCATCTACATGGCTCCATCGACGGAGCCATGTAGTCTAGACATACCCTTTGGTCTCAGATTCTTGTTGGTGAGCAAGTTAAATGTCTCTGTAAAAGTGACAATTTTTTGGTGGGTGTGGAAAATTCAATAATCTCCATCAGTGGCTTTTAATCCCCAGCCCAGATGTGTGCTAAAACCTTTCAGTGTGCGGCTCTGGGTCCCAGCAGAGGTGGATCCATCTGTGGAGAAGTTGGTGCCACCGACCCATGCTAGAGTACTCCTCGCAAGCAGAGAAGGTAAAACAGCCCTCTGTGGTGGGAGAGGAGCTCCCATGCTGCAGGGACACACTGTAGGGTTACCATGGCAGAGGAAGGCACTGGCTCATAAACCCATACCACCAGCCATGTGCACAAGTGGGGGGGGGGGCAATGCCCACCCAAACACCTCTCCATTCCCGACTTCTGCAAGCACAAAGCACTGTTCCAACTACTGGGGTTAAGGAGAGATGTTCTGTTGTTCTTATACTGCACCAGCTCATTCAGCCTCTCTTCCCAGCTGAGCTGGCTGCTCCAGGATGCTGCCTCCAACTCTGGTGACTCAAGATAAATCAAAGCAGCAGCAACATTCAGCACACTCATTTGATCTAGATTACTCTGAGCTCCTTTTGCATTGTCTTTCCTCTTTTTAGACCCTATCTACTGTTAGATGTTGGCAATGGGGTCATTATTCCCACCCTTACTCCAGAGATGTTCCTTTTTGTTTCCTGCTTGCTTTTTCTTCAGCCTACCCTCTTGGTTACTCACCACACCTCACTTCATGATATGAGAGACAGCATGTGTGCTAATGGTTGCCAAACTCTTTGTAATTAAAATGAAAGAGACCAAGACTGATAATTTATATATGCTTAAAACAGGAGGAGGTGAGTCAAAAAACTGCTCCAGACAATCTTTAAATAGCCGGATGCTTTATGGAATTTTTTTTTAAAATTACTTGTATATTTCAAAGCTCCAGAGTGTGTCAGCCAAGATAGCTTCTGTTGTGAGACTGAAAATCTAATGTTACAGTTACGATAATGATCTGGAACTGGGATTGAGAAAAGGCAAGGGTTCATCTTTGAAATGAATCAACCAGGGATACAAAAAAAAAAAAAAAAAAAAAATCAGCTGTCTGAAAAGCAAAACTGCAATCTCAGAGCATATTACTATTCCTTAGTAAACAAAACAAAACAAAAAATCTTCTTTACCAATGGGGAGTAGAAGGCAAACTTCCATGGTTAAAGGGCATGGAAAAAATAGAATAAAGCAACCTAACTCATTTATGGATTTTAAAAATTATTCATAGAAAACAACTATGTTTTATGAGATTATGATTGGTCATTTCAGTTGCTCTCGCCTTAAACTTACATTTACAGTTAGCTTTTTTAATTCACATTTTCCTCTTTGGGGAGGGGAATAGTTCAGCTTCCTCTTCCCACTGCACAAACATGAGTATTTCTCTGTCAAAAGGCTCTTAGCAGACTGAGGCATCAACTCATTCTGCAGATTAAGTCTATACACAGGAGTCACTTCAGGCTGCAAATCCTAGCCTCCTGCAACCATTCACACTTACCAAGCAGCACTCTTAAGGCAGAAAAGCAGAAATTATGGCTACTAGTGGCTCTTCACTCAAGGTGGTCAGGAATGAACAACAATTTACATATTCTTAGCTCATTTATTTTGGGATCCACCAGAGGACCTTGAAATATTTTACAAACTTAGGCAGGTAAATTTTAAAGGGGAGATTATGCAAACTTTATATTTTGGGGGTGGGGCGGGGCAATGTACAGAACAACTGACCAAGGGCCTTCCTTTTTTTCAGCCCCTTGTGTTGTTGCTATAGACAGGTTTGAGCATAAGTAGAACATTCTGAGTGGACGTTTAAGGAGAACTGTCACAGTGAGGGAACTATGGGTTTAATGTCAACATCTCTTTGATAACTTTTAGATGAGGAAAGAGAGCTGCTAATCACTTAGCCCTGGTCTACACTATTTAAAAACAACAAGCAGAACATCCACGCTGTAGAAATAATTAATAGCCTTATGGAAAATATGTGAACATGCTTTTTTTTTTTTTTTTTAAGTATATGTATTACTAGTTGACACCCTCTAGTTACACTTTTTCAAAAAAATTGAGTATTAAATGGAAAAATAATGAATACAGATTACTCCTAAACAAGTCAAAATTATTCTGAAATCTGAGCTTAAAGTATCAGGGGAAGGTGTAGCTCATGTAGTAAAATAAATTGCAGAAACATGGTTCTCTGTGGGAGAGACGTTTCTGAAGGCAGTTACTGTGGGGGTGATTTATCCAGGAGCCTGGGGAATTTGTCTCATTACAGTTAGACATCATACATGCATTTATTAGACTAGGATGTTACTGAATGATTAATCTCATCTAAGAGTTTTGATTTTCTGAGATATGCACAACATTTTTCAAAAGTTACTTTAGAAAAATTCTTCAACAGGTCAAACTAGCTGAATGATTTTTACTCCAGTTTTCTAAAACAAAACAAGAAGTCCATTTTGGGACAAACCAAACCCTAGAAAGTTTCATGTACACATTTTGGGGAGGTAGGAACAACTGAACTTACACTAAGAGTTTTTGCAATACATAAAGAAGAAGGTTTTGCTTACCACTGCATTATCAGAGGTGCAGACAAGCCTCAGTATCTATCCTTCTGTGTCTCTGGAGTATTCGCATATTATCCACTAAAGGTCCCAAACAAAATCTCCCCTCTTGGGGTCTGGATCATTAACAGACAAGTTATTTTCCAGTACTTTCACAGGGAATTCCCCCACAGACTCTTCACTAGGATCTGTGAAATAACCATTCACCCCTCTGACTGCAGAGATCCACACTCATTCCAGACACTTCTAATCTTCTCACTAGCCTCTGACCATACACCATGCAGGTTTCTTCAATACACTTTTATCAGGAAACACCTAAAAGCCACAGCTGTGTCTCTTCAAGGCTCTCAGTGGGAGAACTCCCCTCCCTCACAGTCATACTGCCCCTGTGGATTAGCTTTCACATCCTGGTTTTTTTTTTCAGAAGACTCAGTATGTTATTACATGATTCCAGGGAAATATAAGTCACACAATGCCTGCTCAAAACGGATCAAGGCCCTGTTAAAGGCAAGCTTGCTGTGCACCTGCCATTAAGGGCAGTATGTTTTGTTATATAACATTAACTACAACATTCATCACTTCCAAATGCATGTTATGGACACAGCAACACTACATAGCAGCTTAGGACTTCAGAGAAGACCATAGAGATGAAGAATTCAGTTAAAATGCATAGAGAATTTAAATAAAAAATCATGCAATGCCCAGTTTGGAATTTGGACAGACATTGGGGCTAAATCCCTACTTTTACAAAATGGACCATGGACACTGTGGTGACCACACATAGACCAGACCCTTAGTTTTACAACACATTCAGAAACAATGTCAGGTTCTAGAAGTACAATGCCACTAGAATCATGCTGGCTCTCTGGCCCAGTATTAAGTTAATGGGAAGAATGCCACCAAATGAATCACTATGAGCCAGTTGCAGTCTGGAGGTGTTCCTTTGAAGTGTCCTAACAACAATTGCTTTGGTACAGAACTGCAGTAATTTCTATAGATGCTGAGAGCAGCATCTCCAAAACACCTGGAAACACCATAAGGCTAGCCAGTGATGCCACTTAAGTCACTGCCAACATTGGCTGTCTGTGAAAATGAGACACTCCTTTTGATTTCTAGTGCTCTCTCTCACCACTCTGGGCTATTTCTCTTTCTTTCTTTGATCTCTGACAATTTCGCTGATCAAATTACTGTAATAAGGAGTAAAACTTTCCTCTCAGTACAAGTCCATCAAAAAGTCTGACACGTGATTTTGAGAGTGAATCTGATTTCTATTATTTTTAGCCTTCATATGCTTTTTAACTCTAGATTTATGCTTTGTATAAATGAGTTATTAAGAAAACAATATGGAATCCTTATTCATTCTAGCAAAAAATAACCACAGTATCTGTAATTGATCATTTGGCAAGGTTCCAATCAGAAAGTGATTGCAATTCACATCAGCAATTAAAAATTCTGTTAGAAAAGAAATAAAATATTCCATGTTTGAATCATAATTGTATGTATTATGGTTAACAATTGTAATTTTAAGAAATAAAATTGTTTTATTCCTTGACCTAGAATGTTACTATATTACAGAACAAATTATTCTGGTTCTGTTGAGCAGCAAGCTATACATCAAGAACATACATGCTATATTATGGAAATACAATCTATGTTGAATTAATATATATATAGTACATACTGTATATACTGTTTTTTATAATTGTTGTACCTCTCTTTGCATACCACCATACAAAAATCAACTGACAAAACAAATACTGTGTATTTTGAACATCTCCTATTTTATTTCTCACATAGTCATAATACATGTTGGACACCATTCATTAATACAGTGAATGAATGTCTTTGTATATTCTGGGGGTTAGTGGAAGGGGGAGAGAAAGGATATAAGCACCAGATTGACTATGTATATGCAGGAGCAGCTCGAGGAGAGCTGCTGGCAACTGGCGCCGTAGGAAGAATACACGATCGGCACCCCTGCCTCCATAACCCTCAATGGCGTGACGTCATCATTGGGTGCCGCGTTAAACGCGGCACCCTAGGCAACTGCCGAGGTTGCCTACATCCACGGGCTACCCCTGCTTATTTTCCAAGCCATTCATGTCTATTTTATGCTGAAAGTTAGAGATGATAGAAGATCCAAATGTCTTTTGCTGATTGGTCTGTTTGGAGATATCCCCTCATTTTCCAAACCTTATCAAGCAAGGTTTGCTGTTGCTGCACCCATGATTAACAATAATTCTGAATCTATGAAAACTAGAGTGTCTCCTTTCAGTTCTGAGCAGTTGATAGAATTAATCAACTCTGCCTTTACAGAAATACTCAATCACAGCAGAAAGAACAAACGTGGGAAATACACTTAGTTAAGACAATACATGTATTACCACCATGATAAGACATGATACAACTGACAATATTTAGTGAGATCCCAAACAATGGATGGGACTGATACGTATATAATTACATTTCCTCTTTACTGATGCTTTACTACTGCTAAGCATTTAATTTGTCTTCCTCTCCAAATGCATAGCATAGCCCTGGAGATAATACAGACAGTTATATCTTGCCGTTTGAAAGGGATTTCTTGCTATACACAGCTATAGTAAGTGTAGCAGCTATTTTAGTCACACAATGTACTGCATGTCTATTTTTTTCAAAAGTAGACATCTCTGTTCCAGCATGTAGACCTACTGTGAGTGACAATTTATTTTAAATTAGGAAATAGGAAAAAAAACCTTCTTTTGATAATAAAATGAGTGCATGACATCTAGCATTGCACTAAGTCTTTGGAATCAAGAATCTAGACACAGCTTCTCTCACCATGTAAGAGCCTGAAATAGCATGTTTTAATGGAAGAATGCGAGAAAGCTATTTGAACAGTGCCTTCCGATGTTTCCACTTCTAATTCTCTAAAAATTACCGTCTCAGCAGTGACTCAGTACAGTTGATGCCATTGTTCCCATTCAGTCAATTGGTCAACAGGCACTTGGCCTAATCTTTATATGGGACAAAATGTGCAAAATATGACCCTAATATAAGCTCCTTTGGGGGTCATTTTCAAACACACCTTTTGGTTTTAGGAGCACAAGCCTTGAAACTTATATTCCCAAAACCCAAAGGCACTTCTGAAAATTCCCCCCCATTCTTAAGTGTTTTTTCCTATAAACTAACACACACAGATCTAACCTAAAGCCAAGAGGAATAGCCATCCATCTCTTTCGATAATAAGACAGATACTAGGGATGTAAAATCCCAATGAATCAGTTAAGTGGTTAAACATTAGGTTAAAGTAATATTTAACTGGTCAACCAACTGAGAAGAATCCTGGGTGGGGGGACCACTCCAGTCCACCTGGAGTAGTCCCCATCCTGCAGGGCTCCTGCTCTCAGCCCCATGCAGAGCTGGCTGCGGACTCCTAGCCCCAGCTGCATGAGGCTGGCTATAGGCTCCCAGTAAGCATGAATAAGGGTGATGCTTACCTGCCAACCAGTTACCCATTCACATCCCAGCAAGTATCTAAATAGGGATTTAAGAGCCAAATAGTTACTCCCTAATTTTGAAAATCTTAGTTATAAAATGAAATTCCCTATTTTCAATTACATCCCACAATCTTGACTTTCCACGTACTCTGCAGGATGGAAGTGTCATTTTTACAGGAACTCAAAGTTGTTCCCTGAAATATGTGGAGTGCAGGCAAAGTATCAAGCCTCCAGAATGAATCTAGTGATATAACAAGGCCTAGTAGAGAAAATCATTAAGGCAATGTCACTCTTAGAAACTTTGCCAGTGTAGCAATGTCTGCTAGTGATGTGATTTTTTGTTTTTATGTGATATTTCTCAAGTGGCAAGAGCCCTACCATAGATGTGATTATAGAAAAATGCCTTTGCTTGGATAGCTTACTTCACTCAAGGAACTGATGAAAATATTCCAAATCAGCAAGTCCCCCAAAACCACTTTTTTGCTGTGCAAGTTTAGTTTGCCCACATCATCATATGGACAAATCTTTTCTAGTGCAGAAGAGGCTTAGATACCTGGAGGAATTCTTATGTAATGGAGACTTTAAAAGGGTCCGCAAGAGTTTCAATACTTTTTCAATCCTCTGTTTTTAAGCTGGTTGAATGTCTCAGAGAAAACATCAAGGCATAGTCACCAAGGTCTCTTTCTCAAGGGTTAGTGTTCATTACAAGAAAAGGAAGTAATCAAACTATCAGAAACCTAAATAAACTGCCCACTTCATGGTTCATTCTCATCCTCTGCCCCTAAATTTTGGGCCCTGCCTTCCCAAAGGCATTCTCTCCTATCTCTCAAGCAATTATCTCAAAGCACTTCCCCTGAGCAACTGTATAGGGAGAGAGAGATACTAAATTCAAATTAACCCTTTATTCAACCTAGACTATGTAGTATCCCTTTCATCCTCTCAGGGGGTTAAAAAAAGGAAAGGAATGTCAGCAGTGAAGCAATTTCTGAGCACTAGCAGACTACATTCAGAGAAAGTGGAAATTATAATTTTCATGCCCGATCTTAACTTATGCAACAGGCAATTCTGTGCTGCAGCTATGATCTGCTTTCATGCAGCAGAGTTCAGTGCCATAAGGAACCTGGTTATGGCTCCCAATCTGCTCCTAGCTTTGCTCCTGTCTTGAGCTTAGCTCCTGTGTATTCCTCATTACCCTAATCTACACCAGGAGGCAATGATCTCTGAGAGATCATGCATGGGAATAGGTAAGTGCAGGGCATTTTGGCCACATTCCCTCTCTGACCACTCCAGCCAGTACTACTGTAGGGAAGGAAGGTGCTTGGAGGCAACTGTATTCATTCTAGTTTCCTTGGGGAATCCCCAGTTGGGGAGCAGTAGGCAATACACTCCCTTGCACAGCCTATGAAACACAAAGGAGAATTGTCTGAAAAATGGAATTTTTTCCCTCACAGGTAACTTCAAAGGAAAATTCCCAATTTAAGTTTTCTCATTGGGAATTGGTAATAAATCAAGAAGTTGTAGGAAATCTAGCTTGGTTTTTACTGTATTCTGGTTTTTGCCAGTTGGAAAACAGTAACAAAGAATGGAAAGTATCATTTTCAGAGCAAAACTAACACTTTCCTTTTACTTTTAAAAGTGAAAAGTAACAATTAAAATGAGAGCAATATTCTCTTATAGTGCTTTTTTTTAAATTCACAGTTTATTGAAGGAGAGGAACTAACATAATATTAATAATAATTGATAATAAAGAACAAAGAATGATGGTGTTTTCTCACATTGGAAAAAATCTCCCAAGCTTTTAATTTTTTATGAAAAAGCTGCATGTGAACTGAAAATCTGACTCAATTTCTTCACCTATTTCTGAACAATTTTTTTACTACTATTCAAAAGTAGTTCAATGTGACTGCTACTTGAAAAATGTTGGGGAGGTCAGTGTTCATAAAAGTTAGATCATCTGCAATTTTATGATCTGAGCCTGTGCAGAAGCTATATGAATTGAACATTTGCTTTTATATATTAATAGGAAAAGGGCTTACCATTTTAATTTTTCCTCCCCCCCTTTATTCATCTTCTGCCACTACTATCACTACATAATATGTGCATAATGCATTAGCTATTCAAATAAACCTTTCTTAATGTAGGCTAGTGCATTACATTCTGATTATGTTGCTCTTCCAAAGAAAGTGTATGAAAAATCTCTACCTAAATGACGCCTAAAATAGTTTATAAGTAGTCCTTAGTCAGTATCCTTTCCAGTAAGCTCTTGCTATTGTTGCGCAGTGCTCAATCTTTTACCCACTTATTGTTCTGGCACTCAGTAATGAAGAAGGAAGGTCAGATCTACAGTAATTCTGCTTTTGCTGATCTTTAGCATTTTCCAGGATGACAAATTCTGTCCAAATTTACAGTCTCTGTAAAAACTACTTTTTAAAAAATCTGGAGGCCTATGAAGCCACTCAGATAACATGAACATAACTTTGAGAAAAAAAAATGATGCCTGTCTTGTTGTTCATAAAGTTATATGTTTAATGTAACAGTTTTGGAGAGAGGAGACTGGAGTTTATTTTCTAATATTCTCAGTAAGATTAGTGATTGCATTTCTCCTAACATCACTTTTTGTATCTAGCACACTCTCTCTTTACAGTGAGTGATTGTGGCAAGGAATGGAAGTTTTCAAACTGAAAATAGGCATTACTACAGAGATAGCAAAGTGATGGTCTAACTGATGTCAGAAATGTGCTGGTGTTGACACTCTTGAGGTTTAAAAGAGGTTTTTAAAGTGGCATAATTGTCGACCAATAGCCATTAATGCCCACCTTGTAATCACACTCTGATACTTAATGAAATAATATAACTTGACAGTTCAGTTTATAGACCATGTGGAGAGATCAAGTTTCATAATTTTTCTTCAGATCATCATGTGGAGACACACGCTGATCTCATTCCAAACAAATCTCTTCCGCCTCAGACAGTAATCATTTGAAAAATCATTTATGTTTTATTGCAGAGTTTCTGAAAATGAAGCCAGCAGCCAAGGAAGAGAAATTTTTAAAAAATTGAGTAATCGTTAAAATTCTAAAAACGTATTTCCTTTAATATCACAGAATTCATAAAGGGTGAACATTTATGCAACATGTAGCCTGGGTAAATGAACTATGCACTAGATAGGTCAGTCCTAGCTTGCAGCCTGCAGCTGCTTTATGACCACTCCTGAATCTTCAGCAGCTGTGCCTTCTGACCCAGACCCAACAACACCACTCTTCTCACCAAAGTCTCTGATACCCAGGGCATGTGGACAGTTGTCACAATGATCCCAGTGCAGTCCTCCCCCTTCTTTGCTGAACAGTATCTGTTCTGCATTAGTGAAGGTGCACTGGGAGGCAGAATTTGTCCTTATATAGTAATGAGTATGATTTGAAATGATGCAATATATCTTAGAAGTAAGAAATGCAGCAAGTAATCCTATGGTTGTTTTAGTAAGTGCTTTACTTGTATTTATTCAGTGGAAGAGTAAATAGTCTTCTTTAACGTGCATAAATAGCTCATGTGCAAATTAAAGCTGCCTTTGGCGGAGTAATATGGAAAAATTTTCCCTTTGTTTTATTTAAACATAGAAGTACAGACTTGATGCTCAGTTGGGAATATTTAGTACTGTGTTAAAACTTTACCTGTTTGTTCTTGTATAATCCATGGAAATATTTTCAATCCTCATTGGGAAAAAAAGATTTAATGAATAGCAACTGTCATTAATCAAGAAAAACCTGTTCTATGTACTATATTTTGGTGAAGATATATTGTTGGAAAAGAATCACTCACATGAATACTTTTTAAGCTCTTAAAATTTTCTGTAGTTGATCACAACAGGAAAGCCATTTACTACAATGATAGCACAGTTGGTTCCATCCATCACTCCCCTAAGCCAGTTGGGACTTAACTATGTGAGCTTTGAAAAGCCAACACCCTTGTTCCTGACTTATGACGACTGCTTTAATCCTGTTCACAAGGACAATCCTTGTTTTTAACTAAAGGATAGACTGCACTTCATCAGATTCCCAATATCCTGAAATCTAAGAGTAATGATTGTACAAATTTGTACAAAGCCTTTCTGCTGAGCACTGCTGACTCTTAATTTCTTCATTGGTTCTCAGAAAACTCCTGCAGTTCTTTCATGGAAAGTCAAGCAGTCAAAGGATTCAATGTCAGTAATCTCTTTATAGTTGTGAATTAGATACTTTGTCAGGATGCCAGATTGTTAGTTTTGTGAGTGTGATGCAATCTATTTGTCTATATTATATGAAGACTAGGGGTGTGCAAGCCTCTGCATGACATCCTAGCACTGTGACTATCAAAGAGACACCTATGATGAATCTTCAGTGCAGAGGACAAAGGTAAGTTCTTTTCCCACACTCATCATGGGAGTTCTCTTAACAAAAGCAGAAGGTCGGGATGTATATCCCCCAAATCCTCTCTTGGTCTTCCAAGATCACATCCTCTATGTAAATACTTCTGTTCCCTCTACAATCACTGGGTCTCCTCTGCTCCTCCAATAAACACCCCAAATTGTAGATTGTGTTGCATGTTGAAACTAAGGCTACATCTAGACTACAGGCTTCTTTTGGAAGAAGCTTTTTCTGAAGATATCTTCTGAAAGAGAGCGTCCACACTACCAAAATGTATCAAAAAAGCGATCTGCTTCTTTGAAAGATATCGTCCACACTGAATGGACGCTATCTTGCATGTAAGCTGTGATTACTATGGATGGAGTGGCCACCAGGGCACCTATACTTTTTCCTCTTCCCACTTTTTTTGAAAGAACTCCCTCTTCCCCATCCACACACACCTTTTCCGAAAGAACTCTTTTGGAAAAAGGCTTCTTCCTCATTGAAAGAGGTTTACCAATGTTGGAAAAAACCTTCTGTTCTTTCAATTTTTTTTTTTTTTTTTTTTTTCCGAAAAAATGCAATTTCAGTGTGGAAGTAAGTGATGTTTTTTCGGAAAAACAGTTGTTTTTCCAAAAAAACTCTGTAGTGTAGACGTAGCCTAAGAAAGCACAGTTAATGAAAGTCTTTGTGAGCTAGTTTACAGAAAACCAGACTTGTGGAGTTCCTTCACCTCTTCTAAAATAAAATAAAATAAAATAAAATACAGCTAACCTAGTCTTCGCTAGGTTAATGTCTTGTTTAATGTGTTGAAACAAAACCTGCTCTCAGTCTTGAAGTGCCTCCGGTGAAAATTCCCTGGGATCCTCTGGGTTGACCTCACTGCCTTTAGCATGAGGTACCCTTGTCTGTGCCTATTATGGATTAGCTCTCTGAATTCCAACTGCCTCTGGCAACAGAAGACATTCAAGGTCTCACACCCTGTGTACAGGTTGTGGTAGGCAAACACCAGCCCTTGAATTCTCAGAGCATTCCTGGCATTGTCCATCTCCTTATCCACTAAACACTCACAGAATTACCAGGCCCATTGTTCCAAATGGAAGAGAACAGCCTAAGATTCAGCTCAGGAACACTATGTTGCTTCATACCATATGTATATGATATATTTATAGTGAAAACAAAAATAAGTTTATAATCAAAGATTCGCAATTCCAGTAATAGTGAGTAAGAATGTTGGAAACAAATGGTTACATGTAAAACAAAATCATAACACAATTTGTAGAGTCTAAACTAAACAAACAGATTAACCTTCTGTTTATCTTACCCAAATTTCTCTTCTGTATTTTACTGCCAAGTTTTGCAGTGACTCCTTTGTCATGAAACAAACTATCTTTCTACCTTCTCAGAAGGATAACTGATGTCTTCTCTTCCTCTCCATTTCCCCACATACAGCCCAACAAACCATTGATGCACACCCCACCAGGTAGGATCTTCCTACATTGTTCTCTCTCTCTCTCGAGTTAGTTCCTCTGTCTGAAGTTCTTACAGTTCATTAGCAATGAGTGGTGATATGAAGCCCTTTGTGAATGAGACAATACTGAGTTTAGTTGTGAACAGATAGAAAAATCTCATCTGACACAAAACCTGTTTTTTCACCTTTGCTGGTGACCAATACCTGTACATTTAAGAACATATTTTCCATGTGCATACATAATTCCTTATATAGTATTTGCACATGCATTTCAAAACGTATGACCAAAACAAAACAGGCTTTTTTTCCAAGATCTCACGTGACGCTCTTTGCTAAACTAGAATGTACATACCAGACCTATTTGAGGTCTAAACTCCTTTTACCCCCCTTTTTGACTGGCATTAAGAGGTTCTTGGGTTATACCTCTCCATGCCTGGCTGGATTTTCCTTCCAGAAAGGTTAATGGGCTCCAGCTGCAAGAACCCATGAATTTAGAAGCATAGTGTTTAGGGATAGGGCAAGGTTGAGATAGGTGCTTCTTCCTCATCACCACTAGAACCCAGGCAGGAGCTGCCAACAGGAACTGAGAGCTAAGCTTTGAAGGAAGTCCCACCTTAAGTGGTATGAGCATCAGCCCTCTGTGATTCCCTGGTTAGCTTCTGCTTCCCGTATCAACCAAGAAGCCATTTCTGAGAGTTGTCTGAGCAATGCAGACCTCTAGTGTCCTTCTGCCTTAGGCTAAGTTTATACTGCCACTTTTCTGTGCTGCAGCTTTCTGGTTTGGGGTGGGAAAATACATGTGCAGAAACTAACAGCACTGGAAAGCACCGGTGTAAATCAGCCTATGGCCCTGGGAGCTGTGCTTCCAACATAGTTAACTACTGTCCTTGTGGAGATAGTTTACCTAGACCAAAGGAGAGCTCCCCCATTACCACACCATTGTGTTAAAGTGCTGTCCTAGCTGCGCTTTAAACTGTTAAGGGTAGAAAAAGCCTTAGATACTGCTTGTCACTCCTCAGTATATCTGATGCTTTGAGCTGGCCTGGCCTCTGATTGATCTCTGACTTTGTCCATAGGCCACCCACATCCCGACCCTAACACCAGCTCTTTCTTTGCATTGTCACGAACCATCATCTGCCCAGTAAGAACTAAAAGCATTCTGCCTCTGTCCCTGCTAGTCTACTTCAGGATACAGATGGGGGTGGGAGGTTTATTCAGCTCTCAAAACCTATCAATGAATGGTAGCAACAAACACCCTGGATGAAAATATGATTCAGTCTCTATGCTCATACAGTCTCTGGCCTCTGATATTCCAGCAGAGCCATCAGTTAAAGGCAGTTGTGGAGTGAACACTTTTCTGCTTGGAACTGGACTGAGGCCACCAACTCAGCTGAATGGGCTCATCATCTAAACAATGTTATCTTATTTTTATTAACAAAATACAAACCAAGAGATAAAAAACAAATACTACAAATATAACAATATGGATTGAAGCTAGCATTGAGACTAATGGATAATTAAATGCAGTGTTACATTTGATAAGTAGAGCAGCAGGATAGTCTTCAGTGGATTTTAAATACAAGATAGAGATATATGCACTCCAGACTCCCTACCTTAGGCTATCTTGGAGAAAGCTATTCACTAGTCTCCTCTCCAAATTCAAAGTTTAGATCTGGTCTTCATTGCTATTGTGACAGACTGCTATCTAAGCCAGAGCTCTGCCATTACAGCCTGCTGAAAAAGCCAATTACTGCCAGCTGAGCAAGACCAGGCCTGAAGGGCTAATGAAAGCAATTGTGAGGCTCATTAGCCAGAGGGCTAAATGAGGCAACCAGAGGGGAAGTGAAGGGGAGGAGGTAGGGTGTGGCTGAGTGTGTGCCCCAGGCAGGGAGTCAGGCTGTGTGTGTGCACGTATGCGCGCTCCCAAGCCATTAGAAAATGTAGCTGCTGGAAAACCAAAGCTCTGTAAATAGAAGGTGATGGGAAATTGGCAGTGACAATAAAAGGCACAGGTGACTGCACCAGAAAGGATCTCTGGTAGATTTGTGACCCAAGAAGGGGTCTCAGGGCAAGTGGCCTGGGCAAGGAGCTTGACACACAATAAAGAGAAAGTTTCTGGAAAAAAAGCAAATATACAGTGGCATCAATAACATAGTACCTCTCCAGACTTGGAAATAACTGTTGGCAAACAATGATGATTAAATGATTACCACTGTATGCCTACAATATGAGCATAAATTTGCCTCCTTCCTTGCATTGTACATTAAAAACATCTGATTGCTTTAAGAAGCTGTCAGCTTCATTTCTTTAAAAGGGAAACATATATATCAACTCACTCCAGCACAGACACAGGTGGCGAATCATGGGCCACGCCCTTTATTCATGCATGCAACCAGTGACTGGTCATCCATTTCTTCCTAGCTACAGGATGTACTATACAGACTCATAAGAAAAAATGGTAGGGCAAAATTAAAGAAAAGAAAAGAAAATGAGAGTAAAAAGATAATCAAAGAAGCAAAGACAGTAACTAAGAAAAAAATCTACAAAGGTAAGAATAGAAACAGAAATAAATGCAGAGATGCAGAAATATGCAGAGAAAATGAAGCAAAACAAAAGTCAAGTAAAGAGCATAAGAAATAACAGATAATATAATTAAGAGTACAGAATGTAAAACATAAAGGAATAATACAAAATACACTGAAAAATGAAAACAATGAAAGAGATGGAGGAACTGGACAGGGATAAATTTGGAAGATTACAAATGCAAGAAGTAATATTTCTCTGTTTTTAAAATAGGACTATTCTTAAGAATTATAATCAGGACAACTTGACTAGGACTGAGTCCTGGACAAATTTCCAGAAGCTTTTTTGTTCTTCCACCCCTCATGTTCAGTTTTTCTATTTTGATAATTTAGCCCAGATTGAACAGATGATACAGTATTTCAGTAGCCAATAAAAGTATTATATAGCTAAAAATAAGCTATCTTGAAAAGAGACCAGGAAATGCTCAAGCAATTACTATAATGACTCATCATTAAAATTATCCTTCTTTTGTAAAGTGGTCATAGTTGCACACCGCTTATGATTATTTTAAAGTAGCCAGACTTAAAAAGAAAGGGCAAAAGTATTTTTGTTTAAGAATCCAATTGAGTGTTCATTGTGCCTTTTACCATTAGCCCTTTCCTATTCCAAAAGGATTATTTCCTTCTTTGTCACCTCAGATCCCATCTACAGTGTAAGATTCACTGATTACAATCAGAAAAAAAACTCACAATGAAGTGAATTATAAGTTTTATGCACAAAGGCTTCCAGTGAAAATTGCAGATAATATCCCTAAGGCTTCTGAGATACAGCATGGCAGAAAATTGCTTCATATTGCTTAATTTGGAAACATTAACATAATGGAATACAATCAATAGACTCTAATAATTACAGCAAAACCACATAATTCCCACAAGTAAACATGTGCTTTATGTAGTATACAAGTTGCTATCCTGGAAAATGCATAATTACATTCTCTGTAAAGCAATTCATCAGGAAACACAACTATGTTGTTATACTCTTGAGGGCATTTCAAAATTCATTCTACAATACTACCAACACCAAAGTTTAAAAGAAGTTCAAAACCAAATACCGGCAAGAACTACTGTAATAAATATGAAGTAGTATTTGTATTATATAAACAAACTTCAAAAAAGGAGAAAGACTTGCTAAATGAATATAAGTAACACTAATGAGATGAAAATAAGAAAAGGAACATTTTGGCTAAGTAAAAGGTAAAAGTTCAGACTAATAGTCTGTGGTGAAGTCTCCAAAGTAAAGTAGAGATAGTTCCATTGCCTGAATCATTTAAACTAGACCTGTTAAAGGTCTAGAAACACATTATTTGGAACAAGCCTACATTGGCAAGATCGTAGACAACCTATTAACTTTCCCCACACTCTTTAAATTCTTTACTTTTGTGACACTCTATTCACAAACTCTGAAGAAATCTCTAATTGCAATTATGCTATGGATTTATGGCTTTCTGTAGGACAACAAACACACATAGTAAATATTGGATGTGCAGAAAATCAAAAGAGTATTTCTAAATATATATAATGTATTTTGAGTCTTTTAAAAACAAGTTTTGGTCATTAATAAGTGAAATTCCAATTTACCAACAGGTAAAAATGCAACTAAAAGTTGAGCACTGTCTTTAACCACAACATGTCAGCAGAGCTCTTTTTAAATGTTTTTTTAACCTCTAATGTACAAATATCACAGTACTGAGGGATGAGTAGATTCGAGACCTGATAAGAAAAAAGATCCATGAAATGAATTCTAATTTTGGTCTAAAATAAAGTTGCTAATTATACTTGTTCATGCCTATTGCATTTTTTCCCCAGACTAGGACCCATGGCACTGAGGTAACCTCCTGGAATTTAGTACCCACAGCAACCACAAGGAGATAACCAGCTGGCCAGGATCAGTTGCAGGTCATATAGATGCCCAAGGAGAGGTTTGAATGGAGGGCCAGTGTGTAGAACTCTTCTGCTGTAGATTATCCGGAAATTTCACTCTTTAAAGAGGAAGATTATCATGGCATGGGAAGGGGACAGAGGTGGATAAATCAGCATCAGGCATAGCCAGTGGATCACCATTTTCTCCACTTCATACAACTCTTCAGACCATTGAGGTCCTCTACTCCAGTGGATCAAGGGGGTGTAATTTGGCTGGATGCTACTACATTCCCTCTCTCCAGTAGCTCAATTTATCCATAGAATATAGCAATAATGATTATCTGTTATATAGGCCCATATCCTGTAGTTCTAGGGTGGTGAAATTCTGTTTGAACTCAAAAGGAGTTTTGTCTGATTAAGTGCTACAGGATTCTGTCCCAGATCTATAAAGCACTGATCAACATAGAATATAGGGGCCCTTTCTGAACATTATAAACAGATTATGCAAAGCTACTCACAATGAATGGCATTAAACAGATCTTCCTGCCAGCGTCAAGAATACATCGCTAACCTTGGAACTGATGGTGTCATAAACATTTACTTTTTCTTTTTTTGTGATTAAACTCGGTTGGGAGTTTTTCCTTTTTTTTTCCCTGTGTATGTGTATTTCACAGACTCCTCATACATTAACAAGACTATTTTTGAACAATGATCTCTATAGATTTATTCTTTAAAGCATAGTAAAACTTAATCACAGCTTCAAAATATTATATGATAAAACTAATTTAATTACACTTAGCAATGGGCACTGTTTCATTAAAATGCTAATGAGGCTTACAATTATTAAATTGCTTAATGATTGCTAATAGGAATAAATGACAAAATAAAATAAATACAAAATAAAAATGCCCTTTGGTAATTTCTCAGTGGCAAGCTCATCTGACAGTTATTTTGCAGCATACAAGGAAACAAATCAAAATTCTAGATTGAGATATAGGATATGGAAAAGGCTTATAAGAATGGGTAGGAGGCAAACTCCTCTGTATTTTTTAACATTTAAATAATGCTAAAATCCACTTTCTTTGTGAAGTCTTTTCACCCATTTTTGTTCCAAGGAGTATTAAATACCAAATAGCTAGTTATATACTTAACAAACACGGAAATCCTAATAACAAAGGGTTGTTTTAAACGGACAAGAAGGATCAGTAAAATTAGTTAAGCCTGTATAACCTTCTGTATTTGAATACCTAAGATCACAGAGTAATAATGGAACCTAGTTATTACACACTGGTACAACCAGAAACATTTATAGCTGAGTATTAATTCTAATAAACATAGGCTAAACTAGATAGTAACCTTCACTGCCTTAGCAGAGGGCCAGGGGATTTAGCTCTGAGGGTAAAGAAGGGAATGCCATCTTCACCAACACCTTCTTCAGAGGCAATCAGAACATCTTCTAGTCAAAGAAACATTGCTAATATACTCTGTTTCATCAAAGCTGAAATATCTTCTGGAAACATATTCGTGTTGACAAAACTTTGGTCTGGGATGACACTCTCTTGTACTGTGTAGACTGGGCATTAATTTGGGGAAGGGGAGACCCAGATTCTTGAAGCCCCTTCTCTGCCTGATTCAGAGTGATCTAGGGTGAAAAACGATGCTCTGAATCAGACCAAGCAGGGACTGAGAGCTCGGTCTCCTGAGCCACTGCCTTAATCACCAGACTACACACTTGTTTTGCAAAAGTATTTGAAAAGTTTTCTTTTCATTCTAGTTCTTAAAAAAAAATCTTAAAAAAAATATTTTGAAACTTCCAAGAGTTGCTGGAAATAGGAACAGTTATTTAGTTCATCTTTCCTTTCTCTAGGCCTGTGCAAGCCATTCTATATGTTTCTGAATGTCTACACACCACACTAAGCTCAGGCTTTGAGTCAGATTTGATCCCAAGCCCCATATCCATCCACACACAAGTCAGCAAGTACTCCGGGCCTGCATCGGGAGGGGATCAGGGTGCATCAGAATTGGAGTCCTCCTGTGACTCAGGTACTAACCCTTTCATTTGGCATGGGGACACAGCTCAAACCACAGACTTGAAGGGCTATGTAGTGTAGTGTGGATGCTTTATCACAGATGTGAGACCTAGGTCCAGCAATTGTAAGCTCCAGTTTACCAATGCATAGGCCATACAGGTCTGGATTTACAATGCAGTGCAGCAATTCCCTTTGGGTTCCATGTGTGGAAAGGGACTGGGAAGATATGGTTGCAGTCAATCAAATCAACCCAGAGGACCATTAAGCCAAAAAAAATTAACTTGCCTATTCTCCTCCTTAGTAATGTGGAATTCTCCTTTCAAGTGTAGTTCTACGGCATGCAACCTGTGGTGAATGTTTGTCTGGACTGACATTTACAAGGGGCAGGACAAAAAGATTAAGAAGTATGAATCAGTCAAGCAAGACTATCTGTTTTGGGGGGGTCTTTCTGTTTCTGTGGGTCAAATAGGCAAGTAACACCACATGATGGAAGAATGGCTGGGATTCCTAACTCCTGGAGGGGAGTGGACCATGAAGGACATGATTAAGCCCTAAGGCCTTGTTTTGATGCCTATTGAAATTGAGCAGGTCCCAAATGAATGTGTTATTCAGAGATAAATAAAGAGAGAGTGGAGGCTTCAACAGCAGATGCCTTGCAAATGGAACACAATTCTTGTTTTAAATACATCTGAAAAAAAGCTATGAGATCAATCAATTAAAACTCAGTCTTTCTTCTATTCCAAGGATATTATACAAGGGCTCCATCAGTCCAGAAAAATAAATCAGTTGGAGTAGGGTTAAAGATACTTTAAACTAATTATACCTTCTGGTAGCTGAGACAGATGAAGATTTTATCTGATCAAAAGCTAGCAATGTATTTCTGACTAAGGGTATGTCTACACTAGCCCCCTAGTTCGAACTAGGGTGGCTAATGTAGGCATTCAAACTTGCAAATGAAGCCTGGGATTTAAATATCCCGGGCTTCATTTGCATGTTCCCGGGCGGTCGCCATTTTTAAATGCTCCGTAGTTCGAACTGACTGTGTGCGGCTACACGCGTTAGTCAGAAGTTAATCTGAACTAAGTCCTTAGTTCGGATTAACTGTTACACCTCATTGCAGGAGGAGTAACAGTTAATCCGAACTAAGGACTTAGTTTGGATTAACTTCTGACTGTCGCGTGTAGCCGCAGGCAGTCAATTCGAACTACGGGGCATTTAAAAATGGCGACCGGACAGGAAGATGCAAATGAAGCCCGGGATATTTAAATCCCGGGCTTCATTTGCAAGTTCGAATGCCTACATTAGCCACCCTAGTTTTAAATATCCTGGGCTTTATTTGCATCTTCCCGTCTGGTCGCCATTTTTAAATCCCCCTAGTCCAAACTAACTGCCCGCGGCTACACGCGGCAGTCAAATGTTAACTCGAACTAAGCCCTTAGTTCGAGTTAACTGTTACACCTCGTAGAATGAGAGATTTTCTTCAGAAATAAGTTGTTTGAAGCACAGACACCCATAGCAGGCATATCACACAACTATAAAAGTAGCACATTTGTCTTACATTTTCAGAATATAAAATAAAGGGAATAAGCTTTAAATCTGGTTGTGTTCCTGAAACTAAAGCACTATCAAATATTCTAGTGAAATTCTCCTCTCACTACATTTTTTTGAAATGTTTATTGTGCTTTCTAGAAATTATTGAGGTTTTATTAGTAATGTTAAGTCATGTGATTTCCAAACTGATAATACCAATAAAAAGCCACATATGCATATAGTCTTTCTTTTACTTCATATGTTTCTAGGCATTAAACTTTGGTGTATGAGATCAGAACATTTGTATTAATATCATACGCGTGTGCAGCACATTTCATTAGGGTGTGCACCCAGGAATTTTATTTTTTTTAAAGGCGAACATTTATTGAATACTCAATCATAAAGGACATTATTTTTATTCATCAAACAAACTAAAGAAACTAAAACTTAACTAAACTTAATTTTTTTTAAATTAACAACTAAACTTTACTTAAAAAATACAAACTTAAGTATGGGACATTGTACTTCTTAGTTTGTTTTTTACATGTAAGGAAATTCGGTGCTTATTGCATAATACAGCAATCCATACTTTAAAACTAAAAGAGCGTATCATGCGATTAAATTAAAACGCAAAGCCACTTTTTTTTGAGACATTATAGGGTTATCAGGTAGTCTTAAAAAAAATACCGGACACACTTCATGGCGGGGGGGGGGAGGAGGGACCGGCTGGGAGGGGAGTGGGGCTGGCTGGGAGAAAGGGGGGGGGAAGCAGAGCTGGCGGGGGGGGTCGGGGGCTGGCCGGCGGAGATTGGGGGGGGTCGGCTGACGGGAAGGAAAGCTGGTCGATGGGGGGAGGATGGAGCGGGGCTGGCCGGGGGAGATCGGGGGAAAGGGGGGGGAGGCCAGTGGGAGTGGGGCTGGCTGGGGGAGCTCAGGAGGAGGAGGGGAGGTACTGGCCGCCAGAAGCAGCGCTGGCAGGGGGTGCTGCGGGGCTGGCTGGGGAAGGTCGGGAGGAGGAACCGGCCAGTGGGAGGTAGAGCTGGCGATGGGGGTGGGGGTTGGGTACAGTGGGGCTTGCCAGGGGAGATCGGGAGAGGAGGGGAGAACTGGCCGCCGGAAGCAGGGCTGGCGGCAGGTGCAGCGGGGTTGGCCGGGGAAGATCGGGAGGAGAAGTGGGGGAGAAACAACTGGCCGGCCAGGAGGGGGGAGCGTATCAGCCGGTGGGGAGCGGGACTGACGCAGGCAATGCAGATCCCAGGGTGCTCCCACCCCCCACATGGTCCAGGCAAAGTGCGAGTCAGTCCGGCTGCGGCTCCACCACACGCGTGAACAGCACACAGGAGCATGGACCGGGCTGCCCCTCCTCCTCACACGCAACCAGGGCTCCCAGCGCTGATCATGCCCCGCCTCCCAGCCACTCCCCCAGCCAGGGTTCCAGGCACCCAGTCAGAAAACCAGAAAATACCGGACATTGCACATGTCCAGTATCTTCTGGATTTTTTTACCGGACAGAGCCCCAAAAAACCGGACTGTCCAGTAGAAAACCGAACATCTGGCAACCCTAAGACATTAGGGAGTGCCTGGGCACACCACGCCAGTGATTAATATGCATCTCTCAGAATCCAGTACTGCTGTAATGTGGCTAAAATGTGTTGCTCTCATATCTTGTAGAAAAGATCCTTCCATATAAAAAGCCTTTCTAAAATAGAGCAAGTACTAAACTAAGTACTTCTCTTCAAAATAATGAAGTGTTTGATACACAATAGTCTATTTAAATAAATGACCATTTTGTTAAACCTCCAGCTCTGACAATTGGCTGTACACTGAGGCTACATCTAGACTACAGGGTTCTTTCGCAAGAAGCTTTTTTTGGAAGAGATCTTCCAAAAAAACTTCTTGAGAAAAAGCACATCCGCACACAAAAGCACATCGAAAAAGTGATGTGCTTTTGCGAAAGAGAGTGTCCAGACTGATTGGACGCTCTCTCACATAAAAGCCACCCAGAACCACTTCAGCCAGGGCTTTAGGTCACCAGTTGCTTCCAAGTGCTGGTGCCGAAGTCTTGTAGAGACACACACTTAAAGGGACTTGCCTGGACAGCCATTTCTCTGCTTCTACTGCCTGCTTACCTACCTCTTCGAGGGACAGCAAAGCTCTCGCAGTGCCAGCTGTGTTGCCCTGTTCTTTTTTGGACGCCACAGCCTTTTCCTTTGTGCCATGGAGCCGGAGCTGCCCTTGGGCTTGCAATGGCCCCACACGGCCATGCTGCAGTTTTTGCAGCATGTTCTGCCAGCTGCCTTCCTGGTCCTGCACAACCTGGACTCCAAGCTTATTCTGGGGTCCCTCTCCATGGATGCGGCTGCTCTACTCTGGCAATCACATCCCACTGTGGAGAGGCGTTTCTGGAGGCTGGACACCAGTTCTGACTGGTAGGACCAGCTGGTGCTGGAGTGTTGGGACCAGCAGTGGCTGCAAAACTTCCGTATATGAAAGGGCACCTTTTTGGATCTACGTGCCTGACTTGCCCCTGACCTCTGGAGACGTGACATCCACCTGTAGCCTACCATCCCCCTGGGGAAGCGGGTTGCAATAGCCTTCTGGAAACTCGCCAACCCTAACAGCTACCTATTCGGCGTGGGGAAGTCCACTGTCGGGGCCCTCCTCATGGAGCTCTCGGGCTGCAGTTCCTGTGGGGGGAGGGGAGAGTGTTGTATAAGGGGGACCCTCGGGAAAGTGGGGCTGGGGACTATGGGCGGTGGAGTGGGGGTAGGGGAAGGCCTGTCCCTGGGGGCTTCTGCCGTCCCGCTCTCACACAGCCCTGCTGCTGGGGGTTGGGGGGGGAGGCTTCATAGGAGGTGGCTCCTGGGGTGTTTGTGGGGGTTAAGGGAAGGGAGCAGGGTGGGCACCTCCCAAGGGCTCAGGCACTCCCTCTCTCATTCTCTGTTTTGTATATTTCTTTGTCTCCTTCTGCAGGTTGTGAGGGCCATCAATTCCATCCTGCTGTAGAGGGTCATCTATCTGGGAGACCTGGATGTGACTGTGGCCAGATTTGCTGCCCTGGGGTTCCTGAACTGCAGGGGAGCGGTCAATGGGACCGACATCCCAATCCACACACTGCAACATTGAGTGGCCCAGTATATTGATCAAAAGGGCTACTTCTCCATGGTGCTGCAGGCCCTGGTCAACCACCAAGAACACTTTGCACACATTTTTATCCTGTGGTTGGGCAGGACACACGATGCCCACATGTTCAGGAATTCTAGCCTGTACCGCAAGCTGGAGGTGGGCACATTTTTCCCCCACCGTGAACTTGCCATTGGGGACGTGCAGATGCCACTATGCATCATGGGGATGCGGCTTACCCCTGATGCCGTGGCTTATGAAACTGAACACTGGCCACCTGGATCCCAGCAGGGACCAATTCAATGCCCAGCTGAACCAGGCCCAGATGCAGGTGGAGTGCGCCTTTGGCCGACTCAAGGCACGTTTCCGGTGCCTCCTCACGCGCCTGGACGTGGGGGAGCACAACATCCCCAAGGTGGAGGCAGCATGGTGTGTCCTCCACAACATTGTGGAGAGGAAGGGGGAGGCCTTCCTCCCAGGGTGGAGGACAGACGCCGGCCACGAGGGGCGAGTCTTCCAGCAGCCATGGACAGCTGCCATCCATCAGGCCCATCAGGCCGGGGTGCACATGAGGGAGAGGTTCTTTCAAGGATGCCAGTAACTTTCCCCAGGGCCTCCCTACCAGGGGCCTGTGTTTTGTGGCCCTATCCCTTTCCCACCACAACACCTCCCTTTGCTCTTTCCCTGACCTCCCAACAAACACACCTGTTGGGTTTTTTAAAAAATGCAGTCTGTATTGATTATTCAGAAAAGGTGGGCAGGAGGAGGGGGGCAGCTTGAGGTGCCACCTCGGGTGCAGGGACCTCATTAGGGTTGTGAGGGTCTGAGGAGCACAGGGGAGAGGACAGGAGGGGGGGGCTGCAGTGGGGGCAGGGGGAGAGAGAGGGACCCTAGGCATCACTTGGGGAGGGGGCATGGGCATCATGTGAGTAGGGAGCAGAGGCATAGGAGGGGGGGCAGGTGGAGCAGGAATGGGCATAGCAGGGAGGGCAGGAGGATGGAAGCCAAGAGCACAGGCATCAGGCAGGTGTGCCACCATGTGCGACAGGACGGCACACATGGTGTCACACTGCAGCATCAGTTGGTCCCAGGCGCGGTCCTGCCACTCCAGGTCAGCATGGACCTTATGCGCCAGGGTCTAGTGGATGTCATGAAGGACACTGATATGCTGCTGCATCAGGTCGTCATGACCCTGGCATGCCTTCAGGTCCCCTAGGCTCTGGCGACTTGCTGCCATGGTGTGGTTTGGCTCTCAGTCCCAGCTGGTCCGGCTGTGGTGAACACACAAGAGGGAGAGGTGGTCAGTCATCCCTGCAGACACTGTCCCTGAGGCCATGCCGTCCTCTGTGAGCAGCAACCAACAGTCCGCGGCCCAGAGGAGGGGGATGTCCCAGGTGCAAGGCCATGTGTGGCCTCACAGGGGCTCTGGTGCACCCAGAGAACCATGCTGCCCACTCCCCGCCCTCCCCTGCCCCCACCCTCGGCAAGCAGCCAAGGGAAGAGTCCAGTCACAGTAGGATACCCTCATGGGCGGCAGAGGAGCCGGGAGCAGCCTGGGCCTCCCTGAGGTCCGCACACACAGGTGTGGCTCGCAGGGCTGTGTGTGTGTGGGAGCGGCTGCTGTCTTGCACATGCAGGCATGCCCGCGTGCTGTGTGTGGCACTCCTCGGTCTGTGTGGTGTCATGCCTGCTCCCTTGTGGCTAGCCTGATTCCAGCCAGCCCCCACCACACCCATGGCAGGACATGTGTAGCCTCCCCTGAGACTGGGATCAGGATCCTGGGCATGCTCAGGGGCTGCCTTCTGCATCCACGTGCCGCACAGTAACACAGCACATGGTTCCACGTGCATGGACCACAGCACAATGTGCAGCCCAAACATCGTGAGCGACACTTGCCGCCCACCTCCCCCGCCCTGTGTGTGTGACAAAGTGAGACCACTCACCTGAAGATCCCTCCCAGGCTTCTGAAGAGGCCTGGGAGATGTCTTGGCTCACAGGAACCGGCTCGAGCGAGAGGGTCACGGTGCCCATCTCCTCCTCCTCCTCCATCGTGGCTGGCTGGCCCTGGCCCTCCTGGTCCTCCTCCGGGAGTCCTCCAGCTGGACGATGATGGGGGTCTCAAGGCCTGAGTCCACCAGAATGGGTGGGGAAGACGTTTCCCCAACCCCCAGGATCTAGTGCAGATTCTGGTATTAGGGGCAGGTGTGGGGTCCAGCCCCTGAGCGTGAGCTGCGCTCTGTAGCCCGGACATATCCCTGGCGGAGTTCTTTCACCTTATTTTGGACCTGCTCTATGGTCTGGGGTGGGTGTCTGCACTCCACCAGGGACATGGCCATCCAGCCATAAATGTCGGCGTTGCATTGCTTGGCCCAGGGATCCTGTAATGTCTCCTCTTTGTCCCACAGCTCGAGGAGGGACTGGATCTTTGGGCCTGACCAGGACAGGACGTGCCTCTTCGTCCTCCTGGGTGGGTCCTCAGACCCCTGGGGCTGCTCCCAGTGAGGGCCAGCAAGATCGCGGGGGGCTTGAGCTGTGGACATAGCTCCGAATGCCTGTGGCAGGGAGAGCTGCATGGTCAGGGTGCTGCTCTCTGGCCAGCTTCCTGCCATAAGGCTTGTCCAGGGTGCCTGCAGCTTTAAGAGGGGCCAGGAGACAGGAACGATGGAATTATGATTATTTTGTATGGAGTGGCCACCAGGGCACCTGTGCTTTTTCCTGGAGGCGTCGTCTTCTGCAAAAAAACTGCTCCTCCCCACACACACACACACCTTTTTGTGAAAGAGCTCTTTCTCAAAAAGGCTTCTTCCTCGTAGAATGAGGATTACCAATGCCAGAAAAAACCCTCTGTTCTTTCGATTTATTTGCAAAAGAATGTTATTGCAGTGTGGACGTTCCGCAAGTTTTGTCAATAAAATGGCCATTTTTCCAACACAGCTCTGTAGTGTAGACATACCATGACAGAAAAAAGCATAAACCTGGGATGGGCTGTCCTCATCTCCAAAAAGTTTTGGCTGATGCAGAACAAAAAAGACTGTATTATAGCTCACAGAATTAATTAAACTGAAGAAAAACTCTTCCTCCTCTTCATGAACTCCTGCATTTAACTTACTAATATCAGTATTTTACATCTTTCATATATGTACAAAAATCCTTTGTTTTTGAAATGTAGTGAATCAAATCGATAGTTTAAAGAGCATAAACATAAAGAAGAGGATGCAAGATAAGTTTCCTTACAAATACAAAAAAATGGACAAAACAATGCAAAGTTAGTTTCAGCAATCCAACACACACAATGCCAAATCAGGGAGTGAAGCTCAACAAGTCTGCAGATGCCTCTGGGACATCAACCATCTTAAAGTTCAGCTCTCTAGATTTATTTTTTGTCATGTCTATGCTGTGCTTAAATGCTTTATTTTTCCATTATCAACTGCTATGTTTTCAAGACCAGAGCAATGCTTTTAGGATCAAAAACTTTTACCCCCATCTCGTGAGATTTCTCTGCTGTGGCATTGACTTTCTTTTTAATCACAGCCAGAAAAATGAATTTAGTTTCTTTTCTCACAATGAGTCCATACTCATAGTTGTATCCTTCATGAAACTTGATTCCAAGCCCTGTAATTCTTATTTTGAAACTTTTATTTTAGTTATCAAATATTCTGTCATTAGCTAACCCTAGTCAATGCCTTGTGTTTAGAAGCATGTGACTTCTAACTGTTTGTATAAGTAAAAGGGCATGGAAGAGTTTCTAAACATTTGGAATATCACAGAGGATCATCACATCACAGAGGATATAACAGTTAACTGCCCAACTGCCTTCCTTTCTAATGTGATAGCCAGAGAAATAGCCACCAATATTTAATACAAAATCTAGCCTGAACTTGCAAATAAAGAAATGGAAACCTGGCAAGGAAAGATTGCAGCTCATATATAACTATTCACAGTTATTTGACAACTATTCCTTTTATCTTCTGAGAAACCATATTAATTTATTTCAGCAGTGAGCCAGGCAGCATCCTATAGTGGCAATAAGACAAGAAAAATAAATGCTGTAGGTTAAATCTCCCTCTTCCTTTTCTGCAGTACTGTCCATAACCAAGCCAACTCTAGGTCATGCCCCATGGGTCTTGAACCCAAGTCTCCAAGGGCTCACAGGAAACAGCCAGGTGCCAACTCTCATCTGGCAACCTGCTCTAAGACACATAGGGTACATCTAGACTGCAAGGCTATTTCAGGATTCTGGAGGTATCCAGTATGTGGTGCACGCCTTGGTGCACATAACATTTATTCAATACTTGAATAGAAAAAAATAGAGAGAACATTGCTCTTGTCCCTGTCTTTTTCATGTGGACTCTTGACTCTGACCACTAGGTCTGGCTGCCCATGACCCAGCAGTGACATCATTCAAACCACAAAACTATTACTGCACAGAGCATTGTGCAAAAAGTTTGGACCAAGCAGAATTGCCATGGCCACCAGAAATATTGGACTTTCCTTCATCAGATAATCAGACACTGCAGGTCGAAGTTGCTGAGCTGATTAAGGAAAACCCGTGACTGCAGGTGCAATTGAGAATACTGTGCCGCACTCACAGCCTGCAGCACTTTCTCCTGAACAAGGGCCTGAGTCTTTCCTGAGTGTACCCTTGCCCATAGCCACAGGCAGCAGAGTGTTGCAGCTGGGGGGGGTGGGGTTGACAGCTTCTGCGGGCCCCCAGGCAAGGTGTAGGAGGGCTGGCTTTGTGCCCCTGGAAGGGTTGGGGCCTTCGGCAGAAGGGGCAAAGCTGGGGCAGCCAGCAATTTAAAGGGGCCCCGAGATTCTGGCTGCCGCCACTGTTATGGCTGGGAGCCAAGGGTCACTTTGAATCACCAGTTCCCAGGGCAACTCCCCCATCAGTGGGCCTGGCTACAGCAGCCCCAGGTTTTGGGTGTCCCAGCCACTTACCCCTGCCAATCAGATTCTTGGCTGTCAGCCCTGTGCCCCCAACATTTGGAGTCCCACTCACCAGTCCCGCTGCTTCCTGGGGACTCTGCTTCTGGCCCCGGGTCCCACTCAGCCACTGGCCCTGCACTGCACCCTAGCTGGGTTTCCAGCTACCGGCCCCAGACCATGTGCAGTTCCAGGCATTCATGAACCAATGCTGAATCCCCAAATTTATGCTTCTCGTCATTCCAGGTGGCTTTGGTAATCAGCCTACTGACAGTTGCCTCCCACCCGCTGCAAAGCTATAGCCTGTTACTGTCAAACTGTGATTTCTTTTCTAGTCACTGCATTGAGCTCAAACAGCCATGGCCTCCCTAAGGAGACAAGACTAAGTGGCCTCCTATGTGTCACACTTGTGGACCTTGCCATCTGCACTGATGATTAGTTATGACATGGAAGAGAAGAGAAAAGGGGTTCCCTGAAATCCTTCTGCCCTTATACCGTGACCTTACCTTCTGTATTGCCTTCTGAGCCCATGAAAGTGGCTCCCTCCTGCACAAAAGCAACTATGTTGTCAGTACCATGTGTGCTTCTATTGCAGTGAACTTGGCCATCCTGTCCCAGCCTGCCCAGTACCAACTCCAAGGTGCTTTTGAAAACAGCCAGTCCAGACACAGTGTGGGAAACTGTTCTGATCCTTGACAGAAGAGAATTTCCCTGTACTCTTGTCCTCACTGGGACATACCATGAGCCCCATCCAAGGGATTCCCATTTGCAGGTTTCTATTTAGCTGCACATCCTGTGAGACCCCTCCCCAACAGGTTCCTCTCCAACAGGCCCTCATCAATCTGGGTACTGTGGAGAATTTAATGGATGCAGCTATAACAGAGGCCCTATAGATTGCCCTGCAATACATGACTACACCAGACATAATTTCAACTATTGATAGCTCCCTGCTGTCTTGAGGTCTTGGGGAGACTTACACCCAAGAAGCCATTATTCAGGGAAACAGAGAAATAATATAGGGAATAGAAAACACCAAACTATATTTTCACCTGATCCTTGGCAGCTCCTGCTCCCCCAGCATGATTTCCTGGCATCCTGACCTAGTGTGACTTCTAGCATCTGAGTCATGATTTTGATCTCCAATTTGTCTTCTGCCTCTGACATCCTGCTACAATGACCCAGCCTGACTCTATTTGCACATTCATGATTCCATCCCCAGTTTGTCTCCTGCTTCTGATCTCCTGGTATCTGACCCAGATGACTTTCAACTGCTGTCTTTTTAGTGTAGTCTTTGGCACTGACTGTTAGGTCTGGCTGCCCATGACCTGGTCATGATACACTGTCTGATGTATCAGAAACTGTACAAGTTCATTTAAAAGAAGGCTTAGAAAGCAACAGGGACAGAATCAGCATCAACAACTCAAAAGACTGCAGCAGCCAGGCTGGCTGTGTGTGACAGCTTCAGAGAAACTATGAAATATTGTATCAAATGAAAGGTTTATAGATATCAACTCAGAGTGGAAGAGCAAAGACATACACAGCCTGCCTTTTGACTAATAAAGAAAGTCTGAATGATGAAAGACTCTTTAATGAGAAGCTAAATAAGGCCAGCAATGGTAAAAAATTCCTTTTATCGAGAAGTACTTCTGTTGCTTCCTGCTGCTGAACATATAAGTTTGTATGTGGATAGGGACAGATGGAACAGTCATACTTACAGCAATGAACGCCATGTGCCCACCTTCCTGAAAGTGAACTTAGTTAAAAATCTTCCATATTAGTAATCTGTGCTCTTCACTTATGGAAGCAGAGATAAAAATTCAGTCTGAATTAAAATGGTATAAAGTATAGTATCATGGTATATCAAACCCCACTCTTTCTCTCTATCTGTACATGATTAAGCTGAAGAACTCCTTTAATTATGAGTAAGACAAAAGAGTGGTCGGGGCAGATACCATTGTCCTATCTATTATCATGCCAATACAAGATAAAATATGGCTTGTTTACAACATCCAGATAGATAAACAAAGAGTTTAAAGTTATTCAGCTTGAATAATGCTTTTAAAGATGGGTTCATACCAAATCAACTTCAGTAAAGCAAATTAGCACGGGTTTGAATCTGAGAATTGTATCCAACAACCTAACATTGTGCCACTGCAACAGAAGAGTCCCTGCCACAGAGTAAAGTCCAGCTGTTTCCCTTGTGTTTGATCTTTTCAAACCATCCACTATCCCATCCCCAAGCATAGGTTCTGCTGGGAAAATATCATGAAGTGATCACTTCAGACCCCTGAACCTGAACACGTCAGACCCCTGAACCTGAACACTTTTAGGTTCTCTCATATGTAATTATATGACATGCATAAGTGTAAAAATAGAACCAGACAGGGAAAAATGGAAACCTTACCAACCAAAGCATTTAGTGGATGGGAGGAATGTAATGCTTGTAATATATCTTGTTTATTGAGCACATTCTACGAATCTCATTGGTCATCACTAGCAGGTGCAGACAGAGTTCTCTTTATACCAGTGGTCACCAACCAGCAGATTGGGATCTAGCGGTAGATCTCCTCTGACAGGAGATCCTGATGGGTTTGGCCAGGAAGCTTTCAAATGCCGGCTCTTCAGTTGCCTCTCCACCCACTGTCATGCTGCTCCTGCCCTCTGTCTTGAATCTGCTCCCCTGGGAGCCTCCTGCTTGCTGTGCTGGGTGTGGGAGGGAGAAGAGGGGGGCACTGATGTCAGGGAGTCCCTCCTCCCCCCACTTCTGTACCCCAACACCACACAGAGAGAAGGGGATGGAGGGAGCTTGGCAATGCAAATCTGTCACTCTCACACACTGTGTTTGTCTCTGTCATTCTCTCTCTCACACACACACTGTCCTTCACTCTCATCTCCCAACCCAACACATACGTGGGGAGTTGTTTTTTCTTCTTTTACTGCTTGCAAAGTGTGTTATTTTTGGTTTTTGACTGTCCCTGCTCTGAACATCCTCCTACACCTAATCTCCTGCCCCCGACATGAGTCCCCCTGTACCCAAACTCCTTCCCAGAGCTTGCACCATGAAACCCCTCCTGGACCTCAATCCCCAACCCTGGGCTAAGCCTGGAGTCCCCCCACACTCCAAACTCCTTGAAGCCTGAACTCCAGCTCCCTACCCCAGCCTGGTAAAAGTGTGTGAGGATGGTGGGGAAAGGGGGATGGAGTGAGCTGGGTGAGGCCAAGGAGAAGGGGTGAAGCAGGGCCAAGGACTCAAAGAAGGGGCGGGAAGGAAGTGGGACCAAGGGTATTTGGGTTTGAGGGAGATCTTACATTGCACTTAAATTGAAAAAGTGATCTTGTGTTTAAAAAGGTTGGAGACCCCTGCTTTATAATATAGATAAAACAAGGTTATAAACACAGTCAATTGAACTAACAGGAAATACTCCAATTATTGCCCTGCCACTTTGGTTGTGGTTTATTTGGTTGGCTTTATTCTCTGTGGTTTATTTGGTTGGCTTTTTAAAATGGTAAGCTCTTTGGGATAGGGACGATTTCATCCAATAATTTTGTATAGCTCCTATCACACGTTGTCTGTATTACAGCAATTGTAAATGAATATGAACAGATATTCACCTTGTACCTTTTTTCACCTTTCTCCTTTCAACAGAGGGGCTAAAGCTGCTACTCCAAAATTTCAGCTTTAATTGAAGCCATTGCTTCAATGGCTCAGACGAGGAAAGGAAATTTGTGAGTCAGAATTAAATTTACTCTCCAGTCCCACTAAGGTAAATGAGAGAGAAAGTTCACTGGGTTAACTCATCAAACAGCAGCTACTGTTATTTTTTCTAAAAACAGTAAAGTGTGTGTGTGTGTGTGTGTGTGTGTGTGTACATGAGCGCATGTGATGTGAGTTATTACAATCCATTTTGTGAGTGCCAAAATCCAAAGAGAATTTAAATGACTATCACTGGGGAAACTATTAGTTAATGAACGCTTTTCCAGAGTGTCCTAATGAACTCAGCATAATTCATCTGACAAATGTGTTCATCTATTGCAACTGGAATTTCTGTGGACTTTCCCCTCATAATTCATTTGCAGAGAGAACTCATGAACACTGACATACTCCACTGGTCAAAAGCTACCAGCATGTCTAAAATAGTTGGGATTGCACCCTCCAGGCAAATCTTAAGGAACAGTTTTCTTGACACCATTTGTACAATTTATTCCATTAACATTGGGAAAAAAAAAAGCTTCAGTCTCTCTCCTATCAGATCAGCTACCCATACTGATGCGCTGAGTCATACTCTCCACTCAGTTCACAAGCAGCATGCAAGAAGCAGGCAAGATGCATGTTTTCTTTGCAATATTTCTGCAACTAAATTACATAGTATTTACAAATGCATTTTATCTGGCCTTGCATTTAGTTCCTGAGACTAGAAAATAGAGAAAGTGGAAGTGGTTCCCAAACTGGACCATAAGAAAAAGAGATGGGATCAGTATAGACATTTGAAATGAAAAGGGTTGGGGGGATGGAATGCTAATAAGCAGGGGAAAAAATAAAAGATGGAATAATGCAAGGTATGTGAGCAAACACTGGGTAAAAGGTGCTAGTGATATAAATGCAGCGTGACAGTGAAAATATAGTGGAGGTCACCTAGGCTTGCCAGCTTTCTGATTACAGGAACCCCCTTTGGCTCTATCTCCCACTCCACTCCCTTTCCTGAGGCCCTGCTCCCACTTTCTCCATCCTCCTCCCTCAGTCACTCATGCTCTCCCACCCTGGCTCATTTTCACGGTGATGGGGCATGGGGTTGGGGTTCAAGAGGGGGTGAGGGCTCCAGGTGTGGATGCAGACTCTGGGTCGGGCTGGAGATGAGGGATTTGGGATGCAGGAGAAGCTATGGGGCATGGGGTGTGGCAGAGGGGTTTGGGAAAGTGAGACAGAGCTCCAGGCTTGGACAGGAGGTTGGGTTGGAGAAGGGGTTAAGAGCTCTGACTGGGGGTGCTGCATCTGATGCTGGGCCGGAGATGAGGGACTTAGGGTGCAGATGAGACTCTGAGCTGGGCTGGGTAACTAAAATGTAGTATTTTAGTGTTTGTATAAAATAAATTATTATAAGCCATATGCAATGTAATGTCTCTCTGTGTACCTTGCCAGTCATCCTTTTGGATTAGCAGAAAGGAATGGCCCAATGGCACTGGTAAGAATCATCAAGCAGGTTGTTTATGTTAGTTATTAATGTTAAGGCAGAAACAGACCAGAAAGAGCCTCATGACTCACAGTGGCCATTTTTTTACCCTTAGGACTGCTATCTTTTTAAATTTAAAAGTGTAAGAATATTTTTTGTATTATGGAAGAACTTGTAATAGTAGTAGTTACTTTAATCTTAGAATATTTTATACAAGATCCGTTTTTTTAAAAAAGCAACCATGTAATGCTTGCTTGTGTGAAGCAACTGTGTCACTTTTGTTTGCGTGAGTAAAGAACAGGTTTATTTGAAAAGGGATTAATTTGAGGGCCAGCACAACATCCAGATGGTTAGAGGAGGAGAGGGATACTCAGGAACACCAAATAAAATGGGTGGTGGGTAATGTAGGCAAGGGAAGGCATTGCCTTCCCAAAAATGCCTACACTCTCTAGCCGCAGGGGAAGACTGGGGCGTGGCATAGCAGCCCAGCTTCCTGACTGCCCAGGAAGGCTGGGGCCCTAGTGTGGCAGCCTGGCTTCCCGGACGCAGGGAAAGGCTGTGGCTGTGGCACTGCAATCCCAGCCCTCCATGTTTAGAAAGGATGGGGCTGGGGTTGGGCAGGCTTGGCTCCATGGGGGGGAGGTTGCTGAAAGGGCAGGGCCTCAGATGGAAGGGGGCTGGGCTTGCCTTCCCTAGCTGGGTCTTCACCCACCGCCCATGCCAAGCAACTATGAAATGGACTACATTTGATGAATGAGGTGGGGCAGATTGACCTCCCTGAAATTACAAGCAAGGACTCACAACATGTGAAGACACCAAATCCCATCAAAACCAGGATGGGGCAACACCCAGAAAAATTATCACCAGACTGATGTAAAGCAATAATGAAAACAACCTCCAAATAAATGTATGTTGCAAAGTAACTGAATGCAACATGATGCAGCAAAATCCATAGACTAGAAGAGAAGAGATTCCTATCAATATGGGTGTCATGCATGGCTTTTGGGGGTCATCCTGTCATGATCTGGAGCATCACTCTGAACTGACAGAGCCCGGCTCCTCCCTTACATTCAGCCTAACTGGCTACCAGTTTGATACGAAAAATGCACTAGTAAATATAACAATGTTAAGAACATAAGAACATAAGAATGGCCATACTGGGTCAGACCAAAGGTCCATCGAGCCCAGCATCCCATCTGCCGACGGTGGCCAATGCCAGGTGCCCCAGAGAAGGAGAACAGAAGACAATGATCAAGTGATTTATCTCCTGCCATCCATCTCCTGCCCTTGTTATGAAGGCTAGGGCACCATACTTTATCCCTGGCTAATAGCCATTTATGGACCTAACCTGCAAAATGTTGGAGTATGAGTGTGTGTGTATATGCATATGCTTTTTATATTGTATTCTCAATAAATACAGCACATTACCTTTTACCCTCAAAAGATCCCATGTGCTTCTTATAAGCATAACAGGTCAAGGTGCTCAGAGTGCAGGAGAGGGCTTAAGGCTGGATCAAGGGGTTTGGAGTGAGGGAAGTATGTGGGGTGCAGGAGGAGGCTCAGAGCTGGAATAGGAGGTTGGAGTGTGGGAGGAAGTGTGAAAGCAAGTTAAGGTGCAGGGGGCTCAGGGCTGGAGGTTGGTGAGTTTACCTCAGAGAGCTCCTGGAAGTGGCCCCTAGGAAGAAGCATGGCCGGGGGGTTCTGTGTGCTGCCCTCCCATAGCTTGCAATGGCCTTGGTTCCTGGACATAGGGAGTTGTAAAGCCAGTGCTCAGGGAAGGGGCAGCTCCCAGAGACTCCCCAGCCTCTCCTTTGCCTAGGGGCCACAGAGACATGCTGGCCACTTCTGGTACCTGGATGGAGCTAGGGCAGGTAGGGATCCTGTCTAAGTTCTGATGCTTAAGTCACAGCCACTGACTAGCCTTTTAATGGCCCAATCTGCAATGCTGATCAAAGTCACCAGGGTCCCTTTTCCATTTTGTGTTCCTGTTGAAAGCTGGATGTCTGGCAACACTTAGGCTACATCTACATTACAAGGTTTTTGCGCAAAAACCTGCGGAGCAGCCACACCTCAAATGAGCTCTTGCGCATTAAATGGGCAGTTAAATGGCAGAACAGAGGGCTTTTTCTGCCAAAGGTAAACCTCCTTTTCTGGGGCATAACTGCTTTTAGCACGACAGCTAGGGTATGTCTACACTACAAAGTTAATTTGAACTAACAGCTGTTAGTTCGAATTAACTTTCATAGGCGCTACACATGCAAACCGCTAGTTTGAACTTAATTCGAACTAGCGGAGCACTTAATTCGAACTAGGTAAACCTCATTCTACGAGGACTAATGCCTAGTTCGAATTAAGTAGTTCGAATTAAGGGCTGTGTAGCCACTTAATTCGAACTAGTTGGAGACTAGCTCTTCTCAGCTTGCCCTGGTGGCCACTCTGGGCCAAGCCAGGGAAACTCTTCTGCCCCCCTCCCGGCCCTGGAGCCCTTAAAGGGGCACGGTCTGGCTACAGTGCCCATGCCAGTTGCAAGCCTGCTAGCACCCAGCCAGCAGACCCTGCACCTGTCACGGCATGAGCCAGCACCCGCTGCCACCCAGCCCTCCGCCTCTTCCCAGGACTAGGCTGGCGGCTCCCAGGAGCCTGACTGGGGCCGCAAGAGGCGGGCGCCCACCTGATCTAGTGTGGAGATCGTGGACCTCATCAAGGTTTGGGGAGAGACCTCCAACGTCCATGACCTCCGCACTAGGCACAGGAATGAGGCCGTCTAGGGCAGGATAGCTGCCAGCCTGGCCACCAAAGGCCACATGCGAACCCAGGAGCAGGTTTGCATGAAAATCAAGTTGGTCCAGTGAGACCCCCGACCCTGAGCCCTGAGCTTAGAACATAAGAACATAAGAACGGCCGTACTTGGTCAGACCAAAGGTCCATCTAGCCCAGTAGCCTGTCTGCCGACAGTGGCCAACACCAGGTACCCCGGAGGGGATGGACCAAAGACAATGACCAAGCCATTTCTCTCATGCCATCCATCTCCAGCCTTCCACAAACAGAGGCCAGGGACACCCTACCCCCTGGCTAATAGCACTCCATGGACCCAACCTCCATGACCTTATCTAACTTCTCTTTAAACTCTGTTATAGTTCTAGCCTTCACAGCCTCCTGTGGCAAGGAGTTCCACAGGTTGACTATTTGCTTTGTGAAGAAGAACTTTCTTTTATTAATTTGAAGCCTGCTACCCATTCATTTCATTTGGTGTCCTCTAGTCCTTATATTATGGGAACTAATGAAGAACTTTTCTTTATGCACCCTCTCCACACCACTCATGATTTTATAGACCTCTATCATATCCCCCCTCAGTCTCCTCTTTTCTAAGCTGAAAAGTCCCAGTCTCTTTAGCCTCTCTTCATATGGGACCTGTTCCAAACCCCTAATCATTGTAGTTGCCCTTTTCTGAACCCTTTCCAAGGCCAAAATATCGTTTTTGAGGTGAGGAGACCACATCTCTACACAATACTGAAGATATGGTGTACCATAGTTTTAGACTTCCCCTCCTCCTTCTTCCCCTGGGTTCCCCCTTCCAGCTCCTTCCTCCCAGGTTTCCACCTCCCCTCTCCCACCCTCTCTCTTCCCCTCTCCCACCTCCTTTTCCCAGTCTCCCCAGAGGTTAATCCCCCCACCCCCAGTTTTGTTAAATAAGGAGAGTTTCTATTTTTGAATACGTGTCCTTTATTTTTTACATCAGGAAGGGGGGCTAGGGAGGGGTAAGTGGAAGGAGGTGAGGGAGGAATGGGGCACAAGCCCCTGATGGGGAGGACTGGGGTGGCTCTGCGGGCTCCTCAGGGTGGAAGCTCTCCTGCAGGGTCTCCTGGATCCTGACAGCCCCTCCGATTGACCCCCCCCCCGGATGGCAGCCTGAGGCAAGTGCAGCCGGGCTGATGGCCGAGTGCTGTGATGTGCCGAGCGTGGGCACTCAGGGCACTCCAAGACAGGACTGCTTTGCTGTCCCTCATCGAGGTAGACAAGCAAGTGGGGAACCCTGAGAACTGTCTGTCCAGGGTGGAGGTCGGGTCCCTTTAAGCACAGCCCTCGGCTAGCCTCAGGCAGCAGCTCCACACTCTAAGTCCTGGTTCCGGCCAGCCTTAACTTCGGTTGAGGGTCCACTCAATGTGGACATGCTAGTTCGAATTAGCAAAACGCTAATTCGAATTAGTTTTTATGTCTAGATGCACTAGTTCGAATTAGCTTAGTTTGAATTAACTAATTCGAATTAAGTTAGTTCGAATTAGTGCTGTAGTGTAGCCATACCTCTATTGCGCAAGAAGGCAAGTGTGGACGCTCCAGAAGGAAAAAGCACAGGTGCTCTAATGGCCATTCTGTGAATAGCCATCAGAGCTTTCTTGCTCAAGAGTGTCCATGAAATGCGGACGCTGTCTTGCACAAAAGCACATCGCTTTTGGGATGTGCTTTGAGGTGTGGATGTGCTTTTGCGCAAGAAGTTTTTGTGCAAAAGCTCTTAAGAACATAAGAATGGCTGTACTGGGTCAGACCAAAGGTCCGTCTAGCCCAGTAGCCTGTCTGCCGACAGTGGCCAGCACCAGGTGCCCCAGAGAGGGTGGACCGAAGACAATGATCAAGTGATTTGTCTCCTGCCATCCTTCTCCAGCCTCTGACAAACAGAGGCCAGGGACACCATTTCTATCCCCTGGCTAATAGCCTTTTATGGACCTAACCTCCATGAAATTATCCAGCTTCTCTTTAAACTCTGTTATAGTCCTAGCCTTCACAGCATCCTCTGGCAAGGAGTTCCACAGGTTGACTACACACTGTGTGAAGAAGAACTTTCTTTTATTAGTTTTAAACCTGCTACCCATTAACTTTATTTGGTGTCCTCTAGTTCTTCTGTTATGGGAACTAATAAATAACTTTTCTTTATTCACCCTCTCCACACCACTCATGATTTTATAGACCTCTATCATATCCCCCCTCAGTCTCTTCTTTTCTAAACTGAAAAGTCCCAGTCATTTTAACCTCTCTTCATATGGGACCCGTTCCAAACCCCTAATCATTTTAGTTGCCCTTTTCTGAACCCTTTCCAAGACCAAAATATCTTTTTTTGAGGTGAGGAGACCACATCTGTACACAGTATTCAAGATGTGGGCGTACCATAGTTTTATACAGGGTCAGTAAGATATTCTGTGTCTTATTTTCTATCCCTTTCTTAATAATTCCTAGCATCCTATTTGCCTTTTTGACCGCCGCTGCACACTGTGTGGAAGTTTTCAGGGAACTATCCACGATAACTCCAAGATCTCTTTCCTGATTTGTCATAGCCAAATTAGCCCCATCATACGTACGTATAGTTGGGGTTATTTTTCCTAATGTGCATTACTTTACACTTATCCACATTAAATTTCATTTGCCATTTTGTTGCCCAGTCATTCAGTTTGGAGAGATCTTTTTGGAGTCCCTCACAGTCTGCTTCTGTCTTGACTATCCTGAATAGTTTGGTATCATCCGCAAACTTTACCACCTTACTGCTTACCCCTTTCTCCAGATCATTTATGAATAAGTTGAACAGGATTGGTCCCAGGACTGACCCTTGGGGGACACCACTAGTTACCCCTCTCCATTCTGAAAATTTACCATTTATTCCTACCCTTTGTTTCCTGTCTTTCAACCAGTTCTCAATCCATGAAAGGACCTTCCCTCTTATCCCATGACAATGTAATTTACACAAGATCCTTTGGTGAGGGACCTTGTCAAAGGCTTTCTGAAAATCTAAGTATACTATATCTACTGGATCCCCCTTGTCTGCATGTTTGTTAACCCCTTCAAAGAACTCTAATAGATTAGTAAGACATGATTTCCCTTTCCAGAAACCATGTTGACTTTTGTCCAAAAAATTATGTTCTTCTACGTGCCTCACAATTTTATTTTTTACTATTGTTTCGACTAATTTGCCTGGTACTGAAGTTAGACTTACCCATCTGTAATTGCCAGGATTGCCTCTAGAGCCCTTTTTAAATATTGGTGTCACATTAGCTACCTTCCAGTCATTAGGTACGGAAGCCGATTTAAAGGATAGGTTACAAACCACAGATAATAGTTCAGCAATTTCCCATTTGAGTTCTTTTAGAACCCTTGGATGAATGCCATCTGGTCCCGGAGATTTGTTAACATTAAGTTTTTCTATTTGTTCCAAAACCTCCTCTAATGACACTTCAATCCGGGACAGTTCCTCAGATTCATCACCCACAAAGGACGGTGCAGATTTGGGAATCTCCCTAACGTCCTCAGCCGTGAAGACTGAAACAAAGAAATAATTTAGTTTCTCCGCAATGGCTTTATCGTCCTTGATTGCTCCTTTTATATCTCAATCATTTAGGGGACCCACAGGTTTTTTAGCAGGCTTCCTGCTTCTAATGTACTTAAAAAACGTTTTGTTATTTCTTTTTGAGTTTTTGGCTCGCTGTTCCTCATAATCTTTTTTTGCTTTTCTTATTACATTTTTACACTTGATTTGACAGTGTTTATGTTCCTTTCTATTTATCTCACTAGGATTGGACTTCCACTTCTTAAAAGATTCCTTTTTGTCCCTCACTGCTTCTTTTACATGGTGGTTAAGCCACGGTGACTCTTTTTTAGGTCTCTTGCTATGTTTTTTAATTTAAAAAGGCTTCTTGCACAAGAAGCATGTCGTGTAGACGTAGCCTTAATGTATCCTTAAGGGTGGTAGATTCATAAGTTTGTCAAACAATATATGAGAGCGAGCAGTACAAAGGAAAATTGTGTTTTACACAGGCAGAGATAGAAAGGTAACGCTATATATGAACTGTGCCTCAAGCAAAAAAATAACAGGCCCAATTTAGACATTCTCCTCTTTCCTATGCTTCTTTCCCAACTGAAGCATCCATGCTAACACTTCCTCTCCCTCAGCCCCAATGGTTTTCCTTCATCTTCTTGAATTACAGGGTCCATTGATTTCTGCCCTTTTGAACTATTTAGTAATCATTCAGTGATTAGGTTGTGTGGAGATAAAAAGCACAAGATTTCTGTTAATTTAATAAGCAGCCAAGTGTTTTATTCTCTGTTCAGCCTTCTGTAAACATATAGTTCACAATGTGTATGCTCAGATTTTTAAAAATGGTACTAGGATAATCATTCTTATTAACATTACACAATCACCTTTGCATTGTGACATCCATCTTAATACCCTGATACCTATTGTTGCATATTCCTTTTTACCTCTACCTTAGTGGTTGCCTCAGTTTATCCCCTGCTCCACACATTTTCCTAGGAGGTTTCTCACCTTCCCCCAAATGAATCTCTTTCTTCCCACCTCACATTTGCTTCAAATACACACAAATGATTACCAGAAAAATCCTGATAACATTTGATAATCTCAGATGATGGAGAGTTTTATACTAGTGAAGACACCAAAGTTGTAGTGACTGTGCAAGCCACTAGCATACATATGCTGTACCAATAACTAAAAATAACCAAAGTTATTTTCACCAGGTCAAAAGTTATCCCAGTTTGGAGAAAGAATCTCTCGTACAGATCAGGCCGGGGACACAAGGCACATCTTTGGTAAGGTCTGATAGTTTGCATAAGGATCTTCATTTATACTAAGTCTCAATCATTTAGAAGTTTGTGCAGAACTACTACATATCAAAAGCACTTCAATATCTAGAAATACAAACTAGGAAGAGCTCTATGTAAGCTCAAAGCTTGCCTCATTCACCAACAGAAATTGGTATAATTTAAGTTATTACGTCACCCACCTTGTCTCTCTAAGCTTAACAAAGGAAGAGAGGCCATGTTTTTGGACTTAAAAAATTTGTCAGTTGATTAAATTACTTGATTTCCTTTGGCATTTTTCTCATTCTGCTGCCAAAAACCCACATATTTCACTTTATTCCCCAAACTGAGAGGACATTAATCTTCCGTAAGAATTAAAAGATTAATGACATAACAGCAACAACAAAAGTGATATTTTAGTCAATCTTTGGTTGTCATAGCCAAGGACTGAGCTGTATCTATTTCTTACACAATTCAGTTGTATAATGTGTGTATGTGTGTGCTCTTTCCTACACTTCACCTTCACTCCAGGCACCAGTCACTTTGAGGAACAGCCAGGGTATCTGTAATGTCAAGATCTGAATGCTGGTGGTAGCTACTGTGTTAAAGTTATGGCTCTAGACTTTACCAGTTGTTCTGTCATACAGCTAGAATCAGAACAGGCTCATTCTTATGTTCCCTTGGTAATTCAAGTTAGTGTGGATTTAAATTTGTGTTGCCCAAATTTTTCTCTCTCATTACACATTTTATTACTTTCTTTCTAGTAAGCATTAACAGTAGACTAGCATTAGCAATAGACAAGCATTCTTCCAGGAACATTAACAGTAGACAAGGGGGTCCTTTAATGCTAAAGGTCTTTTTATGCCAGCACTCAATTCAGACATAACTGCATGATATTGCCATAAATGTTCAGAGGTTTACCCACCCTTATTTTAGTTTGATTATTTTAAAAAGAAAGATGCATCTCAGAATAATCATACTTCTGGATACATCATTCAGTGGATATAATTCACAATATTATTTCCCACTGAGAATCAGTTTATGTTTTTAAGGCCTGGCTAGACAAAGTTCTGACTGGGTTGAGTTAGTTGGGGTTGATCCTGCGTCAAGCAGGATGTTGGATTAGATGACCTCCTGAGTGTTCTTCCAAACCTAATCTTCTATGATTCTATGCTTTGTCTTCTTCATGACAAGATTATGAACCACTGAGACAGGGTTGTTAAAGAACACTTTATAAGTAAATGCACTTTAGCTATTCTAGACCTGTGTTTTATCATGAAATTCACCCTGTTGCAGAGATCCTGGGATGGGTGATCTACGGGAACAGGGGAAAGCAAAAACAGATAGTGATTATATTTTACAGAATGCTGCATCTACTCAACAGGAAGATAGAATAGAAGTTATAATATAAAATACTTTGAGTAAAATCTACGCAGATAAATCACCATGAGGGAAATTCATCTACAATGAAATGGTCTCCATGAAACTTGTACTCCCCTTAAATCTCTGTTAAACTCTATTGTGAAGGTATAGGTAGGATTTAAGCAGCACATAGCAATCCTTCTGTTGAGGAGTGAATTACAAGGAATATAGTCCAAAGCAATATACTGTCCCTGTTATGTTAAACTGGAGCAAGATTCAGCCAAAATTTATCAACTATTTTTATTGCACAAGTAGTGCTTCAGATCACTTCTATTTGGTAGGAAGGAGAAAAGAATAGTTACATAATTATTTCATAAGATAAAGAAAGTAAATTGCATTAAACAATTGAGAAAACCATAGTTACAGTTCAGAGCTGGGAGGCGCATTCTTGAACATTTTCAGCATTAGGTGCACATATGTTTATTTTCATACCGGTTTCTTCCAGATGTGCATTCAATTAGTAAAAGAAGACAAGCTTTTAGCAAATAAACTCACAGTAACACCTTGGAGGAAACATTTTAGAAGTGCTTAGTCTGAAAAATGTGCACAAAATTAATCATTTTAGGAAAAGTTTTAACTCCCAATTGAATTAAGCTAGCTCGAGAAATTTCTTTTTGTTGACTGGGTTTCTTTTTACTGGTTTAATGTATTTATTTTTATGACTGTTTATTATCAAATAAAGTGCAAAGGAATTGTATAAAGAATGCTTACCCGAAGTTGTATGATTCCCATTATTGTTAAAGAGCAAACAAAAAATCAGACAAAATCAAAATCATAAAAGGAAACAGAAAAACATTTGTTTCTGTAAGATAGGTATAACCTCTATTTAAAACTTGTCCATAAATAATAACAGAATCTACTTATTCAGCTCATATTAACTGAAATTAATTGCATCACTGAAATACCCTCCAATATTTATGCTGGGCAGAAGGAATTCAAAATGTAGGAACTAGAATGCGATGAACACTTTAAAATCCATTTTCAATCACTTGTGTGAATAAAAATGCATCCCTCTTAATCATCAGCTGGTGTCAGCTGGAATAACAAGGCAGATATACCTACAAGAGTTCCTGCCAATAGGAGGGACACCACTTCTCCTTCACTTTCTATGTTGTCCTGATGGATAAGTGAATTTTGGGTTGTTTATGCCATTTCCCATGTAGCTTAAATACCTATTTAAAAAGCAATGAGGGACACATAGACGAGGCCTTGTCTACACTAGGAAAGTATTTTGAAATTACTAAATTCAACTTAATAACTCCCATTTTAGCAAATTCAAACTACTGTGTCCACACTATGGGGAAGCCTCAAAATTAGTCCAAGGCAGTCTCCATTAATGTGGATGTGCTACTTTGGACTTAGAGCCCGAGGAAGCACCGGGGAGTAATTAGTTAGATTCACTCTGGGGAGTATTTATTTTTAAACAGTTGCACTGGAGAGTCCACACTACTGTTATTTCAAAATAACTATTTTAGAATTAGCATTACTCCTGATGAAAAGCGGGAGTACAGATTTTGAATTCCATGGCCTGTTATTTCGAAATAACAGACTTGGTACTGTGAACGCTCTGCTTATTAATTCGACTGGGGGAGTGTGTTATTTTAAATAAAGCCCTAGTATAGACCAGGGCCTCTTGGCTGGTTCCCTCTTTCATCCATGGGTGGGTGGAGCAGTCTTAAAACACTCCTTCCAGGTGCAGAGTCAGTCAATTGTTACCTTTTTTGTTGCCCATTCTCACTCCTAGAGTTTTTCTAGTCAAGGTGCTGCAATTAGTTTGTTGTTTGCTGCTAGACTACCTTTTATAATCTGGGTTCTACCGTGACCCTTTTTAGAACTAGGAGACACTTTCCCCTCTTTAGAGAATTGGCACTCTGGCACATGGGAGATCAGACTGTGGTAAGGATCCTTTACTTTATTTGGTTAATCGTCACTATTTGCATGTATAGGTTAAGAGAAGCAGCATGGGGGCAGACTGCCATTGCTGTCCTGAGTATTGACTGGGCACCCTGCTTTTCATTGCAGGATGATGAGAGGACTTCAGTGTCTGGTGCAGAAAGTAACAGCTTATGTCTAGACCCTTATGCCTGGTACAAAGAAAGGACAAGGGAGATTTAGGGGCTCCCATCATCCAGATGTTGGCTAGATTTAGTCTCCTGTTAAATTCGAGGCTTAACCTGTGTGACAATTAGATGATGAAACACACTGGACTTGCCCTGCCAGGTAACCACTGTGGAGGGAACTACTTTGCAGTAGATCCTTGGCTCTGTTGTTATATTGTAGTGAATAAGTTGCAGCTTGTAACCATATGCACATGTTTGGTGTCTGATTTACTGTGATACCAAGGCCACATGAGTTCACTTTGATGGCACTGCCAATCCATCTAATCCGCTTTCTAAAAAAACTCATACATTATTTTTTCTTGAGAATGCAAGAGGAAAGTACAAGTCTTATAAATACTTTCACTAATGTGGTCAAGTGAGGATTTGAAAGTGAAATGTCTACAATTGGTTTTCTATCTGTTTAAAGAAAGTTTCAATTATCCAGTCATGGAGTAAAAATAATACCATGCTATTTAGGTTACCAAGCATACAATGATATCAACAAATAATGGAAGATAGAATCAAAATTATCTTCTGAACTATCCATAAAATGTTTGAACTATTTCAAACAAAGAACCAATTTGTAAAACCCAAAGGCCTCTATGTTTCCAACAGAGTGACAAGTGACTTTGGCTTCCCAACATCATACTCTGTGAAGGGGCATTTCTTAAGATGTAGGCTCCTTTGAGGTGTCTACAACTGAGCACCCCAAAATTGAGGCATTGCAAAAGCCTAGTCTACCCTGAGAATTCTGATCAACATTTGTAGGCATCTTGCTAACAGAAAATAAGGCTAAATTCAGATGAAATATTCAGTACATGTAGTCCAGATTTGGCAGAACTATTTAAAAGGTTTATCTCCACAGTATTATTTTCTATTTTGATCTTCATGTGTACTTCAATGAAACCTCCAGTGATGTGTCTTTAATTTACCAGTTTAAGAGGGGTATCAATGTTAGTCTGTAACTGAAAAAACTTAAAAAATAACAAATAATCTTGCAGCACCTTAGGGTATGTGTACACTACAGCGCTATTTCGAATTAACTTATTTCGAATTAGTTAATTCGAAATAAGCTAATTCGAAATAACGCAGCTATACACAAAAACTAATTTGAAATAGCATTTTTCTAATTCGAAATAGCTCATCCACATTGAGTGGACCCTGAATCGAAGGTAAGGCTAGCCGGAACCAGTGCCGGCAGGGCATCAGGGTTGGACTTAGTGTGTGGGGCTGCTGCCTCAGGCTATCCGAGGTCTGTGCTTAAAGGGACCCTATCCCCCATCCCGGACAGACAGTTCTCAGGTTTCTCTGCTTGCTGGTCTACCTTGCTGAGGGACAGCAAAGCATTTGTGTCTCAGAGTGCTCTCCTTGCCCTCACTCGGGACACCACGGCACTCTGCAACATGGAACCAGACCTGCCCCTGGGGACTCTGCTGTGTCTCGTGGACACGTTGCCAGCAGTCTGGCTGCACGGTCTGCAGGCTGCCATCTGGGAGGACCATTGAGGGGCTGTCAGGATCCAGGGGGCCCTGCAGGAGAGCTTCCACCCAGAGGAGCGCTAAATCTCCCTGGTCTGCCCCACTGGGGGCTTGTGCCCCATTTCTCCCTCTCGTCCTTCCAGTTACCCTTCCCTAGCCCCCCCCTTCCTGATGTCAAATAAAATGCACTTTTGTCTCAAAAATACAAACTCTGTTTATTTACAAAACTGGGGAGGGGGGATGAAACTCTGGGGAGATTGGGAAGGGCTTTGGGGGAGGAGAGGAGAAAGGGTGGGAGAGGGGAGGGGAAAACTTGGAGGAGGGAGCTGGAAGGGGGAAGCAAGGGGAAGAAGGGGAAGGGGAAGCTCAGCGCTCAGGGGTGGGGGTCTCGGTGGGCCAACTGCCTCCCAGCACCGTGGGGAAGGGGCCTCGGTGTCCCCGGGGGCATGGGGAGGAGGGTGCAGAGGTTGAGGTGGGGGGTGTGGAGGTTGAGGAGGAAGAGGTGGGAGGGGGGGCAGGAGTGGGAGAAGGAACAGTAGCTGCGGGGGCAGCGGGACCGGCACGGGGCAGCACGCTCTGCACCAGGGCCTGCAGATGGTGACAGATGGCACGGCCCTGGGCAAGTAGCTTCCGCCGGAACTCCTGTTCTTCCTGCGCCCGCTGCTCCATGATCTGGGTCTGGGCTCGCAGGGCCTGCAGGTGCTGCTCTCAGTACCCCTGCCGCGTGGTGGTGGTCCTGTTGAGGCCGCGGGTGCGGGAGCATGTCCCGGGTGGGGTGGTGCGCCCTGCATGAGCAGCTGGTGTGGCTGTAGAGAAAGAAGAGAAGTGGTCAGTTCTCCCTGGGGACACAGTGGATGATGCCCAGCCCCCACTGCGAGGTGAGGGCGACCATGCCCTGCACCGTCAAAGCCAATGTGCTTGACGTGGTCAGAGCTGCCCTGAGACCACACCCGTGCCCCTGTGCTGTGTATTGTGTGGCCGGGGTGGGGGGAGATGTCCCCTGCCCCTGTGTAGAGGGGCCATGTGAAGGGAGGGCATCCTGCTATGTCCTGCCCCGAGGTCGGGAGCGTGTCGGGTCTCTTCACACACACGTGTGGCTATCGGGCCACGGCCCCTGTGTGGCATGCAGCTGGAGCCACCTGCTCAAGGGTGGCACGGAATGTGCCTGCACATGCACAGGTGGCTGCATGATCCATGGGAGGCATGGCCCACGTGCACAATCCCTGGTCTCCCTCCCCGCCTCCCCCCCGGGTAGGGGACAATGCTGGCACTTACCTGGTATGGCCTCCCCGGACGACCCTGCCAACTCCGGTGCCGGGACAGCTGGTGGTTGCCCCTCTTCTGCGCCTGGGTCAGGGCCCTCAGCTCCCGGCTCACTGCCCCCCAGGCTGGCGCGGACCGCTCCGCCCCCCAGGATTTGGTCGAGGGTGAGGAAGTAGGGGCAGGTGGCAGCCCCTGCTGCAGTGCTGCCCCTGGTGGCCCTGGTGTACGCCTGCCTGAGCTCCTTTATTTTCAGGCGCACCTGCTCCTGGGTGCGCCTGTGTCCCTTGTGGGCCATGGTGGCCGCTATACAGCCATAGACAGCGGCATTCCTCCGAGTCGTGCGGAGATCATGGACATTGGGGGCCTCCCCCCACACCTCAGTGAGGTCCATGATCTCCTCACCAGTCCAGGCAGGCGCACTCCGTCTATGGCCCCTGGCTGGCCCTTGGGCATTGGGGGACTGGGCGGGGGACACTGGACTGGTGCTGGCTGCCTGGCTCATCGTCTGGCCACTGGGTGCAGAGGTGTTAGGGCTGTTTGTCTGCATGCAGGCCTCTGGCTCACACGTGCCCAGTGGCCAGACTCTACCCCTTTAAGGGCCCCAGGGCTGGGGGAGAGTAGAGGAGTTTTCCTGGTTTGGCCCAGAGTGGCCACCAGGGCTCCCTGGGAGGGCTGGAGGCCCCCTATTTCGAATTAAGTGTCTACACAGCACTTAATTCGAATTAGCTATTTCGAATTTGGCGTTACTCCTCATAGAATGAGGTTTACCAAATTCAAAGTAAGCTCTCTGCTATTTTGAATTAAATTCGAAATAGCGGTTTGCATGTGTAGATGCTATTGAAGTTAATTTGAAATAACGACTGTTATTTCGAATTAACTTTGTAGTGTAGACATACCCTTAGAGACAAACAAAAAATGTAGATGGCATCATGAGTTTTTGTGGGTACAACTCCATTCATCTGAAGAATTGGGTTGTGCCCAGAAGAGCTCATGGTACCATCTACATTTTTGTTAGTCTTTAAGGTGCTGCAAGACTATTAGTTTTTTAAAATTTATTAGATAGATAATTTACTTCCCACATTGCTCACCGAACATTTGTAATTGATACAAGAAATATATGTATCCAATATTAAGTCAAATAAATTTCTATGCCAATTCAAGATTATATGGCAAAACATTTAACAAAGAATAAAGAGAAAGATATTTGGAGTGGCTTTATTCAGAGTTAAGTGTATACAGATGGAATTTAATTGCCTGGTTATGGACTGGTATGCTATGTCTGAAATCATATTATTCTTGCTCATTTTAAAGTTGCATATTGACTTTCACATTCCAGAGTTTTTATGATGACACACAAACACAACTAGCTAATTTCACAGAACATTGTACTGCAAAATCATGTAAATAGCACCTCAATAATCTATCTGTACCTATAGTTTCCTTTATTGTATGCTTCATATTAAAAAGCTTTTATAGATTTTTACAATTTCAAAATAGGAACTTCTGAAAGTTACCTGTTACAAGCTATATAATAAAATGCCATTTCTGTCATATTCAATAATACGGTATAGGCAGAGTAGTAAACATTTACCAAGCAAAGTTGTAGAAAGTGTCCAAGTATTAAAGATAAAAACTCTACAAAAGCTATATCAGAATCTCAAGAGCCTACAAATCACGTTGCAGATCACAATGCAGAAATCCAACTGCATCCAGTGTCACAATTTCCTACAGACCTTAATGGTTCAACTAAGAGCAAACACAGATGAAAAATAATAACTACATTACAAGCTTGGAAGCCCAGCATTCAGGATGTGGTTAATATTGTGTCTGGACACTCTTATCGATGCTACAGTGAAATGAAATAACTATATTTGAGAGAAACACACCTGAGCTTTCTAATATATTCCAGTATAACAAGTCGGTGCCATGTACCCTATCATTAATTCTTCTTAATTATTTGTTTTCAGATATTACTCTGTTATTCTGGACTGAACACCCGACATCAGCCAAATGGAACAAATGACTTTAATGGTGCATTTTGTAACAACAACAGAACCTAGTGAAAATGTCCCAGCAATGGTGATTGTCAGAGAGCATTTTTTAGAATTTATTGACATTGATGATACTACAGGAGCTGGTATGACAAATGTGCTTCTTAAAAAGCTGGAAGATATGGGAATTGCGATAGCTAACATGAGAGGTCAGGGCTACGATAATGGTGCCGACATGAGAGGAAAGGACAGAGGAGTGCAGACACGGATCTGAGAGTTAAACCCTCGAGCTTTTTTTGTCCCATGCAGTTCTCATTCATTGAACTTGGTGGTCAGTGATGCAGCATCAGCTTCTAGTGAGGCTGCTGAATTTTTTAATGTAATTCAAAACATTTATGTATTTTTCTCTGCATCAACTCATCGATGGCAAATTTTGAAGCAACATCTGGGAACATCCTCTCTGACACTGAAACCACTGAGTGCCACATGATGGGAAAGTCGAGTGGAGGCGATAAAGCCTATCAAACACCAAATTGGGAAGATAGATGATGCCGTAGTTGCCATTATGGAGGATAATGCTATGACAGGAACTGCTATGACAGAAACTGCTCTCTTCATGAGAGAACAGTGGCAGAGGGAAATGGAATCACCAGAAACATAAATGACATCAAATTTCTGTGTGGCTTAGTGTTGTGGTATGACATACTGTTTGAAATAAATGTTGTAAGCAAGAGACTCCAAGTTGTTGACCTTGATATATCTGGAGCAATGGAACAACTGGACAAAGCAAAGTCATACCTAAAGTCTTACCAGTCAGATGAGGGATTTCAAAATGTTCTAAAGAGTGCACAGAAGTTGGCAGAGGAACTTCACACTGAAGCTATTTTCCCACCCAATCAAGAATACAAAAGTCACCAAAGAAGAAGACGTTTTGATTACGGGGCACGAGATGATCCCATAAGAGACCCCAAACAGCAATTCAAAGTTGAATTTTTTAACCAGGTGCTAGACTGTGCAATACAGTCAGTTGAAGAACGTTTCATGCAGCTCAAGGAACACAGCAGTATATATGGGATGTTGTATGATATTCCAAAACTCCTCACTATACCTGAAGAAGACCTACACCAGCAATGCAGGGCACTAGAGACAGTGTTGACACATGATGACATGCGTGATATTGATGCGAGTGATTTAGGTGATGAACTGAAAGCCCGTTCAAGATACATTTCAGCAGAATCAACTCCAAAGTCTGTTCTGAAATATATGTTCACAAATAAGATGACCACCCTCTTTCCAAATGCTTTTGTTGCTCTGCACATACTTCTAACACTTTCTGTAACAGTTTCCAGTGGAGAACGCAGCTTCTCCAAGCTGAAGTTAATAAAAAAACATCTACACTCCATAATAACACAGGAGAGGCTGATTGGCCTTGCAACCATCTCAGTAGAGCATGAGCTGGCTCAGACTGTGGACCTTCAGGAAGCAGTTCAAATCTTTGCAAACCAAGAAGGCACGGAAAGCACCACTTTGATTATTCAAACAGATAAAAATTCAAGTGTTCACTGTGCAGACAAGAAAAGTTATATTTGCTGTTCAGGCATTTGAAAGTTAAGTGTTACTTAAAATTTTTGAACAAGGCATTTTAAGTTGTTAGTTCTCCTTTATTGGGGTAGGTAGCAGAGTAGTACCAGGAGAGGAGGAGAACAGGAAGAAGGCAGAATTGAGACCTTTCAAAGTTTTGGCCCAAGCGAGAGCAAATGGGGGTGTCATTTGAGCTCCCCGCCTCAGGAGCCAAAATGTTGTGGGCCGGCCCTGCTAGGGAGGTTGTGAAATCTCCATCTCTGGATATATTTAAGAGCAGGTTAGATAGACATCTATCAGGGATGGTCTAGACGGTACTGGGTCTTGCTGTGAGGGCAGGGGACTGGACTCGATGACCTCTTGAGGGCCCTTCTAGTTCTAGTGTTCTATGATTCAATGATTCAACGTTCAGGTTCCAGAACAGGACACAATATTTGAGTGGTCTGGAGACCTCATGTTTATCTACAAAGGTCATGCTCCTTTTTGGAAGGCAGTTTTCTGGACTGCTGGGAGAAGCAGGCTGAATTCAGGACGAGAGTTATGTAATGACTAAATAAAAATAATTATATGTTAAATGAAATATCTGAGCCTTAATAAGAAGAACACACTACCTGCAAAAATCTGATTTGGAAAATGTTGGCACCTAGTTCCTTTAACTAACACAACCTGAGATGAGAGCTGAGAAAGCATCAGCAGCAGCACGGATACCTTCTGAACATTATGACAAACTATTTTTGCCCCCCTGTCTTTTGATTCTGGACTTTCCTTTTTTTTTCTCCACCACCACCTCACACTGTTTTTTGCTGCAATATCACGTTCTGTCATCCCCTCTATTCTTTCCTCCCATACACTCTTCTCCATTGTATCCTTTCTTTTCCCATTCTTATTGTCCTGTTAATTTACCCCATTGCCTTCTCTCTGGATCACTTCACACTTCACACGAATCTATTTTAAAATGGAAAACCAATCAAATAAACTAAAACATGAGGAACTAACGTCACGTTTGCCATCCATCATCCAGATCCTTCAATTCATTTATTCTCTCCTTTCCACCCACAATGCCTTCGAGTCTATTTTGAGTGCAGGCTCTTTCATAGAATCATAGAATACTAGAATTGGAAGGGACCTTGAGAGATCGTCATCATCTTTATATATGAACAGTCCCTAACAGGATCCTAATATTGATTTGGAGATTTCAGGTGTTATTGTAATGAATATTCTATAGCTTTGCATTAGAATGCAATGCAATGAAATGCATAATACTTCCAATGCCCACAAAACCATATATTATATTCAACATGACTTTGATTCCCTAATTGGGGACATATGAGCCTAATGAAATAATACTTGAAACAAAAATAGTTGTTCACAATTATTGTAGGGTAATGCCTAAATATTTGGAACTTTTAAACAGTACAGCTTTCTATTTCACAAGCAATAAATATCTGAAATGTAAATCATTTTTTAATATAATAAAGAACTATATTAAAAGCTCAAAATCAGTGAAACATTGAAAGCCATCACATATTTGGACGAGGAAAATGCTACACATTTTGAAACAAAATATCTGCTTCACTCTCACTTCTATCATTTCTTAGAGCCCTGAGAACCGCCTGGACGTGCAGAAGATAAGTTGTTAATAAAATTCTACCTTGCAAAAACTAGCTAATTCTTTGATTTGTCTCTTCCATAAAATAAGCACTCATCGACATCAAAAGGTGATTCATGGAGATAGCTCTATGCTATGATAGATAGAAAACTTACGCATCTGCTCACTGCTATTATGAGAAGCCAGGTGACAAAGACATGTGTGAGTTTTGTCTAGAGGCTTAAATTAATAGAAAGGCAATGCCCGGTTACAAAACTTGCATTCTAGTGTGCATGCCTGAGAATGAATATGAGATAATAACTTGTGTCTGTGCTCCTCAAATAACAATACCTTGCCACAATTTTCTCTCCTATAGTTAAAGATAGGGAGAGATTTAAAACTGTGACTTGCCAAGAGGTTATTAACCTTAATTCCCTTATAAATTACATTGCTCCCATGAGCATCATTGCTGACATCCTGGAGATTTTCTTCATAAACTTATGTTTTTCATTTTATCTGGCACTGAAAATACATGTAGTTTCACAAACCTTGTGTATATACTGGCAGGTGTCGTGAGGAACACAAGAAATTTATGAAGTTTTATAAAGCAGGAAGAGTGAACTAGCCATATAGATCTAACTTTTCTTATTATCCATTTATTTAATAATGTAGTTCATATATTCAATATTTTATCTAAATAATAACACTTTTGTTAAATAATTTCTTATTACTTGCCTGTTACTTTCAGTATTTATTTAATAGAATGACTTTCTGGGTAAATTTAAAAAAGAATTGCACAAAAAAACCCACACACCAACTTTTTCCTTTAGGAGCAATCCCTATTTCCTTCCACATTCATCACCTCCTTCCCAAACTTTCTTCTGTGGAGTTGATTGTGGTTCTGTTTGTGCATCTTATCTAAAGCATAGCAAATCTAAATTTAATTGCTATGGAGAAAGAGAGTTACATGTATTATTTGTTATAATTATTATGCATACCTCAGTTTACCTGTGTGATATTATCCTATCTGATTGCACAGAGTTAAATCAAAGCAGGCTGTGTGTGGAAGGGAGGAAAAGAGTGGAGGAGACTACCAGGAAAAAAAAATAGTGACAGAGATCAGACTCCTTAAGGGAACAATGAGGGCGCTATTAACTGGGAAATGCCCCTGAGTGATTCTAGCCAGGCTAGCAAGGATTCCTGCCCCCAAATGTAGGCCTATGATCAAAGTAAAAATGATCATTAAAGCTAATGTTTGAAATAAAGATTGACATGGTACACAAGTAAAGAAAAAAGGCATTGGATGTCTTGCCTGGATTATCTAAAATTAAAAGTTTTGCTTAATAAGTCATATGATACATAGAATAATAAAATCATAGAATAATAGAACTGGAAGGGATCTTGAGAGATCCTCAAGACCAGTCCCCTGCCCTCACAGCAGGAACAAGTATCATCTAGACCATCCCCGATGGATATCTATTTAACCTGCTCTTAAATATCTCCAGCGATGGAGATTCCACAACCTCTCTAGGCAATTTATTCCAGTGTTTAACCACCCTGACAGGTAGGAAGTTTTTACTAATCATAGAATCACTGAATCATAGTACCATAGAGCTGGAAGAGACCTCAGAAGGCCATCAAGTCCAGCCCCCTGCCCAAGGCAGGACCAATCCCAATTAAATCAACCCAGCCAGGGCTTTGTCAAGCCGAGACTTAAACACCTCTAGGGATGGAGACTCCACTACTTCCCTAAGTAACCCATTCCGGTGCTTCATCACCCTCCTAATGAAATAGTTTTTCTTCATATCCAACCTGGACCTCTCCCACTGCAACTTGAGACCATTGTTCCTTGTTCTGCCATCCATCATTACCGTGAACAGCCTTTCTCCATCCTCTTTGGAACCTCCCTTCAGGAAGTTGAAGGCTGCTATCAAATCCCCCCTCACTCTTCTCTTCTGAAGACTAAATAGACCCAACTCCCTCAGCCTCTCCTTGTAGGTCATATACTCCAGCCCCCTAATCATTTTGGTCACCCTCCTCTGGACCCTCTCCAATGCATCCACATCCTTCCTGTAATTGGGGGCTCAGAACTGCACACAATACCCCAGATGTGGCCTCACCAGAGCCGAATAAAGAGGAAGAATCACATCTCTGGATCTACTGGCAATGCTCTTCTTAATGCAACCTAATATGCCATTAGTCTTCTTGGCTACAAGGGCACACTGTTGATTCATATCCAGCTTCTCATCCACTGTAATCCCAAGGTCCTTTTCTGCAGAACTGCTACTTAGCCAGTTGGTCCCCAGCTTGTAAAAATGCTTGGGATTCTTCCGTCCCAAGTGCAGGACTCTACACTTGTCCTTGTTGAACCTCATCAGATTTCTTGTGGCCCAATCCTCCAATTTGTGTAAGTCACTCTGGACTCTATCCCTGCCCTCCAGTGTATCTACCTCTCCCCCTAGCTTAGTGTCATCCGCAAACTTGCTGAGGCTGCAATCCATCCCCTCATCTAGGTCATTAATAAAGATGTTGAACAAAACCAGTCCCAGAACTGAACCTTGGGGCACTCTGCTAGAAACCGACCGCCATCCTGAGCCGTTGATCACTACCCGCTGGGTCCAACCTTCCAGCCAGCTTTCTATCCATCTTACCATCCATTTATCCAATCCACATTCCCTTAACTTGCTGGCAAGAATATTGTGGGAGACCGTATCAAAAGCCTTGCTAAAGTCAAGGTATATCACATCCACTAACTTTCCCATGTCCACAGAGCCAGTTACCTCATCATAGAAGTTAATCAGATTGGTCAGGCATGACTTGCCCTTCATGAATCCATGCTGACTATTCTTGATCACTTTCCCCTCTTCCAAGTGCTTCAAAATGGATTCCTTGAGGATCCCCTCCATGATTTTTCCAGGGACTGAGGTAAGGCTGACCGGCCTATAGTTCCCTGGATCGTCCTTCTTCCCTTTCTTAAAGATGGGCATTACATTTGCCTTTTTCTCGATCTCCACGACTTTTCAGAGATAATGGCCAAAGGCTCCTCCATGACATTTGCCAACTCTCTCGTACCCTCAAATGTATTAAGTCCAGACCCATGGATTTATGTACATTTAGCTTTTTTAAATAGTTCCTGACTTGTTCTTTCCCCAAGGGACCTTCGTCCCATATTGCGTCACTTAGTGCATTAGTCTGGGAGCTGACCTTGTCCGTGAAGACAGAGGCAAAGAAAGCATTAAGTACTTCAGCTTTCCCCACATCATCTGTCACGAGGGGTATGTCTAGACTACATGGCTCCATCGACGGTATTCCTCGTGAAATGAGGTTTACCAGAGCGGTCGACAAAGGCTTCCCTTGTCGACGGCGGCACATCCAGACTGCCTTGCTGTGCCGCCAAACAGCTGATCGGCACAGCGTGGTGGCCATTTTGATGTAAATGAAACGGTGATTATTTAAATCACCGCTTCATTTTCCTATGTCTCGTAAACTCATCTACATGGCTCCGTCAACGGAGCCATGTAGTCTAGACATACCCTAGGTTACCACCCTCATCCAGTAGGGTCCCCACACCCTCTCTGATCACCTTGTTCTTGTTAACATGCCTGCAGAAATCTTTCTTTTTATCCTTCACATCCCTTGTGAGTTGCAATTCCAATTGCGCTTTCACCTTCCTGATAACTACCCTGCATTCTTTAGCTATACATTTGTACCCCTCCATAGTCATCTGTCCAAGTTTCCACTTTTTCTAAGCTCCCTTTTTGTGCTTAAGTTCACCAAGGATTTCCCCTGTAAGCCAATCTGGTCTCCTACCGTATTTTCTTCTCTTGCTATGCATTGGAATGGTTTCTTTCTGTGCCTTCAATAAGGCTTCTTTAAAATACTGCCAGCTCTCCTGGGCTCCTTTCCCCTTCATGTTAGCATCCCAGGGGATTCTGCCCATCAGGTCTCTGAGGGAGTCAAGACCTTAGGTAGGGAGTCCAACCTAAACCTCCCTTGCTGCAGTTTAAGCCCATTGCTTCTTGTCCTATCCTCAGAGGCCAAGAACAATTTTTCTCCCTCCTCCTTGTAACACCCTTTTAGATACAGGTTGGAAGTCCTTGATCCAGCTCCATTGGGACCTGACCGGTCTTGAAAAAGAGAATTTGATGGACCAGGGTAGGTGTCCTGCCACCAGCTCCCAAGACTGCCCCAGCAGGCACCCTGCGTCACCTCCTCCCGCCTCCCAGCCTGGCTGGGTTGCTTGCCCAGCTCTCTGGGCAACAGAGGCTCTGACTCCTGCAGCAAGGCTCTAGCCCTGTGCACCTGGGGACAGCCACCGGGCTCCAACCCTGGCCCCATGCTCCAAGAGAGTACTGCAAGGCTCTGGCCCCAGGGCTGCTGTGGAGTTCCAGTCCCAGCTGTGCATTTCAGTAGGCTGTTGCTGGGCTCCAGCCCTGCACTGCTGCGGGGCTCAACTCCAGCACCATTCTCCTGGGGGCTGCCACGGTGCCTTGGGCCTGCGCTCCTACGAACTGCTGTGGGGCTCTGGCTCTAGCTCTGGCCCCACCCCCGCACTCCAAGAAGCTGCTGGAGGACTCTGGTCCCATACTGCCATGGGGCTCTGACTTCAGTCCCAACCTCCCAGGGGCTGCCACGGGGTTCTGGGGCTGCCATGGGGCTCTAGCCCAGTGCCAACCTGTGGTGCCAGGGGACTCCATCACATCCCCATGCTGCTGCGGGCTGCTGGAGGCTGCTGCAGGGCTGTCGGCATGGTGTCGCGCTGCCCCCAACTGGGCTGCAAACCCTCTTGCCCCGGCCAGCTGGCCATCCTGCCCTTAGGCTCCTGGGCTCTCTGGTCCAGGAGCATCTGTGGTGCTGCCAGATGACAGATGTTGCATGACAGAGAGTGCCAGTTTTTGGAGGTACAACCTGTACTTGAAAACTGCTATCGTGTCCCCTCTCAGTCTTCTCTTTTTTAAACTAAACAAAACCAATTCTTTCAGTCTTCCCTCATAGCTCAGGTTTTTCTAGACCTTTCATTGTGTTTGCTGCTCTTCTTTTGACCCCCTACAATTTCTCTACATCTTTCTTGGAATGTGATGCCCAGAACTGGACACAGTACTCTAAATGAGGCCTAATCAGTGCAGAGTAGAATAGAAGAATCGCTTCTCGTACCTTGCTCACAACACTCCTGCTAATACATCCCAGTACATAATCAGCATTAACCTACATGTAGGTGTGCAAGTTTAACAGTCCAGTTTAGGTATTAGTGGAGAAGCATTTGGATACATCACTCATGCGAGTTTTACAGAGAGTTAGTTGAGGAAAGCAGATATTTTAATGAGTGATAGAGATGCAGCCGTGTTAGTCTGGTCTAGCTGAAACAAAAGACATAGTCCTGTCTTTTGTTTCATGTTAATGAGTGGAGATTGTCCCTTAGTCGATCAGTATGAGGAATAAGTTGTCTGTTGGAAAATACAGTCTGCCAAAGAAATATTTCGGCTACTACACTGTCTGTGTCCCTCGTCGGCAGTCCAGCTCATCCCTACTAAATCATTAAAAGATCATGGGCCTAGAAAAGGAAGAGTGGGTTGAGTGAGTTTCTGGAGGCTTCCCAACAAGTGTCAGCAATTTAGTTTCTCTTTCGCTGTGACCTGATATGCCAAGGGAATCCAAAATGTGAGTTACTTCACATGAACAGTCCCTAGCACAATCTGCTGTTCCATCTGATCGTATCTCCCAGTCTCTTCAATATCCCTGGAGAATACACTAGGCTATTGTAAGCCCAGCTGTTTTAATCAGTTTCTTTCACTGCCTTTTATGGGTGCTTCTGTCAAGTCAACCCTAGGTCATTTTACTGACTGGAATGCTTCATAGCATTTGACTTCTGCCTCTGACAAAGGCTTTGAGACATCAGCTATATTAGATACTGTCCTCATGGTAGGATTTTTAACTAGCTCTACTTCCTGGTCAGGCATATTAATTGCTCTTATCCAGAATGTTAGTGGCATCTCTAAAGGCCCAGGAGTTGTTCTCCCAACCACATACATTAGAAGTATCTCAATATTGTCCAAGGACAAGTGTGTGCTATTAACATCCGAAGAAGTCTCATCATGCACTCAGATGAAATCCACTCCCAATACAACAAAACTAGAAATACTGGTCACTCTAACACAATTCTATTTAATATGCAGAGACCGCAAGTTCAGAGGGAACTGGATTTCTCCTGTTGTCTGCAGTAGCAGATGGGTAACAGTCATTCATTTTTAACTCATGCAGTACTAAATTTTCATCCTTTTCAACACAGAGTGTTCACCACAAATCAGACTTATTTCAGCACCTCAGTCAAACAGCATTGTGGTTCTCCTGCTGTCGATGGGTAGTTTCTGGGCAGCCTTTCCAACAGTTGTTGACAGTGGTCGTACTGCATCAATAACTTATAGTTTCCATAGTGTGTCTTCCCTTTGCTGGGTAATTCCATTTGCAATGTCCTTTGCCTCCTCATCCCTGGCAAATACCATCCAGCCTTGAAAGCAGTCTCTCTCTCTCTGTTAATCCACAGGTTGCCTGCAAATAGCTTATACTTGGGTTTATTCCAATTTAGTCACTGCACTAGCAATATTTTTTTTTAAATGCTGCATAAGACATAAAAGTGTCACCCTGAAGCAGGGAATTAAAAGGCGATATCTTTAAGGAAAGCTCAGTTTCTGTTTCCACATTTTAAATTCTGCATATAATCTTTCTTTTTCATAGGTTTATCCAGTATGTTATCCTTCTCGGCCAGCAAGTTATGAAATTGCCCTGCTAAGCCATTCATAAACTGACTATTCACATATGTTTCTCACTTGGTTCCCCCTGGGAATATATCCCTATCTGTTTCTGCTTCACTTAAGCTGTTTCCTGATCTATGCTGTGCAAGGAAACGCTATCAGATACTTTTCTTGGTGTACACTTGTGATGGTGCCCCCCATACTTTATGAAATTGGCTTATGAATATAAATATGTGTAACCCCCTTTTTCCTCCCCGGGTTACTCGGGAGCAGGTCACACTCACAGGTGTGCCTGGGTGCCTGATGGTTTTAACCCAAAAGGAGATCCTGAGCACTCCAGTGGTGATCGTGTTTAGTTGGGGAAAGCCCTATCCACCCCCTTGATGCAGTCCCTTGCTCGTAATGAATGTACAATGGCGGTGCCTCCACCTGGCTGACCTTGTACACACTTACTGGTGTGCCTTGAGAGCCTCCAGGAATATACTCATTCCAGCTATAATCTGGATCTAATTCCAGAACAACTACAAATCATATACATCTAATAGATTACATTAAAATAAACAATCTTTACTTAACTTAAATAAACAGGGTTTAACAGATTAACAATGAATAGCATTAACAAAGTGCACAACAATAATTGGAACTTATATATCTAGCATTTGCACTGCCAATATTGATCCCATCCCAGAGTGTGCACACCCCTGGACTCAGAGTCCCAGACTCTTGCTTGCGGGGGCGCGCTTGAAGAACTGCAGCTGTAGCGGAGGTTCTCTGCAGGCAGTGTGTATGTGGGTCCAAGCTAGGCAGCAGCTCTGTCCCAGGCAGCACTTTCCCAAAAAGGCCCAATTACTTACAGCCTCATGCTGTGCCTATCAGAAGCAGCCTGCTAGAACCCAGTTCCAAAGGCATCTAATCCCAGTCTGTAGCTGCACTCTAACAGCCCCTGGACTGGATCAAACTCCTCCACAGCAGCCTGGCTCCCCTTCTCTTCCAAACTCCAAGGGCAGAGTCCCAGACCGCTAGGCCTCTCTTCTCATGCACATGGAGAGACCCAGATCTCACTCACAAGAGTCACTTCCTTCCCAAGGGCTCATGGGAATTGTAGTCTGTGAGGCTGGATTCCAGCACACAGGGTCTTTCCTAAAATAAGCAGAGGCACCTTTAGTAAGGGGACTATATATGCATAACTCAAAGATGCTTTGGAGAAAATAACTCATGTAACCTATCCATTTTAATGTTACAATCTGCTGGATCTGTATATCTTATTTGGGTGCATGTATCATTCTTATGTATAAAGTTAGGTATGATATTGTTTATGGTTTAAAACAAATGCAAATGTGAGCCATCCATGGTATCCCCACCTCTGGAAGACGTAATAACTGGTTGATCAATTTAAGGACTTGAGAACAGGTTTGTTTGTCCTTTAGGTCTAAGCAGTGGTTGGTCCTAGAAAGACATGTGACCCTACCATTTGTTAGTAGGATACCAGTTTGACCAGGTAATTTTCCATGGAAGGTGGCAATAGAGAAAAAAAGATTCTGGTCCAGGGAGAATCTTTAAAAACAATGAGAAACTAATCCCTTTGTCTTTGGCTGGCCTGGAGAATAGCCTGTGACACTAGGGGCACGTCTAGACTACATGGCTCCATCGACGGAGCCATGTAGATTAGGGTTGTAGGCAAAGGGAAATGAAGCAGCGATTTAAATAATCGTTGCTTCATTTAAATTAAAATGCCTGCCATGCTGTGCTGATCACCTGTTTGTCGGCACAGCGCTGTAGTCTGGACGCTCCACGGTCGACATCAAAGGCATTTGTCAACCTGCCCGTTATGCCTCGTGGGATGAGGTTTACCGGGGAGGTCGACAAATGCCTTTGATGTCGACCGCGGAGCGTCCAGACTACAGCGCTGTGCCAACAAACAGCTGATTGGCACAGCGCGGCAGCCATTTTAATTTAAATGAAGCGGCAATTATTTAAATTGCCGCTTCATTTCCCTTTGCCGAGTAAACAAATCTACATGGCTCCATCGACGGAGCCATGTAGTCTAGAGGTGCCCTAAGATACAAAGAAACAAAGAACTGGAGACCCAAGTCTAAGTAAGGGATTATCTTTCACTTGAAGACCTGCCTGAAATCAGAACAGCAATTTAGGATACGAAATGGCTTGCAATACATTTTTTAATGAATTAGAACTAGCTATGCATGCCTTTTTATTCTAATTCTGTAGCTTATTTTGATCTGTCTGTTTTCACTTGCAATCTCTTAAATCCTACTCTTTGCACTTAATAAAATCATGTTTTGTTTATTCTCAAGCCCAGTGTAAATAATTATTACCTGGGAGCAGCGATCAGTGTGCATATTCTCTCTTTCATTGATTATGAATACCCTCATGAGTTTTCTTTGTGTAAAACTTTTACAGACAGATTTATTTGGAGGTTTTATTCCTTTGGGGAGTTGGTTTCCTAAGTGCTGTGCCCTGAAACTGCATTCTCCTAGAGCTGAAGTAGTTCAGTGTCTGCATTGCTCTTCAGGGGGGGCAGTAACCACCACTCTGTGCCTGGTCTGGGGAGACCAGAGAATCTAGCCCAGCAGGACAGGGTGGAGGGAAACCCCAGAGAGCAAGAAGGCAAGTGTCAGTGACATAATCAGCACCAAGGGGAACAGCCCATCTTGTGGCCACTCTCTGTCACAACACTCGTAACTATGGCTATGTCTAGACTACGCTGAAGTGCCAAAAGAGGACGTGCAAATTCAGCGGGAATTTGCATATCTTCTTCCGATCTCACTTTAGAAAGCTCAGCTTTCGAAAGAGAAAGTAGTCGGGACACATTTTTTTCGGCAACCCGAAAAGTTGCTTTTCCTCAAAAAATTAGTTTATGCGGCTTTTTGAAAAAGGGGGGGTTGCCAAAAAAACCCGCGTCCTGACTACTTTCACTTTCACTTTTTTTGAAAGCGGAGCTTTCAAAAGTGAGAAAGAAGACATGCAAATTCCCACGGTATTTGCATATCCTCTTTTGGCACTTCGGCGTAGTCTAGACGAGCCCTATGTCTCCCTGCTGCATTCCTTGTGTGGTGCTTTCTCCTCAATCCACTCATTCATAGAGAATAACACCTTAAAGTGTGTCAATTGCTCATGGGCCAAGCAAATTTCTTTTGAAGTTAAAGTCTTTCTATCCTGAAGCCTCTGCCACCAGTTGTATTATTTGCTTATAAACTCACAGAGATTTATTGAGATATTGCAAGTACGAACTGCTGTTCACATAGGCAGGATTGAACTTCCTACTACCACCACCCCATCCCTCTGCTAGTTAGATCAACAACATTACACATAAAAAAAGGATATGGCATCACCTACTGGTGGAGGTGCGCTCTTCTCTAATCATTATACTCCTTTTTTCTAACAGTGATCAAATCTAAACAAATGCAAATTTGTGGATTTTCTGGATTATAAAGTTGGATGGAACAGTTAGGCTACATCTACACTGCAGTGCTATTTCAGGAGACTGGAGGTATCCCAAAATAGCTATCCCATGTCTTTTGAGCATGCCCATTATTTCAAAATATAAGAGGCTCGCTATTCTGATGTCCCTTCCATGAGGAGTAAGGGATGTTTCAGAATAGCAATTCATTTCGAAATAAGTTCTGTGTAGACAGCAGCAAATTTCAAAATAAGTTATTTCAAAATTAACTCAAAATAAGCTACACAGTTTTGAACTCTGGGTGCAGTGTAGACACATTCTTAGACTTGCACTTTAATCTCAGATACAACACTCCTTTTCAAATAAGGCTCTAGTACAGTTGAGATGGTGGGAACCACTGAACAAATCATGCACTCAAATTCAAAATATTTAAGCAACAATGAGGTTTCTGTATTTTAATTTCCTTTGGCTAGGGCTCTTTCCTTGCACATTCATCATTAAGTGCTCTGTCTTGATCCATCTAAGGATTACTGATTAATGAATTCTCACATAGATTTTAAAAACACTCTCCATGCCTTTTTTTTCTGCACAAGCTCATCCCCTCTCTTAGATTTACACTGGAACATTCCCCATGCAAAGAGCTCTTGCTCCCTCCAAATTGCCTTGGAACTAATTGAGAAATGTAAAAGAACACCATATCCAATTATGCTTCCTCTCCACTCAGGATTATAACTTTCATTACAAGTGAACCTTCCTTTCAACTCAGTATACAAATGAAAGTTGAGGAAGTTCCTGCTTTAAAAAATAATAGCTGTATTCTGGGCTAATACATTCAAAGTCCAAAGGCTGAGGTGTTTAATAGTCCAGGACATATCATCATCAAGGAACAGGAAGCAAATCAAATTATTATTATCCTGAAATAGGCTTTTCTTCTCCTTCCTGAACATATCATCTCTCTCAATACCAGTAAAAAATACTTTACTCTTCTATGCCACCTTCCATTGGAGGATATATAAACTCCTTTGCAAACATTAATGAGGATTAGCTGAAATGCCCACAATGAGCCATTACTTTGCACTAAGTTTATTATTAAATATTCCTCACCTCAGTGCTCTTATCACTTTCCCCTGTGTTTCTCTTTCCCCACAAAACCAAACATCTCCCCAATGTTTATTTAAGAGATAAATCTGGTATCCCTAGGGTGCAAGGGTGGGGGAGAAGGGGAACACAGGACAAAAAGGCTTCTCATTCCATTGGCACAGTTATTGCTGAAACTAAATGAGGAGGAAGGGGAGTTTTACAGTAATAATACTATTACAAAAATACTCGTGTGTAGCAGGCCTCAGCCTCCCTAAAGGGTGATGACTAGGTGAGAAATGCATTCTTGTGTATATCTAGATATGGAATTTCACAACAATAGCCAATTAAAGGGACTGGAACTGCACAATGTAATTACTAAAAAACATCCCAGGTAACCCTTTTGCAAATCCCTGCATTCACATTGGCTAATGGCCAGTGGCAAATGAGAGCACATGGATTTGCATATTGCACAGTTGAGAAATACTTACAGACCATATGCAAAGTACACTCGGGCAATTGGAGTACAAGGATATGTGTAACTAATAAATAAGCAGAGTGATAGGTCAATAACTGTACAACATCCTGCACTCTGGCAACCAGACAATTTGTTTCAGTGCAATCTGTAATAAAAGTTCTAAACTCCATCCCATGACACTCATTTACTAAACATTTCAAGTGACTTTATTTCCACTGCAGTTGGAACGGCCAGTAGTTTGCATTTTTTGTGTCGGGAAATGAATGCATGGCTTATTTATCTTGGAATAATTAAATCTGTGTTATAACAGCAATAATACCATTGTCCCACAGTTGTTCCCAGCAATAATCAGCTTCTTTCATACTTAGATTTGCTGTCTTAGTTTAGCCATCTGGGAATCAGATTATTGCTTTGTAGTGCGGAAGGGCAATTATAATATTGCTTCTCTGAAAGAGAAAGAAATAAGTGCCACAGCATTTACAAATTTGAACTGAAGAGTCAGATTCTGTGCTGCACCTTCTGGAGGTGGTCCACAGAATGCACAGTTCAATGTGGGGATTAAGAGAATAGCAAAAAGCGGCTGTAAACCACCTTTGTGGCTTCTTGGTTTTGAAGAGTTTTGTGAGCCAATATGGCCTCTAACATAATTTAGGTAACACAGGGTTCTGAGTTACAGCAGTTTCCTTATACTGCCAAAGGCTTGTGGAACAGTTGTCATGGCTGTAGCAGTGTGCAGTATGGTCTGGCTGTAAGCACTGCCTCTGATCAATCCCCAAGGGTATGTCTATACTACCACCACGAGGTGTACCGGTAGTTCGGATTAGAGATCCTAATTCGAACGACCTACTCCGTGCCGCGTGTAGTCGCAGGCACGGAGTTCGACCTAAGGGGATTTAAAAATGGTGCCCGCCCGGCAAGATGCAAATGAAGCCCAGGATATTAAAATCCCGGGCTTCATTTGCAACTTCGAATGCCTACATTAGCCACCCTAGTTCGAACTAGGATGGTAGTGTAGACATACCCCTAGAGTGGACAGTGGATAGAACACAGTGACCGACATCAGCACAGTGAAACCCTTGCTCTAGAGCAATTCTCCTCCTGGCCATTTGTGAGCTGTTGCTGGTTGTTTTGGAAAAATCCCTTCCAAAAGATTTGATCCTGATTTTTCTCAAATGAGCAAACATTACACATTACCAACTGAGTTTCTAAGTCTCAAAGTTAGGTTTTATACATTTTAATGATTTTTGAAAAGTCAACTAAAATAGATTTTTTTCCTTCCCAAAAGACAATAAAAACGTTCTCCAGTCACAAAAGCATTATGCAGTCCAGGCACTTAGAGAGCGCCAGATCACTGTGGTAACTAAGTGATAAGGCAAGGAAGCAAGATTTGCAATTCTGAATAAGGACATATAAAGAATGAAACTGATGAACTGACTTTCAAAAGGGTGATATTCACCTGGATCCACCACAGCACTTGAACTCCAAAGTAGAGTCACCTGGAGAGCAGTCATGCTCTCCTGGCTGCTGGAAATATATGAGTTAATAGTGAAGAATTCCACAGGGAGACTATAGCTAGTACTGCAGGCCAATGGCTGGAAATGAGACCTTGTGTTGCAGCTCAGTAGATTCCCTTGGCATAAATTAGGTATATTTTCAAAATTGAAATGCAAGACCCTTTGGATATGTCTGTAGTGTGATCAAACACCCACAGCAGGTCCATACCTGCTGATTCAGGCTCATAGGGCTTGGGATAAAGGGCAGTTTAATTACTATATAAATGCTTGAGTTCATGCTGCAGCCCAAGGTATGGGACTCTCCCACTTCTCAAGGTCCTCAAGCCCAAACCCTAACCCTAGCCTGACAATCTACAGCTCTGTAGCCCCATGAGCCTGAGTCAGTGGCATGGGCCAGCCAAAGGTGTAGAATTGCAATGTAGAAGTATTCTCTGTGGCAACATATTTTGGAGTTGTAAAATATTTAAAAGAAAATGTGTATGTTCTCTGCCAGCTTCTGACTCAACATCACAAATGTGTATTTGTTTGAAGGATATTTTCCAGTAATATAGTGTTCTAAACAAATTTATCATAAAGCACAGACCAAGGATCATTATTCACATTGAACAAAGGAACAGCTTTTAGCTGTTTACACTTATTTGATTTTTCTCTTTATTCCAAGCACTGTTCATCAACATGAACACTTGTTCCAATTAACTGTTTGTTCTAGTCAAACACTGAATAAATTGTATTTGATTTTAAAATACTTCTTAAGCAATTCATTTTGTAGTGAAAAAAAAAAAAGAAAACAACCCCCTTGACCAGGGGTCGGGAACCTCAGGTCCGGGGCTGGATGCAGCCCCCAGCTTACTTGGATCCAGCCCCAAGGCTCAGAGCCCCTGCCCCCAGTATTAAGGACTCCACAATGGCCCTCCAAACCCCCCTCTCCTCCCCACTGCCCTACCATAGGGCTGGAGCACACAAAATCTACTAGGTTGTGTTTCCCTAGGAGTCTGATGTCTGAAGGGAATGTGGGGAGTGCCTTTCTCCTTCTTAGTCGCGGGCCAGTCAGTGAAGGTGTTATTTATTTATTTATTTGCTTCTCACTCGTATGCAGCCCTTGACTGATTTTTTTGGTGGGTCAGCGGCCCCCAACCCAAAAAAGGTTCCCTGCCCCTGCCCAAAACATTCTGATTGTTGAAACAAAAAGCCAGGTCACTTAGGGTATGTTTACACTACAGAGGAAGATTGAAGCCAGTAACCCTGCTTTCACGAGAAGTAAGGGAAGTCGAAGGAAGAGTGTTCTTCCTTGGACTTCCTGCAGTGTAGATAGCCCCAAAAGTCGAGTTGCTACTTCAACATCAGTTATGCAATTAATGTACCTGAAGTTGCGTATCTTAATTTAGCCTTGTCCCGTAGTGTAGACATACTCTTAAGGTTCCCAGAAGATGTTCCTAGGACATCAAGACAGCTGAATAAAATACGGGTATTTCAGTAAAACTGGGATATTTAGTGGCTCTGTCCATGAATTGTAGTCATGAATTTCATCCCTCATTTTCCACTAACAGTACTCAATTACTTCTTCCTTTGGGGTGGATAAATTTATGCAGAATGAATAAAAAGTGTAAGTTACATATAAAACATAAAAGTAAAAAAAAAAAATCGATACAATGGCCCAGAATCTCAACTGATGTAATTCATCCTACCTTGTGAAAGGATTGACTCATTGCAAGTATTTTCTTGTGGCCAGACATGGCAGAGCAGCTCTCTTCTCATCGAGTATTTCCTGCCAATGGCTGCTCTATCTTTGCATTGGTCGGCCTCTTTCTGTGGCTTGGCTCACTGGCTGGGTGACTTAAATCTCTCCCCTTCCAGGGCAGATCACAAAACAAACAAACAATGGGGAAATAAACAGAGTTCAAAGAAACTAGAGAGAGGAATAATTCCTGCTCAAGGTACATCAGAATCTGGATTTCCCTTCCCTTGGGCAGGGAAATTTCCTCAGGTGCTGATTTCTGAAGGTCTGTTCTCTTTTCAGGTCTGCTATCTTGTGAGTTTCTCCTTCAGCCTGTGGGTGTCTTGCAGATGTGTGTTTGTGTGTGTCAGGGGGAGCTGCCTGAGCCAAGAGCAGCACCATAGTTTTCCAGTGTGGAGTTTGTATTCTCCATCACTTAAATCCACTGACTTCAGTGAAGTACAATGATTTATACCAGAAGAGAATAGCCCATAACTTTTATTTTAAGAACGTCCCTTTAAGAGTAAAATAACTCACATTGTTTCACAGATCACTTGTGATAAAGCCTTGTCTTGTTGAACCTGAACTGAAGTCTGCAGTACCTCAGGTATAAAAAATAAAATACAGTATTTCATTCTGAAGAAGCACCAGATTAGCAGAAGGCAATTGGGGGTAGACAGTAAATTTAAACAGCTGTTTATTTGCTAATGTTACATATGTATGGAGTTAAGCAGCAGGTTACAGCTTTTATTAAACTTTAGCACAAAGGGCAGGTGCTCTCCCATACCAGGAATTTAAGTACTTAAAGGAACTGTTCTTATGGTATATTTAGATTATATATTAAATTGTGATTATAATCATAAGGACATAAATATTATACTTCATTATATTTATTGTACAATTGGAGAAATCCATTTCACAGGATTTTTATTTTCTAAAGGCTTTTGTGGACAATTTATACGGGGTGAACTGTTTGGCTCAAATGAAATATCTTTGGAATGTGGTATTTAACTTTTCCATCCTCAGATCTGTGGACACTCTCAGTGCAACATGCTATGTTACATCCCAGTAGCTTTTCCTAGATAGTTGTATAATAACTTGTCCACTTTTTCCTCTTTTTTTACTTAAGCCTCTTTAAAATCTGCTTGAGCAGGTTAAAAACACTTTAAATTATGAATCTTTCTTGATTATCTCAAAGATTTTTATTTAATTTAAATACAAGCCAGGGGAAATAAGATATGCCATAATATTATAATATCAAATATGCAATTTGCAATAGCATTCCTTTATTAAAACTGCCAATTATAATTTCACATAAAATGTAATTGAGGTCATTACCCTCCTGGCTAGTTATTTCCAAATTCTTTCTTCTAATAAGATTTGTTATTTTAACATTTTCCACATCAGTGCTTCTTTCACATCTATTTACTTACCTATTTAGAAAGAAGTTGCCCATCACTTGGCTGTATCATTGCATTATTAATAAGAGAATTATCTATTTAAGAGCTTATCTGGACATGTGTTATTTATAATATAAATCTGTAACTATATTCTACAAATGGATCATTCATTATCGTGATGAACTATTTTGTGTTTGCTGAAACATCAGTACACCAAAACAAGGTGAAACTGACAAGTGAGCTTGTAAGATTGTGTTCATGTCTACATACAAAATCTGTATCTATAATGCTCAAGAAGTATCACCGGTCAGGTCCTAAAGGTACCAGACTAGAGAGACTCAACCTGTATATGATTACTAATGAATGTATCAGTCTATTATACAATTTTTCTAGACTGTAAGAAAAATAAATATTTTTTTTATAGACCTAGTTCATGCAGGCAACATGAAGACAGAATTTTTTGTTAATAATACTACTGCTACCACTTATGATGATATACATTCTGGATGAGAGAAGAACCTTTTTTATATATCTGAAACCCTTCCAGAACCAGACACTATTGAAAAATAAGACCCCTGCAACAATAATTTTGACACTGTATATTGTATGTGTTTTAGAATGTAGGGGCATTATCAGCTTTAAACTCTTCCTATAACCAAAACCTCATATTCTTCAGGTCTTTTAGGAAACCCTGTCTCCATTTTAGCCTATACCAATCACTTGCCTCTCTTTTGGTAGAAGAGACTGTATGGATGTAATTCAAACCCATTACCTCATCTCTGCTTCTGCCTTCCTAAAGTTACAGATCAGTTTCATTCTATCCAGAGCGTCTGACAATGATTATACATAAGATCTCAATCGAATTGCTCCTGAAGCGGTGCTTGCAATGAAAGCTGGATCAGGTCCTACAAATCACAGATGTTGGAGCAGGGCTAGTAGTAGTTAAATTCCTGGACTGTTGTGAAGCCAAAACAAAAAAAGTAGTCAATATAATGGTCTTCTGTTGATGTGCGTTTTAGAAGATAAATTCCTGGACTGTCATTGCTCGTTAAAAGTGCTGTCATATGGGTGGAAATTGGGTAAATGTTGCATTTTATTAATATCAGCAGAACTGACTTAAATGGGGCCTGGTGTGTGTAGTCTTGCCTTAATCTTTGTATTCATTCCTGTCAGTGTGAAAGAAGATATTTGCATATATATATATATATATATATATATATATATATATATATATATATATATATACAGTGCTGCTTTCTTTTGTAACGACTCCAGGGGAAAAGTTGTTGAGCAAAAAAAAAGGCGATGGGGCCAGCATTGCCCTTTTAAGAGACGCAGAGACATGGTCCCTTTAAGAGACACGGCCCCGCTGACTGTCGGCCATTTTCGTTACAGAGGTGCCAGTATGCTCCGTTCTTTCCAGGTAAGCTCTGACTGAAGGTGCAGTACCGTCACAAAAAAAGCATTGTGTATACACTTAAGTTGTGGCCTTCAGCCTGTGCTGTGAGTATCATTGTGGCCCCTGGAGCTTCCAAAGCCCCGTGTTAGAGCTGAGGATGCTCAGGATGTGGCAGCACTCCATGGCTTAAAGTACTTTCTGTCATATACAGGGTTTACAGTTTGGTTCACTGGTTATCAGCACCCCCACCATACAAATTGTTCCAACACTCCTGAAACCAATATACATGTATGCAGTACCACATAACTTGAAAATAAACTTGGCTTTTTTGGCAAAATGTAGAAATGAAGAAAAAACATAAATAAGTGTTAAGCATAAAATAAACATACCTAGATTAAAATACCATGAAAACCATACTCAGTGTGGTTTTAAGCTTACTTACAACAAACAATAGGTAAGCAAGATCAAAACCTTGTATCTCAGAAAGTTCTTTCTTATCTAGCTTTTCCCAGACTTTCTGTGTCTCATGCTCACAGTTTCTTAATCCTCCTTCTGTCCCTTTTCTCTTATAGGCTACATCTAGACTTCATCCCTCTGCCGACAGAGGGATGCAAATCAAGCACTTTGGAAGTGCAAATGAGCCCGGGATTTAAATATTAAAAAATGAGGAGTACAGGAGCTGCCAAAAAAGCTCTCTGCTGTCGGCAGAGCCGCGGCTACACTTTACTTTCACTTTCGACACTGAGCCTGATCGGCACAGCGTCGGAACGTGAGTATGGAAATGAAGCCTGGGATATTTAAATCCCAGGCTCATTTGCACTTCTGAAGTGCTTGATTTGCATCCCTCTGTTGGCAGAGGGATGCAGTCTAGACACAGCCAAAGAGTGGAGAACTGAGACTCTAAGTATGAAGAGAACTTATAGCTCTTTTTTTTTTTTAAAGATTGCTACTGTGGTCTAGTAGGCAGGACCCTGAAATAAAGAGTCCTGGGTACTACTCCTGGCTCTGTCACTAACTTATTGTGTAACTTTGTGACAATCACTTCACTTCTCTCGCCTTCATTTCCCCTCCAACCCTTCATCTTCTCTGTCCATTCAGATTGTAAACTCACTGGGTCAGAGACAGTTTCTTATCATGTATTTGTGCAGTGCCTCACAATCTGTGTCCCAATTTCATAGAATCATGGGGTTGGAAGAAACCTCAGAAGGTCATCGAGCCCAACACCCTGCTAAAAGCAGGACCAACCCCAACTAAATCCTGCCAGCAGGGCTTTGTCAAGCCAGGACTTAAAGTTCTAGGGATGGAGATTCTACCACCTCCCAAGATAACCCATTCGAGTACTTCACTACCCTCCTAGTGAAATAGTTTTTCCTAATATCCAACCTAGACTTCCCCTCCTAAAAGTTGAGACTATTGCTCCTTGTTCTGTCATCTGTCACTGAGAACAACCTTTCAACTTCCACTTTGAACCCCCCTTCAGGTAGTTGAAGGCTACCTGCTACCAGATCCCCCCTCATTAAAAAAAATAAGATTATTCACTGGACTTTGAGAAAGTATAGTTTATAGGGAATGGCTGACAGCTGTGGACCATGAGGCCTACAGAAGGGGAACACATATTGTTCATATGAAAGAAGAAGAAGGAGCTTCAGAGAGAAGAGGATTAGAGCCTGGGGAAGTGTTCAGAGCTCTCACTTTTATCCCTTAAGGAGTACTGTAATTGTTTGACCACACTGATGAAACTATTCTAGTTAAGTCATCCTGATGAAAAATGTAGCTGTGAGGGACAGTTGCCTCCTATGAAATCTGAAGTGCCAAAGAGGTGTTCAAGTGTTGTGGAGAAATATTGTTTGTTTTCCCATTCTTAAAAGGGTTGATAATCCAAAACCCAAGAGGATGACCAGCAATTCTATTATACCAATTATGTAATGAATTCTTTTACACAGTGGATTGCAGGACTGCTATTATCAGGTCAAGTTTCTGTACCAGATATGCACTGGTTATAGAGCCTCCTTCTCAGAGAGATACACAACAGAGGTACTTATGGCTACGTCTACATTGCAGCGCTATTTCGTTATATCAGGGGTATCCCAAAATAGCTATTCCGTGATTTTTGAGCACTCCCGTTATTTCAAAATATAATGGGCTCACTATTCTGACATTCCTGTCAAGGAGTAAGGGACGTTTCAGAATAGTGATTTATTTTGAAATAAGTGTTGTGTAGATAGCACCAAATTTTGAAATAAACTATTTTGAAATTAACTCAAAATAAGCTATTTTGCATAGCTTATTTTGAGCTTCAGGTGCAGCGTAAGTGCACCCTACCCTATAAGGGTATGTCTACACTAGCCACCCTAGTTTGAACTAGGGTGGCTAATGTAGTCATTCGAACTTGCAAATGAACTTGCAAATGCAGGAGGAGTAACGATAGTTCAAATTAGGAGCTTTAATTCAAACTACCTAGCCCGTGCCGCGTGTAGCCGCGGGCAGGGAGTTCGAACTACCGGGCATTTAAAAATGGCGGCGCCTGGGAACATGCAAATAAAGCACGGGATATTTTAATCCCAGGCTTCATTTGCAAGTTCGAATGACTACATTAGCCACCTTAGTTCGAACTAGGGTGGCAGTGTAGACATACCCAATGATCCTTGAAAGTTCTGCCAGTGCTTAAGGCATACAGTGCCTCCCAGTGGCTGAACTATATTAGCATTCCATTACGGAGTATAGAGAGTCTTCATTACCACATTGTATATTGCATTATCCTTTTGTCCAGATATCAGTTCACAAGTCCAAGGTTTCTTTCTGCTGTTGTTTGTTTTTCATTAGCAACATTCTTGATTAGGCTTATAATTCCATTTAATCAGATATATAGTCCTTTGATTTCTTCCAAATTGCATGGGTTTGTGTCCAGATTTTTCATTCCAAAACACTACCCGAAAATGTCTCTTGGGTGAATCCTTTACTTTGGTTACACATTCTTTGTGAATGAATAAAAATTAAGTAGCCCATAAGATTTAATTTTAACACCTTGAAGCTTTTCAAAGGTTTCCTACTTTGAACTCTGTATTTGGAAGAAAGATTCCTGTTTACTCTCCATCTTTTTTGATGGTTTTAACAAACACCTTATCCTTGGTATTAGGTGTGTTTCCTGAATGAAAAGAGTATGGAAAATTAAAGTTAACAGAAATAGATAAATCCAGCATTTCACATAGCAGATGCAGTTTATATTGAATAGTATTGTGCTAAACATTATATTTCCCCAGTAGCAGTAGGCTCTTTACCTTTCTTATAAATTTCTATTCTGGAAAGGGCAGAAATATGGTACATATACAGGCATGAATAAACTTGAAACCACTCTGTCCTTACACCTGAATTTAACATAGCTCAAGAAGTGAGGATGGTGTTAACTGTCAACCACAAAGGGAAGAAAAGTTGGGAGTGTGCCTATTTTTGTTTTAGGAAATATAAAGGCCACAAAGTATATTTCAGGAGTTGGTTTTTTCAGCTTCTTCTTGTCCTTTTAGCTATATATCTAGAAGGTTTTATGTCCTGTTTTTGCTGGAGCACTCCTGAAAGATAGAAATCTGCAGTGGATGTTTTATCAGTTCTCAAATGACAGGGGGTGATTAATCTTATACCAAGAGAGGCTTTCTCCCAAAGATTTTGTCGTTTATGAACCTCTGTATATCTTCACTGAACCATCATCTGGAGGGACCATTCTTACTGTTTGCATGCAAATACAAAACCCGATTCTCCATTTCTCTGCACTTTGGGCAGTCAATTAGCCCCATGTGAAGTGAAAACACTATCATATCAAAATGGCAGTTTTTCACTCCCACTTTATTGTGGAGTAAATGACTGTGCACGGTGAAAGGTAGTGGAGGATCAGAGCCACTTTATGTTCTCTCAAAAAATTTCCTTTTATTTCAGTTGTGCTATTCTTTAAAAGGACAATCCAACATGAACTCTAAATGGTATGGTCCACTCTGCTCATCTGAGGAAGTGGGTTTTGCCCACAAAAGCTCACGATACTATATATGTTGTTAGTCTCTAAGGGTACATCTAGACTACGAGCCTCTTTCGAAAGACAGCATCCAGACTACAGCCAGTACTTTCGAAAAAGCAAGCTGCTTTTTCGAAAGAGAGCACCCAGGCAGCCTGGATGCTCTCTTTTGAAAAAGCACAGTTTGCATTTAATAGTGCCTTTTTTCAAAAGAGTACTTTCAAAAAAAGGTGTTACTCCTCGTAAAATGAGGTTTACCGCGATCGAAAAAACTGCTGCAGTCTTTCGATTTACTTTTGAAAGAAAGCGGCTGCAGTCTAGATGCAGGTGAAGCTTTTTCGAAAAAAGGTTACTTTTTTCGAAAAAAACCTGTCATCTAGACACACCCAAAGGTGCCACAGAACTATTAGTTGTTTCTATACTCACAGACTAACAATGGGGCCCTGAGACTTCTAAATTATATGAATAAGGGTCTGGCTAGATTGCGGGATTTTTTTGGATAAAAACTCTGCCGCGTCCAGGGAACGTGTTTGCTCTTCTGCTTTTTTTTGCGGAACAGCAAACGCACTCTTTTGGAAGCCCCTGTACTCCTTATTCTACGAGGAAGAAGGGGACTTCTTAAAGAGGATTTTTTTTCCAACATTTGGCCCATCTAGATGGGCCAAATGTCGGAAAAGCCTCTTCTGACAAAAGAATCGGAAAAAGGTAAGCAAAATGTGGAGCACATTTTGTATACCTTTTTCCAACAAAAACTTGTAGTCTAGCCGTACCCTAAGAGTTAAACATACTTCAGTTACTGCATCTAATACAAGTCCCCCCTGATATTTTATGTAGTTCCTTCAGCAAAAGTAAGTCAAAGGCTGATATTAGTCAAGCAAAAACCAAAATGAATGGGAAAAAAAAGAATGAACTCCCCCCCCAAAAATCTTTAACTATTATTAAATAGAATGAAAAGCACTAAAAAGAGCACAGGTTTTTTTTTCCTCTTGCAAGTTAACAAGAATGCTAAATTGTAGCCTCTGCATTATATTCTTGTTTCTACCATAGACTTTCACTATAATCTGGAATAACATCTCCTCTAGGGGTGTGTCTAGACTACAGGGTTTTTTCAAAAAAATTTCACCTGCATTTAGACTGCAGCCGCATTCTTTCGAAAGTAAATCAAAAGAACATGGCAGTTTTTTCAATCACGGTAAACCTCATTTTCTGAGGAATAACGCCTCTTTTCAAAAGTACTCTTTTGAAAAAAAGGTGCCATTGAATGCAAACTGTGCTTTTTCGAAAGAGAGCGTCTACACTCTCTTTTGAAAAAGCGGCTTGCTTTTTCAAAAAGTCTGCTTGTAGGCTAGATGCTCTTTTTCAAAAGTATCTTTCAAAAAAGCCTCTTTCGAAAGAGGCTTGTAGTCTAGACGTACCCTAGGATGGGGCATGTTCAGAGACAGAGTCTGCAATCTCTGGATCTGCATGAGATTTTTAAAGGCTGACCTAAAAAATCCCATCAATCAGCTTGAAGAAGACTTGACTAAGAATAATAGTCGGTTAGGTTACAATAAAAATACTTTATTTCTTAATAAATTAAAATACTAAATTATTTGAATTATTTGATTCATGGGGGTAATAGTATGGACATTTCATGATCTGTTTTAATTCTGTAAGTTGGGCTTTTTGGTCAGAGTACATCTCCCATAAAGTACCATAATATCCCCTTTTGGGGTGCTTCTACACTGCGTCCGTACCTCAAAATAAGCTACGCAATTTGAGCTATGCAAATTGCATAGCTTATTTCAAGTCAATTTTGAAATAGCTTATTTTGAAATTTGGCGCTATCTACACAGCACTTATTTTGAAATAAATTGCTATTCCAAAATGTCCCATACTCCTCGTGGAATGAGGTTTACAGGGACATCAAAATAGCGAGCCCGTTATATTTCAAAATAACGAGCGCGCTCAAAAGACATGGGATAGTATCCCGAATAGTGCTGCATTGTAGACATAGCCTTGGAGAATATGGGAAGGCATACCTGAGAACACTGAACTGATATTCCCAGGAGTATATCCAAATCAAAATACTTAAGTTTTCAAGCAAAATATTTTGGTTTTCATGGAAAACAGACTCTTTTTTTCCCTAGTGAAAACATGTTTAATTCAGAACTTAATTTTCTGACAAAAATCTATTTTGATCTTTTTTTCACCAGCTCTACTTGCAAGCAGTAGTAGGACCCCTAAAACTCTATATGGACTCTAAGAATGAGAAAGGAACGTATGGCCAGTCTATGTTAGCATGGGTTATACAAGGTCGCTTCTTTGTTATTGGTTTACCTACAATACTCTGGGAATATTAGCTTCCTTAACTTGTGTTGTAAATCATACTAAAGTTTCAGATTGTCCACATATTTTATTATAAATTAGGAAATGTAGAGTGGAAGAATACCATTCTCTTTTTCTAGCTTCCTATGAGAAAACAAGGAAAGTTAATTTCTATTGTACAAAATAATCCTAGCCATAATTTTTCTTAGATTAACTTTCTGACCAACATTAGAAAGAGCAGCTGCTAAGGATTGAAGACTTTGCTGTGAGAGCCTTTGAAGCTTTACAAATAACAGACTTATACTGCACACAAAATAAAGTCATCTGCTGGTTTTAACAAAGATAAATTTAAACTGCATTTAGTATTTTTATCTTTAAAGATAAATTGTCTGATAGTCTCTTGTGCATGAGACATACAAGTCCTTTATAAACAACTTAAAATAAAAAACTGCAACAGAAGAATCTTTTTTTTTAAAAAAAAGATGAAAATAACATTTTAAAATGCAGTTATGCCACTTTTCCTTGATAACATTCATTACAACATTATTAGTGAAGTGCAGATAACCTGACAACATGGACTTAAATGTTTACATTTGACTGGCAATGTCTAATACATGCTTTTAGCATTCTTTTACATTAGGGTGGTTTGTAACACACGAATACTTGTTACAAATATACCAAACTTAAATAGATTATGCAAAGCTCTGTACTTAGCTCTGTGGAACTTTCTCAAAAAATGTTGGAGTACGACAGCTAGCACTTCTTGATAGCAGTCTCAACAGAGAGGCCAAGTACAGAATGGGCACCGAGACTGAATTACTATCTCATCCCTAGAGATGGTCCCTCAGGCAAGGCTGCCACATACTGGCTGGGCAGTATGGTAAAGCTCCTACTACTGCTTGTGCTGTATCTGGTGAATTTAGTACCCGGGCTACCCTACACAAAAATAAAACAACAAAAAGTCCCAAAGAGCATAGAAACTCATGGGAAGCAAGAAGTAAGTGTATGTAGCTGACTGCGTTTCTGATATCATAAGCACAATATAATTATCACTGTTCCTACTATATTTGGACAACTTCAACTCTTGAAAATTTCCAAAAAAAATCCACTCACTATTTTGTAGATTTTTATTTGTGTAGTTGCTATTTCTATTCTTAACTTTGCCCTTTTCAGGATGGCCCCTTCTGAGGAAGAAAGGATAATGACCATCTTTAACTGAATTAGATTTAGAGTGGTAAGAAATGGTCACAGTGAATTTGAAGGACAACCACATTAAGGCTACATCTAGACTGCAGTGCTTTTCTGGGATACCAGAGGTATCCTGGAAAAGCAATGCCGTGTCTAAAGAATGCATCTGCTTTTTCGGAAAAAAAATTTAAAAAGAGGACACGCTCTTTCGCCATCCCTTTAAGCCTCATTTTATGAGGAGTAAGTGATATGTTGGAAGAGGGATTTTTTTCAAAATTTGGTGCCATGTAGATGCACCAAAATTTGGAAAAGCCTCTTTCTGAAGTAAATCGGAAAAAGATATGCAATTTGTGTACTGCAAATTGCGTTTCTTTTTCCGATTTATCTTTGTGGTGTAGACCTAGCCTAAGACATGTATTTCAAGCCGACCATTTATTCCACAAATACAGATGAAAGAATACGTATTTCTATGGGAAGTTTAACACTGACAGGACCAAAACTTTAGAGTTCCCAGAACCAAACCTGGGAACTCTAAAGCTTAGTCCATATGAGCTAAGGCTCTCAGCTAAGGCTGTAGAGCAGACATACTCCTTCTCTCTGTAAGGGGTCTAAATGCCACTAGATGGGACAGTGAACCACACCCAACGGGTGTGTAGATTACAGAAGCACAACCCCAAACTGAAGACCTACCAAACAAAAAATGGGCATAGGATGAGGATGATATGCAACCTATTTAAGGATATTTATTAAATAAAATTATGTATTACATATTAAAGGGGAAGTAGAGTTGAGGGCTCATAGAAGGATCACCCATGGGAGTCGGAATTTAACAGTCATGAAACTCCTATTTTGACTGTCCTCTGTGGCTTATTATGGAAGTAAAATAGTGAGAATACACATTTGTCATAGGGCAGGCTTATAGATTTCCCTCTAACATTCCAAGATTTCAGATGGCTTTCTGAATCCATACTTTGATCTTCCCATTGAATGACACCAGAGGACTTGTCTTTAGGAATCTTCATAAATTATCTTAGAGAATATGTATATTTGCATTTTCCTCCTAATGTTTACTATGTGCTTTGAAGTATAGTTATAATCATAGAAGTGAGCATTTATTTATACATTGCACCCTTTTATTCAATAGTTCTGCTCTTGTATGCATTGTGTCATTCCTGCTAACTTTACATGGTAAGATAAGTTTAGTATTTCTTATTCATTGTAGCCCTGTAATGCAAGTTCACACCATTTTGTCATGCCATCAGCCAAATTACTAGTTATTATTGCTGATGACAGAGAAACAAGAAAAGAAAACACAGCTCAATTTTCAGATTCCAATATTAGTTTGAGATACTAATTGCTGAACACACAATAGTAACAATGGGAAATTTTAAGGGGAGAATTCCTGTATAGCTGTAAGTTCTAGTGACTCCATATCAAATATGTTCAGTTTGCAAGTGAGGAGATATTTTTTTCCCCAACTGCCAGTGCTTCAAACTCATCCTGGGATCCTACAGTGTCTTTCAATCGAAAAACTGAAGTATGGTGGCTGGAAACAACATGCAGTATTAAAAGGTTGGAGAAAAGCTATAAGCATGTCCTATAATAACTGCATGAGTTCACTGTTATACTTCTGCAATATGCAGCACTCATGCTGTCAGAATGTGAATATTCAAGGAGTGAAATAGATTCAGTCTAAATGATTTCCAATCTTCCAGGGAGGCTGGTGTACATGTGGTACTAACACATCACATTTAGAAAGGAAAATACAAAAGAACTGGTATCAAGAAGATGGTTATTGCATTTTCTCTATTTCAGCTGAAGACAAACTGCATTGGCTCAGCTTCTGGGTAAAAGGTTGCCAGAAGGAAAAGAATTATAGCAGTGTGTGTTCTTATTTTGCCGTAGTATATTAGGAATTTGTGTCTAAGCATCTATATACTTCCGAATGGTTTGGACCTCAGTAATTTTCTGAAATTGTCTGAAAAACCCTTGCTACCTCAGAGGAACACCACAAATTGCTATTTGCTTTATGATTTGCTTCTCTTTAAGAATGAGCCTGAACTCTGAGCAAAAAAAACAACAACAAAAACCCAACAAAACAAAACCCATATAACATGTCATTGTAGAGATTATTTTATTCAGAACACTGTTCTTTAAGATGAAAGCAGGATTTTTTTAAAAACAATCTTGGGTTTTTTTTAAATATTCATAGTTCTCTTTTCCATACTTCTATAGGCCACTATAGAAGGGTTGGCACTGCTTTCAGTATGGTTTTGTGTTTATCTTCTTCCAATTTAATCATTACTTGTTAAAGTATTCTCTCTGAAAGCTGCTGTTTGACAACTATGAGAATTCTGCACTATAAGGGTGTGTCTAGACTACATGGCTCCGTTAACGGAGCCATGTAGTCTAGACGTACCCTAAGGGTGCATCTATACTGCACCCATAGCTCGAAATAAGCTGTGCAATTTGAGCTATGCAAATTGAGTATCTTATTTTGAGTCAATTTATAAATAGCTTATTTTGAAATTTGGCACTGTCTACACAGCACTTATTTTGAAATAAATTGCTATTCTGAAATGTCCCTTACACTTTGTGGAATGAGGTTTACAGGGACATTGGAATAGCGAGCTCATTATATTTCGAAATAACAGGCGCACTCAAAAGACATGGAATAGCTATTTTGGGATACCTCTGGTATCCTGAAATAGTGCTGCAGTGTAGACATAGCCTAATAGACCCAAAGGTCTTGTGCTGTAATTGCCAAATGAATTATTATTATATCATCTGCAGTATTTAAATGGCAACTATTATATATATGAGTTCTGTAACTTTTTTTGCAACTTGCTGGCATCCCACTCATTGGATTAATCCTCAGAATGTATGTATTTTAAATAGGAGAACAAATGGCCAATACACAATTATGAACAGTCAATATTCTTGTTTGTGCACAAACACCTTTGTTCATATGCAAATGTAACCCCCTTTTTCCTCCCCAGGTTACTCGGGAGCAGGTCACACTCACAGATGTGCCTGGGCGCCTGATGGTTTTAACCCAAAAGGAGATCTTGAGCACCCCAGTGGTGATGGTGTTTAGTTGGGGAAAGCCCTATCCACCTCCTTGCTGCAGTCCCTTGCTCGTAATGAATGTACAATGGCGGTGCCTCCACCATGTACACACTTACTGGTGTGCCTTGAGAGCCTCCAGGAATATACTCATTCCAGCTATAATCTGGATCTAATTCCAGAACAACAACTACAAATCATATACATCTAATAGATTACATTAAAATAAACAATATTTACTTAACTTAAATAAACAGGGTTTAACAGATTAACAATGAATAGTATTAACAAAGTGCACAACAATAATTGGAACTTATATATCTAGCATTTGCACTGCCAATATTGATCCCACCCCAGAGTGTGCACACCCCTGGACTCAGAGTCCCAGACTTGCGTGGGCGCGCTTGAAGAACTGCAGCTGTAGCGGAGATTCTCTGTAGAAAGTGTGTATGTGGGTCCAAGCTAGGCAGCAGCTCTGTCCCAGGCAGCACTTTCCCAAAAAAGCCCAATAACTTACAGCCTCATGCTGTGCCTATCAGAAGCAGCCTGCTAGAACCCAGTTCCAAAGTCATCTAATCCCAGTCTGTAGCTGCACTCTAACAGCCCCTGGACTGGATCAAATTCCTCCACAGCAGCCTGGCTCCCCTTCTCTTCCAAACTCCAAGGGCAGAGTCCCAGACCGCTAGGCCTCTCTTCTCATGCACATGGAGAGACCCAGATCTCACTCACAAGAGTCACTTCCTTCCTGTTTTTCCCAAGGGCTCATGGGAATTGTGGTCTGTGAAGCTGGATTGCAGCACACAGGGTCTTTCCAGAAAATAAGTAGAGGCACCTTTAGTAAGGGGACTACACAAATACAGTACAGATATTCATACACATATGACAAATAGCCATTTCCCAAACTTTTGTGTGAACAAAATTCTGTTTACATAAACACATGCTAGTCACATCAGATTATAATCTCATTTATATTGATGTAAATCCTGCAGATCTCACTTTGTTGTAAATGAAGGAAGATTATGGTCCATTGTGTATAGAGATGGTTGGGAGCATAGATGTACGAAACCAGCCAAGCTTCAATGAATTAATACAAACATTGTTTTTGAAATGCTTAAACAGACCTAGTCTGACAAAAAACATAGCTCTCAATTTTTTAAGCCAGTAACTATACTCTAAAAATGTATCTATCTTCTGTCTTAAAAGTACATCACAGTGAAGAAAATACATCTGACCATTTGTGCACTGTCTGAACTTGATCAAGCATAGCCTAATTCACAATGACAGTAACTTGAATGATCTGTTAGGTATGGCACATAAAAACCTGTGTTCTTTTCAGTCACTCTGTGAAGCCTCATAAAAGGTTGAGAGAATAACAGTAAACTAACAATATGTGGTTGCATCAACTGAAGCAAGAAATACCCATCACAGTCTTCCTTTTACATGCTCCCAAATCTCCTGACATGGAGGCTGGGGCGGGAGCGGGGGGAAGCAGAAGGACTACAATCTGCAATGTAGCATAAGTAATGAGGTCAGTGGGGCTTTATGCCAAATACCAAATCTATTTTCTGAGAACACCACTCACAAACTGGAAATTTAATCAAGATATGCAATACCACAAACTAATTTACCATAATAAAAGACATACAGAAGTATTTTCAAAGTCAAGTTGCCTTGAGAAAATAGTCTCATGAATGTAAGGTTTAACCTCATCAATGTGATGTGGATTTCTTTACATATCTCAATATATTCATGTTATCTAGTTCTCCCATTACCATTACACAGGGATCAAGCTGTTAAAAAGGTCTGCAATAAGACTGTGCTTGGTTGCCAAACTGATGGATTACTGACTGTATTGATATAAGGGATTTTAATATACTATCTCTCTCTATATATGAAAAAAAGTTTGTCATCATCATGTTCTCACCTCTCTGAACATCATCACACTCTTTGGCCACAAAAGCCACCAGATATAGGAGGGTCAGCAAGTGTAGCAAGCCTGGGGCACAGCCCACTAGTATCTATAATTAGTGTTTTCTAATAATTAAAATGTATTTTCACAACTTTGAAGGTGGAGATAATATAGATTCTTGTTTTTTTAAAAAAGCCAACATCAAATAATAGTACTTTCATGTTCTTTCTGTAAAATGTATATTTTATTTTAATGAATATTTACTCATTTAATAAAACAAATGGTAATTGTGCTAGGTGAAATTTGATTTAGGGAGTATATTTTAAAGATAAACCAGATGTTTATTTTTAAGCATTTTTTAATTTCTGATAAATTTATGTTTTCACAGTTGTGCAAAATTATGAGTTTTAAGCCTTTTTTTCTTACCAAATTAAATGTTCACAGTTGCAGGAAAATATGGGGTGAGACAACAGGAGGAGTCAGACAGTAACTATTTAATTACAATAGACACTGTGATTAAAAAGTTATAATCTTTATAACCACTAAAACACAAATAGTAACACATCCCATATTCTCTAATAAATTTTCAAGTAGCATTTGTCTTACATTGCTTCTCTAAAAATTTCAGTTCATTCAAATTTCAATGGATATATTTTTTTCATTGGCTTGCATGTATTGTGAAATCAACATTTGCCAATAAAAGTCTGCTCCTTCCAAGCCTAATAATTATACTCTTAACTTTTATGGTGTTTTGCACCCAAACATCTCAAAGCATTTTATAAATATGTATTAGTTAAGCCTCATAACACTTGTGTTAGATAAACCATTTATACAGTCTAAGCCATGGATCATTTAAGTGACTTGCCCTGGGTCGCACAAAGTCAGCAAAGTACCTGTGGAAAGAAGCCAGCTCCTTGAGGCTACATCTAGACTGCAAGCCTCTTTCAAAAAAGAGCGTCTAGACTACAACCAGTACTTTCGAAAAAGCAAGCCGCTTTTTCGAAAGAGAGCACCCAGGCAGTTTGGATGCTCTCTTTCGAAAAAGCACAGTTTGCATTACATAGCGCTTTTTTTTTGAAAGCGCACTTTTGAAAAAAGGCGTTATTCCTCCTAAAACGAGGTTTTCCACAGTCGAAAAAACTGCTGCATTCTTTCGATTTACTTTCGATAGAACGTGGCAGCAGTCTAGACGCAGGGGAAGTTTTTTTGAAAAAAGGCCACTGTTTTCTAAAAAACCCTGTAGTCTAGACACATCCTGAGTCTCTGCTTGTGTTCTAACTAGCAAAGTATGCTTCATCCATAATCTAAGAGCAATCTCTCTTAAACTGGAAGGAATGATTTCAATGTCATCTCAGTACATTAAAGCCATTTCAGAGAATATGTGAGGTTAGAGTGTTAGGACTTCCCTACATTTGTAATTTTCTTAGAAGTTTTCAATGTTGCACTGCTACTGCTCAGGTCCCTCAGTAGTACCAATGTTGGAAGCCCTACTACAACAAATGCCATTATTATAACCATGTCATCAAAATGTGCTTTGACTAGGATAGGGCTGGAAAGAAATTTGCCGGGCCTTGGGGCAGCTATCCCCATTCCCTTATCCCCCCATCTCTCTCCCCACCCCTTGTCAGTGGCCTTGGATTAGGATTATATCACACAGTTGTTAAAATACTCATGTTTGGACTAAACTGAAACTCACATAGTTGCTATCACTGGTAGAGCTGCATTAGAGGTAATTCTAGGGTGAAAAATATTAAGAAAAATGTTAGCGTAGATATAAATAGCTGAATTATTTTATTCCCATGTTTCAAGCAGACTAATCCATCAGTCATGAATGAGGCTTTCCTTGACTTTATTTTTTCTCCCCACCCTTAGTCACTGGATTTTTTCACTCAATTCAATAGCAAACAAACTTTAAAAACAAAATGTGATGAGACCAGAGTTCTTCAGACAAACACAGCTTGTGTTCTGCAAAAATAGTCTTCTTTACACATTTGGCCATATTTTTAGAAAGCACTTTCTTTAGTGATCAGAGCTGGGGATTACTCTAATATACAAACATTTTTTTTGGGTGGAATAGAGCTGCCAATTTTCTAATGGCACAAAATTGAATGCCTTTGTCCCAGCCCCACTCAATCCTTTCACCAAGGCCATGTCCCTGCCATACCACTTCCCTGAGATCCCATCCCATCCATCCTCCCTTCTCCCCATTACTCATGTGCACCCAGCTGAGGCAGAGGGTTGGAGTGAGGGAGGAGGTGAGGGCTCTGGCTGGAGGGTACAGGCTCTGGGTGGGGTTGGGAATGAGGAATTTGGAATAGGGGAAGAGACTCTGGACTAGGGCAGGGGATTAAGGGACAGGAGGGCATGAGGGCTCCAGCTGGGTGTGTGGGGTCTGGAGGAGTGTACCCTTTAAATTGCATGGCAGTACACCTTCACAGGTGATTAATCAGCCCTGCACAGTCATAGAATCATAGAATCCTACGGCTGGAAGAGATGACAGGAGGTCATCAAGTCCAGCCCCCTGCCCAAAGCAGGACCAACCCTAACTAAATCATCCCAGGCAGGGCTTTGTCAAGCCGGGACATAAAAACCTCTAGGGATGGAGATTCCACCACCACTATTCCAGTACTTCACCACCCTCCTAGTGAAATAGTTTTTCCTAATATCCAACCTAGACCTCCCCCACTGTAACTTGAGACCATTGCTCCTTGTTCTGCCATCCATCACTACTGAGAACAGACTCTCTCCATCCTCTTTGGAACCTCCCTTCAGGAAATTGAAAGCTGCTATCAAATCCCCCCTCACTCTTCTCTTCTGAAGACTAAATAAGCCAAAATCCCTAAGCCTCTCCTCATAGGTCATGTGCTCCAGCCCCCTAATCATTTTGGTCACCCTCCGCTGGAACCTCTCCAATGCGTTCACATCCTTTATGTAGTGGGGGGCCCAGAACTGGATGCAATACTCCAAATGTGACCTCACCAGTGCCGAATAAAGGGGAATAATCACTTCTCTAGATCTGGCAATGCTCCTCCTAATGCAACCTAATATTCCATTCACCTTCTTGGCTACAAGAGCACACTGTTGTGCCCTTCTCGTATCCAGATTCTCATCCACTGTAATCCCCAGGTCCTTTTCTGCTGAACCTCTACTTTGCCAGTCGGTCCCCAGCCTGTAGCAATGCTTGGGATTCTTCCATCCCAAGTACAGGACTCTGCACTTGTCCTTGTTGAACCTCAAACAACAGAGGCTCAGAGTCTGGGTGGGATGGAGTATGAAAATTTTGGGTGCAGGGGGGTCTCTGGGGTTGGGCAGAAGGCTAGGGGGCAAGGAAGTTTGAAAGCTCCACCTGGGGATGTGGACTCTGGTGTGGAGCCAGGGATGATGGGTTGGGGTGCAGGAGGGAGCTCTTGACTGGGACCAAGGAATTCAACGGGTGTGGGGAGTTGAAAGCTCCAAGGGGGAGGTATGCACTCTGATGTAGGGCTGGGAATGAGTGACAGAAGGGACTCAGAGCTGGGGTAGGGGGTTGAAGCAGGGAGTTGGGATGTGAAAGGGTCCAGGTGGTACTTATCTAAGGTGGCTCCCAGAAAGTAGCTGATAGTTCACTGCAGCCCCTAGATGTAGAGAAGGGTGTTGGAGGGTAGCAGGAAGTCTCTGTGTGCTGCCCACACCTGCTGGCACCACTGCTGCAGTTGACAGTGGCAGAGGTAGGCCAGGTAGGAACCCTGCCTTAGTATAGGAACCCTGCCTCTGACCAGTCTTTAATTTTTCTATTTTGAGGGTTTTTTGGAGGCTAAATTAATGGATATTGGTCAAGTGCTCTGAGATCAGCAAACTGAAGTGACTTATTATTATTTTACACTGTTATTTCTCTTTGGACCAAAAGCACCAGCAACAGTGCCTTGCCTCCCCACTAGAGAAATAAAACAAATGTTTATAATTTTCTTATTTATTTTATTTAAAGGTAAATATCCAAGCAATGTTACTTCTTATTCTTCTAGCTTGGAGAAAAATTGAGATTTTAAATGTGGCTGTGGGAACAACCCTAACAAAAAATCAAAAAGAGAAAGAAAGGATACCTGTTACATTTCTACAGAATCATAGATGTTTTAATTACTTCAGGGTTAGGCCCGTCTCATGCAAACAATTATGTACATACTTAAATACAAGAATAGGAACAATTACATAGACGTCAATATGACCCAGTCCTATTGTGGCCTTTCATTTCCCATGCTATTGTATAACAATGTCTATTGAGGCCTTGTCTACACTGAGAGAGATAGTCACATTTATTAAGACAGATTTTTTATCATCGGATTCTGTAAATTCAACAGTGTATGCCCCCATTGTGTTCAAGAATTCAACATAGTTCAAGTATCATGTCCCCAGTAGGGTGGGTGTCATCGACTTTAAGACTGATGCACTTTGGGTAGCTATCCCACAGTTCCTGCTCCCCTTTGCATTTTGGGGTATGCTCATAGTGCACCCTGCGACCAAAACTGCACAGCGGGTGGTTCTGGGTACATGTTGTCACAATGAATTCATCTCCTCCCTCGTCCGCTGCTGGAAAGCAACAGCAAACAGTCTTTCTATGCCCCCTTTTCCCCTCATTATCCACACAGATACCATAGCAGCATAAGCATGGAATCCATTGTGGAGCCCATTGAACATTTAAACATTATGACAATCATTCTAACCATGGTGAACCTTATCCTGGATTATATCCAGAGCGTATCTGGGGTCCACTGGAACAAGAAAGAATCTTGGGAGGTCATGAACATACTCTTCTGTGAGTTGAGCGACTGGTGAATGCAACTGGCATTTGGTCCTCTAGACAGTGTGGAATGACAGTTCTTGTGCCATGAGACAAGCACAGACTAGTGGGACCACATTGTGATGTAGCTCTGAGATGATCAGCAGTGGTTGCAAAACTTCCGCGTGCATAAGGCCACTTTCATAGACATTTTTAATTGCTTTCCCCCCCACCCTGAAGCTCAAGAATATCAGAATGAGACACACTGTGACGGTGGAGAAGTGAATGGCAATTACCCTGTGGAAGCTTGTAATACTAGACAACTACCAATCAGCTGGGAATCAGTTTGGAGTGGGGAAATCTACAGTGCAGTCTCTTGTCATCCAAGTAGCCAAGGCAATCAATATCCTTCTCCTATGGAGGATGTTGATTCTGGGAAACATGGAGGACAGAGTGGAGGGCTTTGCCATGATGGGTTCACGAACTATGCGGGGACTATAGACAGAACACACATCAAGCATAAAACCTAACCTGTTAGCATAAAAAGAAGGTCTGGCTAAAGACAATAGTGATGTGTTATGTATAAGGCCACAGTTATACTCTTAAGGGCACTATGCAGGAGATACACCACGTCGATCCTAGAAGCACGTGGGCGGGAGGGAGGAGAGGGTCCAGGTCGGGTGGCAATACAGAGCTGGGGTTCATTGTGTGTTCAGCACCCCTGTTTGCCAAGAAAGTGCAACTTCCTTTTCCCATAGGAGCATCTGGGTGAGATAGAGAAGGGGGTCCTGGCATAGTGGCAGAGCAGGGTTTCATGCCATGCTTCATTGGGTATGAACAAATGGAGGTTTATTGCAGGAGCATCAGCTAATAGCTTCCACTGCTTCATCCAGGTTGCCATGTGAGATATCACACAGAGTGATAGGGAGCAGATGCTGAGTGAATGTGACCAGAAACCTGGACCATATGATGCAATGCTTTGTGCTGGAGGACTGAGTAAGGCAGGCCTTGCCAAAAACCTTGTGAGGAGGTTTTAGAAGTTGCTCTATGAGAGCTTTAAGGAGACGTACAGGGAGGATTCTCATTCCGTCTCCAGACACATTAACAAGGTGATCCCCCGCAGCGTAGGCACAAGGCTGTGTGAGCCCCCACTGTGTAGGCATAGTGACTGCCACAGATCACACCCAATTGCCTTAACCCACTTGTAGGAAGATAAAAAAATGTGAACTCACCAGGAGTGCCCTCCCTGTCATCAGTGTCTGGCTGCAAGATTTCCTGGGAGGAGGACATTTTCTCCAAAGTTAAAAAAAGATCCTGACTGTCTTATGACATTGGTTGCCTCATTGGCCTGCTGACTATTCGCCTTCTCCTTTTCCTTTTCCTCATCCACAATGTCCTCCACGCTGCTTACAAAGGAGTGTCTTGGGAGGAATCCACAGACTGTTTAGGGAAGTTTGTAAGGTTCCTCCCCCTCCCCCAGGATCACATGTTTTTTCTCATAAAAGCAGAATGTTTGTGGTATGACCTATATCATCCATTTGCCTCCTTTGTCTTCTGATATGACTGAGTCAGCTCCCTTATTTTCACACAGCATTGCTGGGGGTCCCTGGCATAGCCTTTCTCCTCATAAGATGCTCCTGAGGTATGTTGCCTACTCTGCAGTCTGCTCCCCATGCTGGCCATATAGGAAGTAAAAATCAGATTTTCCTGGGGCTTTTCCTGTTCACCCTTTGATCAGTAGAGTTGAAAGTCCTGTTCAGAGACGTCACAATGGGGGACTGTGAGACACCTCCCAAAGCCTAAGAATGCTGATTTTCATGGCGCTGCATCTGCACTACTGTAAAACTGGAGTACCAAACTGAAAAACTGGAGTACCGAAATCAGCTTTTACAGCTCTTAAAGTCAATGGAATGTGCTTGGTGGTTTGGACTCACTGTTTAGAAATTTGACCCAATGTGGCTAAAGCTGACCTAAACTCTAAGTATAGACCAGGACTCAGATAACTGGACTACAACACAATACTGAACATCTGATTCCTAGACAAGCTCTTTTTTAAAAACAATCTACAAATCCAACTAATTGAATTTCACCTATATATTTCAACAGCTTTTCTGTTTAGTTTACTCATATTTTTTCTTTCCTTTTTGAAACAATGGAAATAATTTTTTTGAAAAAATAAATTGTAATTTTGAAAACAAAAATCTTCTTTTAGAGGTGTTACTCCCCACTCCCATAAACAAAAGATACTGCTAATCAAATATAATATCCCAAAACATTATGTTTCATGCTAATCACCCAGTAAACAGATCAATGATGTGTGATTTTTTTGAAACTACAGCTCATTTTGTATTATTTCACATTGTTATTGAAAAAGCCTGTTCAATGTCACTCAAATAATTGACTTGAGCTGGTATTCATCGTATTATTTCTGAGAATTGACATATGCTACAAATTTGAAAGTGGAATAGGAAAGATTTGATTGTTGCAGAAAGTGGGTTTAGCCCACTTTCTGATCTGATGTATTGAAAGAGAGAAGCAAAAAGAAAGACTCCCTCCCTCTTTAGAGAAGATATTACCAGTGCTATTAATAAGAGAAAATTACAGAAATAGATAGCTCTTCTAGGACCACAGAGCTTTTTTTATTCCTCTTGGGACTAAAGAAAAAAGATAGGAAAGGCAGGCAATACATAAAAGTAAATATCAGATAACTGAGAAATCCTAGTCAATATTTTTTTCTTCAGTCAGGCTATTTTTAATACACAGAGTCCTGTCTCTTTCTAGAAGACATATGCTATAGGAAAGATTAGTTTTGCAGTGCCTTTTGCCTTTGCCAGACTGCATCAAAGTAAATTTAGAGATGTGCTGACAGTTCAATACCTATGATCAGGTTCCACCAGTAGATAAGAAGTGAAAAAAAAAAATTGTTGAAGGCCATCCTCAAAAAAATATTGGTTAGCTATTTCTCAGGAAGTTTATAAAAATTTGAATTTGTTGAGCAATATAAAACATTTGCTAACAAAATTCAAATGATATAATGATAATTACCATATGAAACTGTGAGGAAAAACATCATGCCCCCCCTTTAGAAATCGTCAGACTCCAGCTTATAAAACTGTAATGTGTGAGTTTACTGTAACCTGAATTAGTATGATGCAACACAAGACAGTGCACAGATCACACTGCTGAGTTAACTGACTAAACTATATTTTTGTTAACTCTCGTAAAACAAATGTAAGAAAACCAGATATGGGGAGATCCCCAAGTTTCAAGGTAGCTGAAAGGCAAGCCATTCTCTAACTTTTACATTATCTTTATAAAAGGATATTTTAAAAGCACAAAGAAAAGAGTAGAAGGCTCCTTTATTAAAACTTCCCACACATTCAAGGATCAATTCTGCCCTTTCTCTTATTAATCCTCTTCTTCACCAAAAAGTAAAAACCCCTTCCATGCATTCATACTGAAAACTAGCATTTTCTCCCCCAATTTAGTTGTATATGTGTAAACTTATTAAAAAAAATTGGGATCCTTATTTTTTACCTATCTCTTTTTTAAAAAAGGTTGTGAAGTGTTCATCTTCTTCTCTGGTTACCTATTGTAGCAATAATTTCATGTTCCATCCATTTAAGTAGCTACTGCAGTTTTGGAGAAATAACTTAATGTTTCTCAGAAATCCAAATGAAAATATACAATCTAGTCTTCATCAATGCACAATCCTCTGCTTCCATAAACTCTTAAAGAAAGGCAAACAATACAGCATACTAGAAGATGCTATAGGGATCACTTTTTGCCAGCCAGATAGTGGTAGGAGTCCCTCATACAGGATTGCAATTGTGGACAGGAGCCTTGGAATTCTGAGTATGCCCTTAACTGGAACAAGCTCTTAAACTGTTTTGCTTACTGTAATAAATAATAAATACTTGTTTATTTGAAGGATCCTATTTCAAGCCTTTATACCATCTTTTACAATAGAAATTAGAGTGGGCAATCAGTAAATTACTGCAGGTAGACTGATAAATGCATATTATTTGCCTAATTTCTTTTGGATAACACAAGTGTCAATCATTGTTCAGTGTACTACATGCCCCTCTTTGTGCCCAGTCCACAAAGTGTGTGAGTTGGTTACGGCTCTGAGCTGGAGAGCCTGTTTCTTTAGCTACTGCTACACCAAACTCATGTTCTAAGCTGCTGAGTGCCCTTATTCAATCCCAGGTGTTGGTCAAGATGAATCATGGCCATCACAAAATGGAGAGTCAATTGAGATTTGAATTGCTTTGAATGTCAGACACTTGGGATGAACCTGTTTTGCCCAAAGTAAATATGTCACCCACCTAAATGTGTTTTAGGTGTTTCCTCTTGAGCACAATTCACAGAGGATAATAGTCTGTAGCACTCAGTGGGAATGCCAGGCTCATTACCTCAACCTATGAAGACCTAGTCTTCCACTTCAATTCTTGGTGTTAGCCACAACAGCAGCTGTCAAACGATGTATATATCTGTTCTTTTTGTTCTTCTGTAATTGTCTCATGTTTTAAAATTAAATAGGTCAAGAACTGGTGTTAAATGTAACCAAAAGTACTATGATACCACACAACGTACGGAAGCATGGGAGATATCAAATCAAAATACCTTGTTCAGGAATAGAGATAACCTTTTTCTGCCCTTCTGTGGGCCTGAAAGAAGCTTCTCCCAGCAATTCACACAGACAGGCAGAGGCTGGACAGAATGAAACAGAAATAGTCTGCCTAGGCTGTGCTACAGAAAAAGCTGTCAGAGTGAGAAGAAAGAAGGTGGGGAGTTATTGGGTCGATAACCTGGCTGACATGCTAGGGCTCTGGATATCTTAATCAGGACTCCCAAATATGTACATGAAGCCCAGACTAATACAGTGTTTGGGAAAGGGTGGCTGGCGTCAGCTTTCCACAGCAGGAAGAGAGCTGGAGCTCAGTTGCCTTGCATAGAAGGAAGGTAAAGGGCCAAAGTGCACAGTCAGCCTAAAGCAGGCAGATTTAGAGTGTGACCTTCCTCATTTAGGGCATGTCTAAACTACAAAGATTTTTCGAAAGAGGATATGCAAATTCTGGGAATTCTTCCATCTTCTTTCAAAAATGAAAGTAATCTGGACATGGTTTTTTCAGAAAAAAAATCCTTTTTCAAAAAAACCGCTCTTCCTAAAAAAAGGAGGTTTACACGCTTTTTCGGAAAAGGTTTTTTTTTCCCCAAAAAAACCGCATCCAGCCTACTTTCATTTTCGAAAGATCTTCTTTCAAAAATGCGATCGGAAGAAGATATGCAAATTCCGTTGGATTTTAAAAAATCTTTGTAGTTTAGACGTGCCCCTAGCTGGCATGGAAACAGCAGAACAGCATAATATGGAAAACTCTTGGCATTCGACACCTCACTAGTTAGGAAAGGGTTATGGAGAGAGGAAGTCCTGGTGTGGAGTGCACAGACAGCTGAAGGTTCCCCTTATGTCAAAGCAAGGTTTTGGTGCCACACCTCACACAAGTGAAGGTCAGGCCTGGACTTAGTATTGATCATTTTACCATACAAACTCACTTTTGTTCAATCAGCTCCATAAAGCTCACAGACAACAAACTGTGACCATTTACCATTTGAGAGCTGCAAATAGAAGCTGGTTTGCACCAACTCACTTTCTTATTCTGTAAGGAATTGTGATTACTTTTAATTATTAGAAGGAATACTTTTATTGATAAACAGTGTGATGGTTTTACATGGTCAATGTATTCTCCTTGATTTACATATATTTCTCTTCAACTCAAATTCCTATCCTTCCTCTTTCTTTAGAGCTGGCTGGGAACTTTGCATCTGAATAGTTTTGCCAACAGAAAATGCAGTTCCCTTAAAATTGCAATTTTCTATCGGAAAATTTTGATTGTTATTAATATTTTCAAATTTCTTTCAGGAAAATTAAAATGAAATATTTTGTTTTAATTCTGTTTGACATAAATCAGAAATTTAATGTTTTCACATTGTTCCAAAATGTTTCATTTCAAATCAATTTAACAATACATTAAATTGCATTTCCATATTATCTTATCACATTATGAAAGTTGTAGCTCAGGCCCCCATCTCTCGTATGGGCCAAGATCCCTGAAAGGCTACATCTCATATAATGCAAGGCAGATTTCCCTCTGACCAAGATGTATACATGCTATAGGTGTTGTATCACTGTGGATGCATTATGGGAGGTGTAATCAGCCAGTGACCCTGGCTTTTCAGGGAGAATGGAGGCATCAAACTCCAAAAGTACATCACTCATGAGACAACATGTCTGAGAAAGCGAGGCCCACAGAGAAAGTTCACTACTGTGCACCAAGACCACTTGTCAGGCCTAACATGGTCACTGCAACCCCCTCCCCCCAGCCCAGTACCCAGATGCAGGACCAGGGCAGCCCCCCTGCCGCAGGCCCCACAATTCTCCATTCCCACTCCACCTCTTCCCCAAGTCCCACCCTTGCTGTGTGAGGGTACGTCTATACTGCAGAGGAAGATTGAAGCTGCTGCTGTTGATCTGCCAGGGTTCGAATTAGCAGTCTAGTTAAGACAGTTAATTCAAAGTGAGTTGAATTAGCCAGTTGATGCCAGTAACCCTGCTTTCAGAAGGAGTAAGGGAAGTCAAAAGAAGAGTGTTCTTGCATAAACATAGCTTTAATTTCAAATACTCACATCACTACTTTGTCATGGGGAAAAATGTTGCTTCTTCAGCTCAAAAATGGCTGTCTACGACATGTTCTGCAAAAGCCTGCAACCTCACTGCATATAAGCAACTAAATGATGCTAATGAAAGGATGTGACCTGAACAACTAGTAAATGGGACTAGTGTGAGTTTATTAAAGATCCTTTGACCAGCAGGAAACAGAAATGTTCCTACTTCCAGCTAGCCCACCATCCCAAGGAAGTACAAACCAGTCTGACTGGTAGTCTTCAGAGTCCTTCCCAGGACAACATGCCAAGCAAAGCCAGTGATTTCTCTAATGGGGGAATTTGATTCTCACTTGTCTCCATCTCAGTTGCCCACCAAATCATGAATAAGCCTGCAGAAAGTGCATATGCATTAAAAAAAAAAAAACCTTCATTTTCCATTTGCTGTGTTCATGCAAATGCAGCATCTCTTCACTTTTGTCTCGAATAATGTGACAAGGCAATTTGAACAGTTCAGATAAAACTTGAACATTTCTGTTATGGTGCTTTTTATATACTAGGACATCAATAAACTCATTTAACAATGAGAAGTGGTTAACCACCTTTTGTTAACATTGTATACCCTTACTAGATTTATTCTGTAAAGATCAAATCATTTAATGATGTTTCACCATTGTAGCACATATTTTAGGCTGCTTATGGTTTTTTTTCTGCAGAGAATATAATATTCATTAGAAGTCCTGGGTTAACAATACTGCAAAGAGAAACCTTTTATCTACAAAAAAGCTACAGCACAGACACAAGCACTGTAAGTACTTGTCAGCATGTCCGAAACAATGTTTTAGAGGACACATCTATCAGGATGCTGAGGTTACCTATTTTCTACATCCATTCAACATAGAGTGCAAGAGAAGTATTGCATATTAACTGTGATTGAGATATCTGCCAGTTTGGTATTAAAACTGGGACCACCTACTCATTTCATACAGGCCTCAAAATTGATTATTAGATAATAATAATTTTCAGCCAATACTATATTGGGCTACAATTGAACCATGATATAAGTGATGACAATCTTTGTAACCCATAAGAAATCTCCTGATCCAAAAGAAGGACGGGAAAGATTTGACATAAGTTTAATCAGGCCGCAACTTTATTATTAGATGGCTGGGACTACCTGACAGATAAAAGTATAGAGTGCAGGTAACCCCATGTTTATTCTGTTATTAGACAGAGAGCTTCCCCCAGCTTCCCCTCTTTTTCCATCCAGGTCCCTCAAACAATTCCATTGTTGGGATGTTACCATACACCCTCATCTTTATAGGAAGGGTCAGGTGGGCTATAAGAAGCGGGGGGAGGGTTGGCTCCCTGCTGTACCAGTCACAGGAGTCTCCAACAACCTCCTGTTTGATCCTTCAATGAACACCTCTTTAAGTCCTTTTTCCAAGCCATACATCTGGTTATGATATGCCTGCCCTATGGGGTACCTGTATAGGACAGCCACCCTACACTTAAACAACGAGTTGTAGCATACAGTCTATTGCCCTTCATGCCATGCATAAACAGAGCCCTATCTGAACCCACCATGGGGAAAGCAAATAAACCCCAACTGCACCCAACCTAATATGGTGCAAAGGGAAAAATCCTTCCCAGCCTCCCTTCCTAAAAATGGGGCTGCTAGCATAATGCTAACAAAAGATCTTGACCAAAACTATGCTATTTTATCATATAAAGGAGAGAGGGTGGGTCCTGCTTAAACCTGCTCCATCTAAAAGGGGGACTTCAGGCATAGAGCTGCTCTTTTACAATCCTGCATTCTTAGGAAGTATGTCAGCAACCATGCTAACCTTTTTGCAACCGTTTTCACCTTCCTCTTCCCTGTCATAAAGCACTACCCTTTCATTGAGCCAGCCAAATACCCCCTCCACAGACACACACTTAAAAGGCACAGGGTGTTCAGTCTATTAATCTCATCTAATTATTCTGTTAATTTGTTTAACAGACTACGTTAAACAAGACTTAAACCATCAGAACATGGAGCAACATCATTTCACTTCATGTCTGATATACTGTTCTCTATAGCGTAGTTTGACACAAGTGTATCATTGATTCTTAGGTATAGCATAGATAACAAAAAGAGTGTTTACTATTTGATATATGAGAAATTCATTCCTACAAGTGATATTTATTTTAAAGAGTTCTCGTTGCCTCCCCTTGTTTTATATTATTATATATTAATTATTAATGATTAATTATTATTATTATTATTATTATTTAGTGCTGCTGGATCAATTTTTAGGGTGAAGGTGCTGAACTCCATCCCTCCTCCCTTAGCCCATCTATGCACCTTAGCGCTCCAGGCTGGTGCCACAGCTGAGGGTGGCTGAGGAACCTTAGGTAAGGGGCTCATGGTTGGGGCTTCAGGTCTAGCAGTGGAACTGTTGGGACCCTGGATGGCAGCAGACCCCCAGTGGCCAGGACTACAGGGCCCTCAGTGATGCCGATGGCCAGGACCCCTAGAGAAAGTGGGCCCGGTGCTGGGACCCCCTTAAGTTGGTGACTGGGACCCTGAGTGGCAGCATGGCCCAGGGTGCAGGCTGGTGGCTGGGACCTTGGATGGGGACGTAAAATCTGAACCTCTACTTCCTGTGCCTATATTTACATTTACATTTATATTTATTGACATCACCCTTAAAGACTCTTTAAAATGACAGAAAAAAGAAACAACAAGTTGAAATCAGTTCATTTACTATCTCTGCCAGGTATACAGAGAATGGAAAGACATAAAAACATAAGAATGGACATAGTGGGTCAGACCAAAGTCCATCTAACCCAGTATCCTGTCTTCCAACAATGGCCAATGTCAGATGCCCCAGAGGGAGTGAACAGAACACGGAATCATCAAGTGATCCCTATCCTGTCATCCATTTCCAGCCTCTGACAAGCAGAGGCTAGGGACACCATTCCTAACCATTCTGGCTAATAGCCATTGATGGACCTAAGCTCCATGAATTTATCTAGCTCTTTTTTGAACCCTGTTAAAATTCTGGTCTATACAACATCCTCTGGCAAGGAATTCCACAGGTTGACTGTGCGCTGAGTGAAGATAAACTTCCTTTTGCTTGTTTTAAACCTGCTACCTATTAATTTCATTGAGTGACCCCTAGTTCTTATGTTATGGGAACAAGTAAATAGCATTTCCTTATTCACTTTCTCTATACCTGTCATGATTTTATAGACCTCTGACCATTTTCTGACCAAAAATACACATCCAAGTCGGACTCAAGAAGTCTGATTTTCTTGAGTTAAATTTAAATTAGGAGAAATTCACTGAAGAAAATGGTAAATCTTATTGGTTTAAATGAGATTAGAATCAGGACTGATATGTCAAGTGTTCAAATGTTTAAGCAAATTAGCATTAGAGGATCTATAGTTTTATAATACACTGTCAGGGCTGTCCTTACATACGCAGAATACCCAGCTGCATAGGGCATCACTAGGACATAATGTCCACCTACCTGCCTCTTCTGCCTGTTCTGTGGCTCTGCTTCCTCTGGAGAGGATCTAGTTAGCTTAAAAGTGAAAAAGGCTGCCAGGCCTATTAGCAGAACACTGAAGCTGGGAAAGAACCATTCAAGTGTTAATGAAGCCATTTAACAGGCATTTACCAGCCCCAAGTATATAATGTCAGTTTCTGAATGTACTGTGTTAGTCTATGGGACCTTAGTTTAAAATTTGCTTTTAAAAATTTTCATTAATGTCTTGCTTAAGACTATAAAATCACATCTCTAAAAAATTGCCACCCCTGGGCTGTCATTGGGGCATAGGGGATACCAGTTTAATAGTACTGCCCCATGAGCCCTAAGGACATCCCTGTACACTGTAAAAACATTTGAAATAGCAATGCTGTCATCCAGAGGTCAGACCTTCCCAATCCTGTTCTGGATGAAAATTCCATTTAAATTGCAAGTTTACATCTTGCAGAATGTCATTACAAAAAGACAGCAAAATGCAAGAAAAGAGGATCATTTTTAATATACTGTATAGCATGGTCTGAATATCAGAGGATGAAAGGAACAAATTGAACTACAAAGGAAATGTACAATTTTGTAATCCTGGCACAAACAATCAAAGAATGAGTTCTACATATCTTTCATTTTATCCATGTATTTTAGTTCAGTTTATCTTGGAGTCTGAGTTAAAAATGTACCTTTCTTGTGACTGTGAATGCCTATTAAGCATTTTTTCAGTACAAATAATCAGTTAGACACAGAGTGGATCTCATATAACCAGAATTACTCAGTTTCCATTCACTTTTATAGTAATCTCATGAACAAAGCAGGCATGAAGTTATGCATGCACTTTTGTGAATTCATTTTCATGCAAAACAGATATTTAGAGTCTTAGCCATTTATATCAATCAGACAACAGAAAATCTTAATACCATATTACTAACAGCTTCTTGAATCGTATGGGGGTTACATTTTCCCTTCTGACTTATAATTCTCAAAAGTCTTTGAAAGCTGAGATAATTTCCCATACCCAACAATTGCTGTGATAGCTAAGTTTTTGTTTATTGTATATACAATCACCTTGAAGAGCAATTCCAGTCATGTGTTTGTCACTTCCTTAGTGATTAAACTAGTGGACCCGATTCTTTCACTTGCTTGACATTTTTGGAAGAAGTATTCAGTATTCTATTCTCAAAGTCACATACACATGACAGTCACTAAGAGTACGTCTAGACTACAGGCTTTTGTCGACAGAGGCTTTGTCGACAGATACTGTCAACAAAGCTTCTGTCGACAAAGAGCATCTAGACTACATCCAGTTCTGTTGACAAAGCAAGCCGCTTTGTCGACATGACAGTGTAGATGCAAAGGACAGTATAGATGCAATAACGCCTTCTGTTGACAGAACTCTGTCAACAAAAGGCGTTATTCCTTGTAGAATGAGGTTTACAGCAGTCGACAAAACTGCTGAGTTCTGTCGACGTTATGTCGACAGAACTCAGCGTCAGTGTAGACGCAGATATAGTTTTGTCGACAAAAGTGGACTTTTGTCGACAAAACCCTGTAGTCTAGACACACCCTAACTGTATAACTGTTTATGACACATATGTAAGTTGGAGAGAAATTTGTTTCCTCTTTGGCATGACTTACAACTTTTCTAGGACAAATTAACTAGGAAAACAAAAATAAAAGACGTGTGCCTCAAAGCTAAAGCAAACTTTGCAAGGAGCATTTCACCTTGCTAATGCCACAAAAGCACTACTTTCTTAGTAAAATATATGGTTTACTTCTCCACTCTTAGTCTAATGGGATCACATAGCTCCCATCAGTGCTAAGAAGAGTTCCACGACCATATCAGAAAAACAGTCTCCATATGGTTATCCTTATTACTAATTTACAGTGACTGAAAGATTAATGCAGATATTTTATAACCCCCACTGAAGTTAATGGAACTACTGAATTTTACACCAAATGTGAATCTGGCCCATTATTTTTGCCTCTTAGTCACTCTCATTACACTTATTGGAAGCAAAAAATACCTAACAAGCAGCAACATGGCACTTATATATCGATTTAGTGTCTAAGTAAGATTCTGAAAAATATGTACCATATTGTCAATCGTTTGCATTCACAAACTAACAGATGTGCTGTGGAAGTGTGAAGTGCAGAATAATAAGGTAGGTGAAGAATTTACAGACTAACCTGAAACAAGGAAAATTACATTTCACTTCTCTCCTGATGAAACCAGACTCAGAAAAATAACTTATTAGTCTACTTTTTAATTACCCAGCTCATGAAGATGAAAAAACTCCAAACTATAGATGAATTATAAAATGAAAATCTCTCTCAACTACACCGAGAAAGACCTCTGATGACACAGGCTACATCTAGCCTGCACTACTTTTCCGAGATACCGAAGGTATCCCGGAAAAGCAATGCCACATCCAAAGACTGTGTCTGCTTTTTTGATTTTTTTTTTTTAAAGTGGACATGCTTTTTGCCATCCCTGTAAACCTCATTTTACGAGGAATAAGGGATGTGTCGAAAGAGCACTTTTTTTTCCAAATTTGGCACCATGTAGACATGCCAAATTTGAGAAAAGCCTCTTTCGACAGTAAAGCAGAAAAAGATACACAATCTGTGTACTGCAAATTGCATTTCATTTCCGACTTACCATTGCAGTGTAGACCTAGCCATAGTCTGGTATCATGACACTTTGCCAGATTTTTTCTAATCCTTCACCCCCAAAAGGGCCTTTCTAGCTCTCAGATAACAACATACCGACACTAACCATGTTTTCACATCCCAAGTTGTAACTCAGTCTACTGGTGGCTGAATGTAACTGCCACAAAGATGCTGATGCTGGTACTGCATTGAGAAATACACTTCACATATACAACGGTTAGCACAAATCAAACACACCGTCTTTTGATAACTCCACTGGCTCCCCATTTGCTTATGGACCAAGTTCAAAACCTGGATCTTAATCTACAAAAGCCTGATTTTAATAGAAACCTCCTTACTTTCTCCTGCATAACCAAGAAGCTACATGCTACAGATGTGATGCAGTTTGGGAAATACAGGCTTTACTTATTGAGTTGGATGTAATGTGTTCTTGGCCACAAGCCAGGCCTGTGGAAATTAACACCCCATGAGGACAGACTACTAATGAACCACATAGTGTCAGATGCACTTTGTGACATAGTCTTTTTCCAGGAGTGACACATATAGTTCTCCCTCCCCAATTTACAATCATTAAACCTATTACAAAGAGGAAAATAATTCAATCACTTTAATATTGGACTCTTATGCTCCAGCATAATTTTATATGGATTTTTATATCAGGGCAATAATCCTTATTGTGAAATAATTTAAATAGGACAAATACACTCACTGTGGAAATCTACGAAGGCAGAGGTCAAAGCCACAAAACTCAGAACTGAATACAAGTTTCCAAGTGTGCTATGTCCTTGATCTAGGATTATTTTTCTGAACCCATCTAACATGTGTTTGACCAGCATACATTAATGGGGCCAAATTCAATTAAGTTATACATATGTAAATCCAGAGTAAATTCAGTGAAGCCAAAGAAATTAAAACTGGTTAATTGAGGGCAGAATTTAGTACAGGACCAAATATTACAATCTTGTGGCAAGTCCCCCAAGGATCAATACTGGGACCAATCCTATTCAACCTATTGATAAATGATCTGGAAAAGGGGGATAAACAGTGAAGCGGCAAAATTTACAGATGCTACTAAATTGCTCAAGATAGTTAAGACCAAAGCAGACTGTGAAGAGCTTCAAAAAGATCTCACCAAACTAAGTGATTGGGCAACAAAATGGCAAATGAAAATTAATGTTTACAAATTAAAGTAATGTACATTGGAAAAAATAACCCCAACTATACATATAATATGATGGGGACTAATTTAGCTGTAACTTCTCAAGAAAAAGATCTTGGAGTCATTGTGGATAGTTCTCTGAAAACATCCACTCAATGTGTGGCAGCAGTCAAAAAAGCAAACAGAATGTTAGGAATCATTTAAAAAGGGATAGAAAATATAACAGAGAATATCCTATTACTTCTGTATAAAACCATGACATGCCCACATCTTGAATACTACATACAGATGTGGTTGCCTCATCTCAAAAAAGATATATTGGCATTGGAAAAGGTTCAGAAAAGAGCAACAAAAATGATTAGGGTTTTGGAACGGGTCCCATATGAAAAGAGTTTAAAAAGACTGGGACTTTTCAGCTTAGAAAAGAGGAGACTTAGGGGGATATGATAGAGGTCTATAAAATCATGACTGAGGTGGAAAAAGTGAATAAGGAAAAGTTATTTACTTGTTCCCATAACATATGAACTAGAGGTCACCAAATGAAATTAATAGGTAGCAGGTTTAAAACATAGAAAAGGAAGTTTATCTTCACGGAGTGCACAGTCAACCTGTGGAACTTCTTGACAGAAGATGTTGTGAAGATCAGGACCTGAACAGGATTCAAAAAAGAACTAGATACATTCATGGAAGTTAGGTCCATCAATGGCTATTAGCCAGAATGAGTAGGAATGGTGTCCCTAGCTTCTGTTTGTCTGGAAATGGATGACACGAGAGAGACCATGTGATGATTACCTATTCTGTTTATTCTCCCTGGGGCATCTGGCATTGGCCACTGTTGGAAGACAGGATACTGGGCTAGATGGACATTTGGTCTGACCTAGTATGGCCATTCTTATATTCTTATGTTTCCTGCACAGCCTTTTTTACTAAAAAACATCGCTTATTTTCAAGTTCTATTTTGTGTAGACTGGTACAACCAAGAAAAACACTTTGAATATTCATTAATTGCTAACTACAAAAATTCAATGGACCATTAATGAAAATATATGCAAAATGTATATGAACAGTACATTAATTCAAAACATTCATAATGTTTCATATTTGAAATAAGTTATACTAAGCATATGATACACATAAAATAATGTAAATATTTTTAAAATGCTTTGTTTTGACATATTATCTGTCAGACATTTTGTAAGTGTTAGGAAAATTAATGTCCTATTCTAAAACATTGGCCTACTTCACAGCAGGCTATATTACGGAGCTTTGGAAATTGAGAAAATAAAATAACTTATTGTACATAGGATTATAAGATGCTGATAATTTTTATACACTATAGTTCTCTTTTTTGTAGGTTCAAAAAAGTCTTCCTATTAGATATGGCTAAGGCTTCCCTTCCCACAATTACACTTTTGTCATTTACCATATATTTTAGAGTTTGTTTTTCTGACTGTTTGCTCAAGAAATCCTCCTAAATGGTAAGAGCTAGGACCACCAATTTCAGCGTACTGCTTCCTCTTATAACTTAAAGCAATGTAAGTGTTTGGTTGTGCCAGGAAAACATGATATAGCAGGAATGGGATTTTTTCTCATAAATCCAAACAGCAAAAAAAGACAGAACCACCAAATTAAGTACAGTCCTCCAAACTGACATAACTGAGTGAATGTTGAAAGACAATGAACCAAGATGAACCAGAAAAACAGGATGAAACTGAAATAAAATTGTTTCTCAATATACCTTACAGAAAAGAAGAGAAAATGGAAAAATTGGAGTTGTGCTCTGGTTTGGCACTGCTACATCAATGCTTAAAGTTTGAAAACTAGAGGACAATGTTATTGGAAACCAAATTAACTATAGCCCTTCTTTGTTAATACTTAGTGAATGATAAAGAGTTCATAGGGATGAAGAAAAAACATTTGATGGATTTTCCATTTTAAAAAATTAAATGAACAAATTTTAACAATCCCTTTTTCTAAGAAATCTGAAATAAAAAATCAATTTAATAAAACGACACTGTGTTTTTTATAAAAATACAATTATTTAAATAAAGCATGTACATTTTTATTTTATTAAAAAATTAACTGAATTAAGGACCTGAACAATGCTAGGTAAATCTGCTAGTAATAAATAAATGCCTTCACAGCTTTCTGAAATGTATTCCAAGCATATCTGATCATAAATAGGAGTATTTAGAAAATACATGATAAAAAGATCAGACTTGTTATAGAGTCTCTCATATATACTGTCTAAATCCTGCGCCAAAATTGTGTCAACAAGAAGGTATTTATTTTATTGAGCCTTTCCGCTCATCTATGAGTTTCCTGTTAATGAGATCAATACCTCTGTCTAGTGGCTTAATGTTTTAAATTAAAGATCATTTATGGTTATATGGTGTTTTCCGTCTCTTCTTTTTAAATATCACTTTCTGTACTCAGCATTCACTCCCAATTTAGTAAGTAGGCTCCCTCTTCAGTTCATATTAGCCAGGCATATTTATGCTTAGGAGCTATTTGCTCTGAGTTTACTCAAAAACAGTTGTAGTACAGACTAATAAAACAGGAAGATTAAATGAGTTTATATGCAAAGAGCCTTTTAAACTTTCTCTTATCTTAGCCCTTCTGAAATTAAACACTTGTGTGGTAAAATATAAATAGCTACTACCACTACTGTTCTCTTCCTCGAAGGCAATGGCTTCTTTTATTCCAGCTGGAAAAGTTTTTTGACTGCATTCCTGAAAGTCAGTAGTATAGAGTAGACTGCATCACACAAGTATGAATGAGGAGAGGCTACCTATAAACACTGTGCTTCCATATTTTACCATCTAAATAAAAACAGATAGCTATGAAGAGCATGAACAAATCATAATGAATTCCGTGAGACCTGAGAGTGCTGAGGACCTTTGACAATCTAGGGAATTTTATTTAAATACCTAAATGTGGACTTAGGAACCAAGAGTTAGATACGCAGTGTTAAAAGTTTGGCCATACTATATTTACAATATGCTGAACATAGAGAATTTGTCAGGGAAGATAAATTATATAAATTTGTCCAGCATTGTTTGTTCCATACTGCCAGATTAAAGCGAGACGCATTACAAAATTGTTCTCCAATTTACACAAATCTGCAAAAATAGCATAGTTTTGAATTTTCATTGTCCGTTTTCACCACAGCTTTTATAAATGACCAGGATGTCCAATAAATCTGAATAAAATTGTCACCAAGCTTCCTTTATAGAGGTCAGTGAAGCTGTCTGCTTAATGGATATCCTTGATATCAATTCTATCATAACTTTGGTAAATATTCTTATTTTAAGTAGACATAATGATTGAATTGCATACTACCTAATAAACAGAAATAGCCTGGCTACGTAATTTGTTCTAATTTTATCAGAAGAAAAAAGTGATTTGAAGAAAGAAGATAACAGTAAATAAAGACATTAACCATAAAATGTGTCAGTCTTAAGCAAGCAACAGTTTAAAAGGCCTTGCTCCAGAAACTATCATTCATTATTAACAGACTTTCTGTTTACCACTCTGTCTTGAAGCTCTCCTTTTATGGAAAAAGTTATTAAGAAGGTCACAGTAGGACAATCTGGAGTCATCTGGTTCCTTGGATCCTTTTCAAGCTTGAGTATATTAAACTAATCCCTTTTCTAATATCTTTGTGGCCCAACAGCCTTCATGAGGAGTGCAGAAATCCATTCCACCACAGTGCACTCTTCTTTCAATTTAGGGTTATTCTAGGAGACCATAGTAGCTTGAGAATAAAGAGGTCTGTCTAATTAGTGTAGTGGATTGGTATGAGCACATATGCTCCATGAATTACAGAGGTTATAGTGGAAATGGAAATGCCCGTGCTGTAAAACTCATTTCCTTTGGCACTCCAACAAACAGATCCTCAGTTTGCTCTCACAGAGCACAGAGCCAGGGCATCCGGTCAAGCATGTGCTCCATACTGATTATCACTGTATTTTTTTATTCAAGCAGTTTGGGGTGACATAGAAATTGATCTACATGTTCTGCCTGTTATGAGCAGTTTAATTTAATATATTTAATAGTGCCAGCTTACAGTTTTTTAAAAAGTTGTCAAATTTTCATAAAACTTGGACCACTCTATGAGTGGGACTTCAGCAGAGCAGCCTTTGATAGATATGCCTCCTTCCACATGAAGTATAGGTGAAAGCTCTAAGCAAGTGAACAAAAAATGTGGAGAATACATTTTCTAAGGTTTGGACCTGGTAGAAAAGAAACTGATGGAACGATAGCCCCAGAAAATGAGAGCAAGTAGAAACCCAAGCCTACCCATCGCTTGGAGTAGAGGAGAAATAAAGTGACAGTGACATTGAAGCTCCCTCCTTTTCTCAAGCCACCTTCCCCTTTCAGTAGCCAGATGGAATAAAGGGATTTTTAGTGTGTAAATTACACACAATAGCAAATCTTGCCTCTACCTTCCTAGGTCTTCTCAGTTGAAGCATCATTTGAAGTCCATGTAGGAGGCATACACTCTGTGTGGGATGGAACTCAGATCCATAGGGGCTCTATGTAGTAGTATGTAAAAAAGCAGGACAGGGGCAGGTTAGGGAAATGGCTGTTTAAAGAGCCATAAAATGTACTTTAGCCATCAGCAAATCAGTTCTGTGGTCGCTTTTTGGCATGGAGAATGGAATCCTTTCCTCTTCCTCTTCCCTCAATGTTTCCCATGCTCAGTCCATTTACTGAGACTAGGTAGTGAGCTCAGAATTAGCCATTTTTGCTAGATATTAGTCAGTCTCTTTCTTACTCATATCAATGACATTTTGGGGATTTGCAAACATGGATTGAGGGCAATGTATTACACACATATTTTACATTTGCGCTTATAAATCTAATGGTTCTGTCTACAGATAAAAACTCAGTGGGAATACTAACCCTGTTGTCAATGCCAACATCCAAACAACATGCGTCAGGCCCCCAGAACTCATGAGATTGACTTAAAAACTGCTTCTTTTTTTCCTTCAAAAAATGAAGTTTGGGTCTTTCTTTCTTTCTTTCTCAAGTCACTCAGCTTTTCTATGAAGCCATGAGGGCTAGTAACTTGCTTAAAAACACGCCCCCCCTCCATCCCCAAGATTCTCCTTCAATCCCATGATTCCAGGACCTGGGGCCTTAACACGAAGGCAACAATATTTGTGATAAAATTGCAAGTGTTGGCAATGCTGCATTAGGATATCATACATTCTCAAATAATAGAGTAGATCTACCTCAGGTTATGAATGACAATGAGGGGAGATAATAATTAAAAAAAATCTTTTAAGTAGTTCAGAACAACTGTCACTGGACTCTCTGGCATCTTTCAAAGCATGTGCAATTTCCACTGAAAAAATGTAAGGTCATGAGGTGACTGCCGGATAGAAGCAAAGTAACTTTGATAATTTTTAAATAAACTGAAGAGTGTGTGCTTTCCTCACCAATTGTATTTCTACTTCTCCACAAGGATAAAATTCTGTTATTTAAATCAATCGTTACACCCTGAACAGTTGCCACTGACACTAGCATGGCAACAGTCTCATCAATCCCAAGCTATATCAAGATAAATGATTTTTTTGCATCCTGAGAAGTCAGTTACAAACCCAAGTGTGAACTACTCTTAATTTCAGGATATGCTGACTTGAACTAAATTGTTTCAATATGTTTAAAAGGCAGGTGTTTGGTCCAAATTCCCTCTATCCCCAACACACTTCATATGAAATTACTGAAATATTTGTAGCTTCTTCCTATTCAATTTCAGTTTGTTGTTTTTTTTTCTGTTCTACTGCAAAACATTATTGCAGACATTCTTTCTAATCTAGGGAAAATAAATGGAGTAGGGTGTAAAATGTAATGTAATGGGCTTCTTATTGTTCATATCTCACATGGTTTTCAATTAAGTTAGAGATCTCTAATACATAATATTTGTGGGTAAAGAAAAACCCATTACGGGGCATCTATAGGAAATACACATGCTATAAATTTAGCTGTCCACTGGATATCAGTGTTGCTCCAAATTCAAAGAATAAAATTTATTCAACAAGAAATAATTAACTGAATGATTGATTTAGTATTTCAAGAGGTAATAATTTAGATATTTCTAAATAACAGCAGATATACAGTGAGGTTTCACTCTTTTAAAAGCAATTTAGAGAGCACAAATCTAAAGTTCCTTTATACTCCCCATCACACTACTTTCCAAAGAAAAGCCTGAAATACTGTAATTGGGAAGCATTCATTTATTACAATAATGGCTTATAATTAATGGACAAAATGTATTTATTACTATAATTTAAGTTCATGTTTTCTAATGTTTTTCTTTGTTTCAAATGTGCAAATATTCTTGCATTCTTGTTTTCAAATGCCCTATACTAACAACCAATTTGTCAATTCCATCCATAGGGAGTCATGTAAAGCATGAATACACAAAATCAGAAGTAGAGGTACAAAGCATGTTCAAGATTACGATCACATGTAAAAAAAAACCAGTTCACTCATTTTCATTTGTCATGAGTAAACAAGTGAAATTCCACAGCAGTAGTTTTCATGATTGTGATTATCATCAAATGTTTTTAGTGTATTGCAAAAGGTAGGTGCTAGTTTGACATTGAGATTGATTAACATTTATATTAGTGTTATGCTGAAATGCCAACTAGATTGGGAGCTACAGTGTAATAAGCTATTGACAAACATTTAGCAAATGATGGTCCCTGCCTCAAAGAGAATCAATGTTAAAGACAAGACTTCATTTAGATGATGTTGGATGAAGGAGATAGGATTAATCCTTAGCCAGCCAGTGATAATGGTCACAATTTGCCATTATCCAATTGCTGGGTACAATATATGATATAAAGATGTGTGTTTTGAAAAGGAACTTGGAGCATAAGATGGTGGTTTCCAGATTTGTTTGGGAACTTTTCCCATAAAAAGGGTAGCAGAGGAACAAGCACTGAAGTTCTTGTTACAAAGGTAAGAATCAGGCGATTGAGGCCGACATCATTGACTTTGCTTTGCCCACTTTGTGAAAAAAAAACCACACACACAAAAACAAACAAAAAACCACTAGGATAAATAATAGAGGAGGCCTAATTTGAAAATTGTTTAAAAAAGGGAGGCAAGAAGTCTGTATGTCTGATGTATTGGTGGAGGGAAGGTGACACTGCCAAAGCAAGGAGTTAGGAAAAAATCCTTATCAGTAGCCACATTTCAAAGGGCTTTGAGGAGGGGTAAGAACTCATCATGATTCTGGAACTCAAAAGAAACCTTTTCATCACCAGACTGGTAGGATTTGGTTTTCCTTTCATATATAGCCTTCAAGAAGTACAGTGCTGGTGTATCTGAAGTAGGAAGCTTGCTTGTTTACTTTTGCCACAGACTGAGGAGTGCTTATGATCCTGAGCCCTTTATGGCAACAAGTATCCCAAACTGGAGTACGTGGCTGGGATGAGAAAATCATACTATGATCAATATTTTAGGATGAGTGGATGCACAGATTTGAGGTGTGCCTGATCTAGGCCCAGTTATTCTCTTTCACAAAGTGGTCCAGGGCGTGAATCTCACTAATGTAGTTCCTGATACAGCTGTTAAAGATTACTTTGAAAGGATTGTGGTGGCAAGATGTCAACATTGTTTCAGCAAAGATGTTAATAAAATGATTATGTTTTTGTTGGTCATTAAACTTTCCTGTGTCTTTACCTAAGCTTGCATATTATTGAGAGCTTTCAGTTAATCATAGTTAACTCAGATGATTAACATGAGCAAATTAATCATTATTAAAAAAATCATGATTTAACAGTTTTAATCACACTGTTAAACAATAAAATGCCTTTTGAAAATTAATAACTATTTCTGGAATTTTTTTCTATATTTTCAAATATATTGATTTCAACTATAGCACAGAATGCAAAGTGTACTTTATATTTATATTTATATTATGAATATTTGCCCTATAAATTCACCTAATACAAATATTGTGGTGCAATCTCTTTATCATGAAAGTACAACTTACAAATGTAGAATTATATAAAAAAACTGCATTCAAAAATAAAACAAAGTAGAACTTTAGGGTCTAAAATTCCATTTAGTCCTACTTCTTGATCAGCCAATCACAAAGAGAAACAAGTTTGTTTAGATTTATGGGAGATAATGCTGCCCACGTCTTATTTACAATGTCATCTATGAGAACAAGCATTTGCATGGCATTTTTGTAGCTGGCATTGAAAAATATTTACATACCAGATATGCCAAACATTCACATCCCTCTTCAAGTTTCAACTACCATTCCAGAGGATATGCTTCCATGCTTGTAATATTTGTTAAAAAAATGTTAATTAAATTTGTGACTGAACCTTTTGCAGGAGAATTGTATGTCTCCTGCTCTATGGTTTTATCCTATTTCTGCCATATATTTTGTGTTATGGTGGTAATGGATGATAACCCAGCATAGGTTGTCTGACTTAAGAACACTTTCACTGCATATTTGACAAAACATGAAGAAGGTTCTAGGGTTCCGATTTCTAAAGATAGCTACACCATCTGACACAAAGTTTAAGATCCGAGGTGACAAAGTGTGCAACATGCTTTCAAAAGTTTTAAAAGAACACTCCAATGTAGAGGGTAGTATTATCTCCTCCCAAAAAGAAAATCAACCTTCTGTTAGTGGCATCTGACTCAGATAATGAAAATAAACATGCTCTGAACTGCCCTGCATTGCATCATTTTCAAGTAGAACCCATTATCAGCATGGACCCAGGGCCTCTGGAATAGTGGTTGAAGACGAAACAGACATATGAATCTTTAGCACATCTGGCATGTAAATAACTTGCAATGCCCACTTCAATAATGCCATGAAATTGCCTGTACTCACTTTCTGGTGACATTGCAAACAAGAAATGGGCAGCATTACTTTCTGCAAATGTAAAAAAACCCAAACCTTATTTGTCTCAAAGATGCCTGAACAAGAAGTAAGACTGAGTGGACTTGTAGGATCTAACATTTTACATTGTTTTATTTAATGCAACTATTTTTGTATATAATTCTATATTTATAAATTCAGTTTCTGTGATAAAGAGACTGTATTACCATAATTTTATTAGATTACCTGATGTAGAGGTCAATTGCGGAAGAACTCTGTACGTAATTACAGAGTATAGGGGTGGTGAGGCCTGCATTCTCCCCTCCGCTCCCTTTTCTATTCCCCTCCCTTCCCTACTACTGATGAGCCAGAAGCAAGTTTCTAGGAACATACACCATTGTAGCAAGAATGAATTGTAGATAAGGGCAGGAACATAACAATCTTGTTTACCTAAATGTACTGATCATGTAAACAAAGTCAAAGGACAAGCAGTACAACTGAGCCATACTGTAACAAGCAACGACTACTGTATTTTAGCGAATATAACCCGCGGGTTATATTCGTTTTTACAACACCCCGCCCCCGCAGGGCATACTCGGGTGCGGGGTATACAGAATTTTTTTTTACACACCAGCTCACTGTCCGGTTCCTCCACAGCCATAGGAAGGGGTAGGGGGAGCGCTCATCTGGCTGTGCAGGAACCGGGCGGTGAGCACTCCCCTGCCCGGTTCCTGCACAGCCTCCAGCCTCCGGGTGGTGAGTGCTCCCCCACCCAGTTCCTGCACAGCCGTAGGAAGGGGCAGGGGGAGTGCTCATCCAGCTGTGCAGGAACCGGGCGGTGAGTGGCTGGCTATTTCCCCCCTCGCCGCACCTTAAATATACCCCCAGCACAGCCTTGTATACCCCGTGGGTTATACTCGTGCGTGGGGTAGACAAGATTTTTTTAACTCAAAAAGCAAAAACCGTGGGGTATATTTGGGTGCGGGGTATATTTGGGTGTAGGGTATATTCACTAAAAGATGATAATCCCCGGAAATTTCCAAACTGCCACAAACAAGGTAGAGACACAGCATTTAAAGCTGCACCAGAGCAAAGCAATTTGGACCTCACCGATGGGCTTTGGGTACTGGCGCCTCGGAAGCTGAGATAGTCTCCCACTTCATCTACAGCCGAAATGGGTTCCCTGGCTAGCAGAAGGGATGTAAGAAATGCTGCTTTTCCTATCATGTTGTTCTTTTAGTTAAGGGGAACAGCTGATAGCTATCAGGAAATAAACTGCTTGTGTTTGACAGATACCTGTGTAGCGTGTCTTTGTGCTTTGAGAACCCAGTGTTGGACCTCAGACTTACACTTGCCGGCAACACCTGAAAAATACTATTTCTTTTTAAGTGCAAATATTTGTAATAAAAATAAATATAAAATGAGAATGGAACGCTTTGTATTCTCTGGTCTAATGGAAATCAACATATTTGAAAATATAGAAAGCGTCCAAAATATTTAAATTAATGTATGCTACTATAGTTTAACTGTACCATTAATCACACAATCAATCACAATTATTTTTAATTGCATGATTAATTGTGATTAATTTTAAGTCACTTGGCAGTCCTAATATTATCATTGTTTTGCTATATATGTTGCATGGAGAAGGATGCATTAATATATTATTTTTTATTTAATTATATGAAATGAAGATAAAGGAATTACAGCAGGTTTCTACTTTATCTCTAAAGGACAAGAAAATGTCAGGAAGATTACCCCCTCCTTAACCATCATACCATGTATATTACTCCTAAGAGTGTTATACAGACTCAGAAAAGCTGCATTTTAAATGTTACCTTGTTTAAACTTTTATACCATATTCTTTTGTGCTATGTTTAAAAGATATATTACTGGTTATTGGAATTTGTACTTTGTACAAAACATTTAATAGAAGTTCAATTGCGATAACAAACAGATTTTCACTCTAAGGAGCTTGAGTCAAGAGACAACAAATCCCTAAGAGTGTCTTGTCTAGAAAAAGGTACCTCAGAATGGAATGTAAGAATGTTTTATTGGAACAATAAATCTAGTTTACAAAATGGGCTATGCCTACCCAGGGCTAGCAACAAATGTTTCTGTATCCTTCACAATGGGAGGATGCTCAGCTCTTGGCCCATTGGATAAAGCAGGGATTTGGGCAGAAGAGGTGGTGATAGGGATTAGCCTTCCCCATTCTGCCTTCAATACTCCATGTACCATGCCATGCAGGGCTCTGGTGGCAATTTAAAGGATATGGGGCTCCAGATGCTGCTGCTGCAATAGCAGCAGTAGTGTCACAGAGCCACAGTCCCTTTTAAATTGCCAGGCCTGGCCTAGGGCAATGTGAAATGTCAGCAGCCCTGTGCCTACCTTCTTCTTCTTGCTCTATTCCTTTCTTTGTTTTTAAAGAAAATCTTACTTTCTTAAACAAAAGGCAGGACTATGCAGCACTTTAAAGACTAACAAGATGGTTTATTAGGTGATGAGCTTTCGTGGACCAGACCCACTTCCTCAGATCAATATGTGGAAGAAAATTGGCACAACCATATATGTGCCAATTTTCTTCCACATATTGATCTGAGGAAGTGGGTCTGGCCCACGAAAGCTCATCACCTAATAAACCATCTTGTTAGTCTTTAAAATGCTGCATAGTCCTGTCTTTTGTTTCGGCTAGACCAGACTAACATGGCTGCATCTCTATTGTTTTCTTAACACATTAGAAAAAACACATGCACTTGGAAATATTTTAAACCTTTTTGTTTATTTACTAAGTGTTGAAATAGAAAACACTCTTGTGAAATGCAAACTTGCAAATGTGCTCACTAAATGCAAAAGTCCTAAAATAATTCATAATATCTTTGGTATGTAAATGATAAAATGTTTTCAATACTAACATGGAATCAAATGACCTTGCTTAATTAATTACTAATGTAGGATGACATATGAGTATAGAATATGCATATTAATAGGAAATTAATTATTGGCAATGTTCAAGCTATTCTCACCCAGTTCCAAGAGAATAAGGCCCTCTTACAACTTTGTAAAAATTGCCATGTAGACTCAACACATTCTTTAATAATATGAAGGATAAAGGCTCTCTTTAAGAATTAATTAATGTTAAAACAACAGTTTTAAAAAACTGAAAACTTTGGTGTTTGGATTTTGTGAAAACAGAACTTCGTTTTCTGTGAAACTCTAATAAAACTGAAAGAATATCTCAAAAAATGTACTAAATATAAAGAAAGAGTTAAAACTTATCTTACCTGGTGCTTTCCTCACACACACGCATGCACACACACACACACATTCTAAAAACATATGCAAGCTGCCCTATTCAGGTGCTAAAAGTGTCACCTAAACCAACCTGAAAGAATGGAACCAATAAAAGAGTGACAGCAAAGAAATCTGAATTTAAACAAACTGGAAATTATTTCTTATAATTTCCTGGAAATAGGAAGAAGAGTATAAAGATCTCTGAACCTCTTGTTCACTCATGCATTCTGCTACCTTCCTTAAACACAAAGCACTCATCAACTTACTCTGTCCATCTCTACCAGCAAGCTGCCAAAACAATTAAAAAAAACCCAGAGACGACTCAAAAAGAAATCAGCTCAAATAATCCCACTTGGTGGAAGGGCAGGATCCGAGGGTGAGTTTCTTTGGATGTAATTCAGAGGAGGATCAGCTGGATATCATGCTGCTGGCTCAAGTGACAGTTTGGGATAGGCCATGGAGGCTCTCATGGCATGGCTTACTCTACGAATGTATTCAGTGGCTGCTTTGCTTTAAGCACATGAAATTCTATGTAACGCTAAGTACTCTGAAAAAAATAAGATACCCCAAATCATTGGGAAATTTTGATCTTAATCTTTTTATGTGTATTTCTAGATAGTAGCTAGGACGTATAATTCCTAGTTGGGGTGAACATATGTAGCCCTGAAATTTTGTAAACTAAGTCACTTAGTTATATGGAGTGTATGTTATAGCAAAAGGTTTGGATTAAATTTAAACACAAGATGTAGGACTCAGACAGGCCAGACAGCTTTGTTAACTTAGCTCCAGCTCTGTTTGATGTTAGGATGTTCTGATGTTGAAGCAAAGGGACAGAATATTGTAATGCATAGTGATGTTAATATTAGGTAAGGCCTTGTAATGGATAGAAAGAAGTTTAATTTTGAAATACTTTGTAACTTTGTTAAGGTGATAGGAGTACCCCTTTGTTCCATGCTGCAATTCTGTAAATGTATTGTTTGTGTGAATGAGAAAGAGAATGTTTTAGGAGAAATAAGTGTGAAGGTCACTTCATGCTCAAATGGTCAGAGGAGGGACCAGAGACTCAGAAGCATCAAATGATTATCAACTAAGTGAAAGCACACTGAAGTCGCAGACTACCAGGGCAGATTGACAAACCCTGAAGTTAGTGGCAAGCACCCCTTACTAGGGAACCAATAACAACTTTCACCAGAAGACAACACCCCTGAGGGGTCATCAGCATATGGATATTGTGACAGATCTTTGTTACCAATCTGCCTGAGGCATCAGGTGATCAGGCTGAGGCCACAGGATTGTTAAGGGAGGAGATGACGGAACACACCAAGTGCTTAATTTTAAAGCTTTATTGATAAAATAATAAAATAACAGCGGAGAGTAATGGGTGCGTCCCACGTCACTCAGAGGAAGGAAGAAAGCGTTAGTGCCCAGAGCCCTAACCCACTTTCATACTCACACACTCACTACCCGAGGCTGGCCAGGTCTGGGTGTAACAAAAGAAGAAGAGGGGGAAGGGTGGATAGGAGTTCGGTTCTATGCGCACAGGTCATCCAGGGTCCGCTGTGATCTCTCCGAATTGCTCCAGCTCTGAGGAGGGTTTTAAGTCCTGGGCTCCTTTGGGGGTGTTCCATTCCGTGACCTCTGTTTCTGGTGCTATTTATGAGAGTCCAAACCGGCTTTCTGTGGTCTCCTTGGCTTTCCCAAACACACCAGCAAGACTCTGTTGTTCTCTTTGCTTTCCTCCATGCTGGCCCTCACTTTTCTTGCTTGTTATGGGCTGGCTCTGCAGATTTGTTCAGTTGAATTTCTTTCTTATGGCTGGTTGGTGGATTCCAGGCCCCCCTCTTTCTTGGCCAGCAGCCAAGAGTGAGATGTGTGCTGTGGCCTTGAGCTGTCTGGAGCCAACGTCTTATCTTTGGGCCTAGCAGAAGTGTGGAGTTAACCCGTTGTCTGCTCTCTTCGTTTCCCCCCCTTTTGGCCTCTCATGACCTGCAAAGAAATCCTTCATTCACTCCACACTCACACCTTTGACTCTTCCCCAAAATGCTGTGCGATGCTTGCAACAGCGTTAACAATATTCAAAGCTGACCTGTCTCCCCAGGGGGACCCCTTGAGGGAGAGGGCCATTGGAGTGTGACAATATCAAATTACTGGGAGAACAACTTCTTCCCAATAAGCATATGTCGTAGGAAGATTGATTGTGATGCTGAGTGACTGATTTAGGCCTGAAAAGGCAAAATGCATAGACTTGCATGGAAGGAAAATCCTATAAAGGATTGGGTGTCTAGTATGGTTCTTTGGGTTCCTGTCTTGCTAAGTCTATGGAGCATCAGTCCGGACTGACAAGAACCCGGCTCTTTCTTCTAATCTGACCTATCTGGCCAATAGGTTGGGCCAAGCAACAGACTGGTAACTATTCCATCAGCAGGGTGCGCGCATGCACGTGTGTGTGTGTGTGTGTGTGTGTGTGTGTGTGTGTGTGTAAATGCATATGCTACTTTGTTATATTATCAATAAATGTGGTGTGTTGCCTTATCCGCCTGAAAAAGATCCCATGTGCTTCTTTTAAGCATAACACATACGTGCTAGTTCTTGATATAATGCACTAAAAATAGTAAGGTGGTAAACAGTGGCACTGGCTGCAGCTTAGGCTGGTATATACTCAGGGGGGCTAAGTGGGATTTTACTTAGGTGGCTAGCCAAAGCTGCCACCTCTGGTGTTGCAGCCACATTACCATTTTTACTGTGTGAACTCGAGCAGTGCTAGTGCACCTGACCTTTACCTGAGTTGGGCATTACTCTTCTCAGCTGCCCTGCGCCTGACTTTTCCATCTGTAAAATAGGGATGGTACCAACCCCTCACTTCATAGGAGATTGGGATGATGTATTAATAAATGTTTATGATGCACTCAGATATTGGTAAATGGCATAGGAAAATCCATGAGGAAATCAATAATTCTGTCTTCAGAGCAAGGTTGGCAAATGAAGTTTAATGTGGATAAGTGTAAAGTAATGCACGTTGGAAAAAATAACCCCAACTATACATATAATATGATGGGGCTAATTTGGCTACGACAAATCAGGAAAGAGATCTTGGAGTTATTGTGGATAGTTCTCTGAAAACGTCCACACAGTGTGCAGCGGCGGTCAAGAAGGCAAATAGAATGTTAGGATTTATTAAGAAAGGGATAGAAAATAAGACCCAGAATATCTTACTGCCCCTGTATAAAACTATGGTACACCCACATCTTGAGTACTGTGTACAGATGTGGTCTCCTCACCTCAAAAAAAGATATTTTGGCCTTGGAAAGGGTTCAGAAAAGGGCAACTAAAATGAGCAGGGGTTTGGAACTGGTCCCATATGTGGAGATGCTAAAGCGACTGGGACTTTTCAGTTTGGAAAAGAGGAGACTGAGGGGGGATATGATAGAGGTATATAAAATCATGAGTGGTGTGGAGAGGGTGAATAAAGAAAAGTTATTCATTAGTTCCCATAATATAAGGACTAGAGGACACCAAATGAAATTAATGGGTAGCAGGTTTAAAACTAATAAGCGAAAGTTCTTCTTCACACAGCGCGTAGTCAACCTGTGGAACTCCTTGCCAGAGGAGGCTGTGAAGGCTAGAACTATAACAGAGTTTAAAGAGAAGCTAGATAAATTCATGGAGGTTAGGTCCATAAAAGGCTATTAGCCAGGGGGTAAGGAATGGTGTCCCTGGCTTCTGTTTGTCAGAGGCTGGAGACGGATGGCACGAGACAAATCGCTTGATCATTGTCTTCGGTCCACCCCCTCCGGGGCACCTGGCGCTGGCCATTGTTGGCAGACAGGCTATTGGGCTCGATGGACCTTTGGTCTGACACAGTACGGCCACTCTTATGTTCTTATGTTTGAATAGTATGCACTGAATTAGGCAAGGCCACATACAGAATAAAGAGGAGAAAAAAATATTGAATTAAGAGCACCATATATTCTGTGCATTGAATGAGGGAGGGATTCTGTGGAAGAAATAACATGTGGTCAAGTAATTAAAGATTGTACCATGATGCATTTGCAGCAGCTGGTTGAATTAAAGTGGCACTGGCAATCTTAACTGTGGCATTTCCTATCTTTTCAGTGTTTGATTTTGCAACCTTAGTAACATTTTACAGTTTCTTTGTAATAACGCTTAAAATGCTTAGATCCACAGGTATTGTGAAGTTTAACTGACTAATGTTTGTGAAGCATTTTGAGACCCCATGATGGAAGATGCTTATAATTATAAAATTCTTGTCTTAAGCCAAGTAGAAAGATGTCTGATAGCTACTGTGCTCTTGCCTCTTATCCCCATGATCCATGGTGACTTGAATTTGCTTTATATCACATTTTAAGAGGGATGTGTTGGGAGTATCAAAAACAGTGAGGGTTTTGCTTCAGTAGCTTATGTGAAGGAATTTTAACTAACATCAAATTAGGACATGAAAATAACCTTATAATTACCCCCATCATTTGCAATAAAATATTTTAATTACTGAAGCTGAAGAGAGCAATTTAGCAGATTTACAGGGAACATTTTTTCCCCCAAACTCCTGCTGCTACAGAATATAGTAACTGATCTGATAATCTGTACCAAGCCAATAGTCTTTAGGAACATACGGTGTTGTTAAAAATATTTGTAAATAAACTTCAATACGTGCAAGTTTAAACTTTTCCTCTAATTTTCAGATTTCTAGTAAGAGAGTACTTGAACCTTATAAATCTTAGAAATCTAATTAGACAATGTTAAGTTCTGTCTAGCTGAAGTCACAGATGTTTCATACTGGGAAAATCAGCAAGCCCCAGGGTTTGTTTGGTCTAGAGTCGTGTCAAATTTTCATGGATAATTTAATAGGTAATAACTCTAATTCTTTCCCATAAACCAAGAGATTATAAATAACGATTGCACTAAACCCATAAAATTAACCCTCTAGGCTAATGAAAAATTTCAGGAACCATTGAGGAAATTAATTTCTGGTAGTTGATGTTACTTTATTGCCAGTCATTCTTGAGTTGTATTATATTTTACAATCTGACAGAAAATGCAAATAAACATATTGAAGTAAATCAGTTAAAGTAATTATTCATTAATGGTTTCTGTGAGTGTCTTTAATCTCCTTTGCCTATTTACTAATCCATTGTGACATACAAGATGCTTTTTGCCATACTGGGGTCAGACTAGTAAAGTTTATGATTATTTTTGATGATTACATCATCAAATAATCCATTTCCCTCAAGAAAAGAGTTTGTCTTTTTGAATATAGAAAAAAACCTTGATCTCAGGGTAAAAGGGTCCCTTTTTTCACTTTGAAAAAGTAACAAAACACTATTAAACTGACACAGGGCTGGAAATATATAAAGAAAAATTAATTCTTCACATCAGTTTAAACAGAACATGGAATCAAAGAGTAATAATGAGGGTTTACATTCCAGAAGTTGAAGTGGCTTTCTATAAAGCTACACTAAGGAACAAAGTGGTCTATCTAAGAACAGATATGCAGCTGTAGCTGTGGGGAATTAAATTCTCTGAGCACACAAGTGAGGAAAGTCACCGCAATAGTTTCCAACCTTGTTCTGCAATCATCCCTCCCACCTAACTGAATGACAGCTCCTACACCTTCCCCCATTCTCAATCCTATAACCCTTTATACTATTTGCTAAGGTCTTCCCCCTCCCTACATATACACACACTTTCTCTCTAGCTGTACAGAATCTTTTTTTCTGCATTGACCATCCCGTGGCAGGTTTCTAGATTTGAAATTCATAGCTAGAAGTAACAACAGAGTATTATCAGTGCAACTTAATTTCTTCAGCTAGGTATACTCTTCACATTCTTTTACTGTAGTGATGCTTTACGAAGATTTTTTGATTCTGGAGAAAAATATCTATGATTGACTAATGTGTGAGTTGCATAGAATCTCCAATTATCTAAGACTATGTCTACACAAGGAAATGATTTCAAAATAATAATTCCCAAAATAACTATTTCTAACTAGCGCATCCACATGACAAGCCACTATCGAAATAGTGCAGAATTATTTTGAAATAATGCATCCACACTGATTGGAGCCTTCATCTCATTTAAAGCCTCTGGAAGCACTCCGGGGAGTGCACCAGGAGAGCAATCACTTCCTGTAGCTGCTTGCTGAGGCTAGCTGAGACTCATGCTTACAGGGGTTCCTCTTTACAGCTGCGTCTCACATGCCACTTCTCCACTGCCCACCCCCTTGCAGAATGACAAATGCACACCACATGCTCTGGTTGTCCTTGCGGATGCCACAGCAATGACTACATGGAGCAGGAGCTGCTGCAAAGCAGTGCCAGGCTCACGGGCCTCATGCTGTATGTACCTCATGGCGCAGTTCATCCACACTGTCCACATGGTGATTCAGGACCATGACAACCAGGCCAGACCGGAGAACCTCTTCACCCAGGCCCTGACGTTCCTGCTGCACCAAATTCCCCTCCATCCTCTGCACACCATGGAATGCCACTACTGGTGGAGGGAGACTAGTTCCAACTGATGGGACTATGTCATCCTGCAGCAATTGGATGACCAGCAGTGGCTCCAGAATTTCTGCATGCAGAAAGCCACCTTCCTGCAGCTCTGCAAGTGGCTCACTCCTGCCCTCAGGTGACAGGATACCTGGATGAGACCCACCATCCCCTCCAGAACCATGTCGCCATTGTCCTATGGAAGCTTTCCACGTCTGACAGCTACTTCTCCAGTGGGAACCATTTCAGTGTGGGGAAATCCACAGTTGGGGCTATGCTCATGCAGGTTTGACTAGTTTTTTATTTTACTAGGAGGGTGGTGAAGCACTGGAATGAGTTACCTAGGGAGATGGTAGAATCTCCATCCCTAGAGGTTTTTAACTCCCAGTTTGACAAAGCCCTGGATGCAATGATTTACTTGGGGTTGGTCCTGATTTGAGCAAGGGGCTGGACTCTTTCAACCCTATAATTTTATGTTTCTATGATTCTGTAGGTGGTCAAGGCCATCAACACCATCCTGCTGTGGAGGGTCATCACCCTGGGAAATGTCGACCCCATCATCACTGGGTTTACTGCCATGAGTTTCCCCAACTATAGGGGGCCATAGACGGCACCCACATCCCTATCCTGGCCCTCTGACCACCGTGCCTCTGACTACATCAACAGGAAGGAATGCTTTTCAATGGTGCTGCATGCCCTCATGGACTACAAGGGATGGTTCATGGACATTTACGTCTGGTGGTCGGGGAAGGTACACGGTGCCCACGTATTCTGAAACTCAAACCTGTTCCAGAGAATGCACGCCGGCACTTTTTTCCCTGACTGAACCATCAGGGTTGGAGACGTGGACATGCCCATGTGCATCCTGGGCAATGCAGCCTACCCCTTGTTCCCCTGGCTGGTGAAGACCTACATGGTAGCCTGGACCCCATCAAGGAGCACTTCACTGCTAGGCTCAGCAGGTGCTATATGGTGGTTGAGTGTGCCTTCAGACTCCTTAAGTGGAGTTTCAGAGGTCTCCTCACCCACCTGGACCTCAGTGAGTGAAACATCCCCTACATTTAGAGGTCTCCTTTATGTGCCATAGCATCTGTGAGAGCAAGGGGAGACTTCTGTGCCAAGGTGGGTGGACAGAGGCTGATCTGCTGGCCAGAGCTTATGAGCAGCCAGACACTGCTGCCATACAGAGAGCACATCAGGGGGCTGTGCTCATCTGGGAGTCTTTGAAGGAGAGTTTCAGCCAAGGCCACCAGTAAGACTTTCCCTTGAGCCACCCCACAAGGGGCCTTTGCATTGCCCCAGTGTGCCTTTCCTCCCCTACCTTTTCCTTCCCCTCCCCTGCAGACCAAATAATAAAGCCTTTTTGTTTGGAAAAAAACAACTTTCATTTTTTATTTGGGGGATATACAAGAGGGGAGGGACTGGAGAAAGAACCTGGGAGGAAGGAGGAGTGGGGAGAAGAGGTGAAAGGGGCTTAGGGATGAGGCTGGGACTGGCACCTGCCTTGGGTACCTCGGGAGGCTTCAGCTGCCCAGGAGGTCCCACTGCCATGTGTTTGTGGGCCCAGCAGCCCCTGGGCAGAGTAGGAGGAGAAGCCAGGGGTGTGGGAGCAGGGGTGGGGAGTTGGGAGTATGGGGAGTTGTGCAGAGAGTTGGGGGGCAAGTATGGGGAGTTAGGCAGAGAGTTGGGGGGCAGGGGTGGGGAGGTGGCTGATGGACTGCTCCATACATGTGGCCATGCACTGCATGACAGATGTAATTGAGGTGCACATGCCTCATGCTGGCATGAGAGCTGTTCCCACATGGCCTTCTTCAGCTCCTGGTCAGGTCGGTGCTCCTCACGGTTGGCAGCATGCTCCAGGTGCTCTTCATCAAAGCTCTGGATGAAGGATCGGAGGCAGGCCATGTATCCCCAAAACAGGTCCTCACAGGTTCACTTCCACCTGTGGATCTTGAATAGTTGTGTTGATAGCGTCAAAGGTGGTGGACGCATCACACTCGCATCTGGGCCAGCTGTGAGGACAAGTGACAAGGGCAGTCATCCCAGAAGACACTGTCTGAAGCCTAGCCCTAATCTCTGCTCCGACATCAAAGGTCTCATTTCAGATGATGGAAATGTACTTCCAGCAAGGCCTTCTGTTGCCTACACAGCTGGCACTTTCCAGCAGGAGCACAGATGTCCCAGGGGAGCCTGGCTGAATCCTTGACCTGGGAACAAGCAGACATGGAAGGTGCCAGCCAGTCCAGGAGCCTGCAGGAAGGAGGGGGGGGAATGGGGTGGCTCGGCTTCCTACTGTATCCTACAAATCCCAGGTCCAGAAGTGGTGGCATCCTGCAGAGAGAACTTCTATCCCTGCCCACTGGAGGAGAGGGTGTGGAGAGATATTGGGGGAGGTCTGTGTGAGCAGCAGAGGCCTCTTGCCAGAGTGCACTACAGGGATCCCCATGTCTTCCTCCCCCAGCAGATTCCAATGCATGGGATCAGTGTCCTCCACATCACCACACTTGACCAGGAGTGGATGCTGCCCGAGTGCGGGCATGAGCCTCTGCCATGTGTGGCACTGCTTTGTTTTCCATGACCCCAGCCTCCTTAGTGGTGGCTTGTCATGGGAAGGTGTCCCACTACAGAGTGTGGAATAAGGCAGGCCTGTGCAGGAACCTTGTGAGAATGAGTGAGGGGTTCCTGTGTGACATGGGGCTGAGTGCTCTGGACTGGCACTCCACATGCACAGGCTGCTGTGCAATCCCCAGGCTGAGAAGTCTGAGTGAGGTGCATGCAGCCCCTGGCCACCCACCACTATGTGTAGATAGGGAAAGTGAAGGAACTCACCTGAAGTGCCTTCCCTGGGATTGTCTGAGCCCTGAGAGATATCCTGGGGGGTAGGGGCAACAGATTCCAGGCTGACGATGACCTCCTGGCTGGCAGTCATATTGTCCTAGCTAGCCTGCTGCTCCTTCTAATCATCCTACTCCACAACCCCGCCCTTGTGGAGGTTGATGCTGGGAGTGTCCTGGCCAGAGTTGATGATAATGTGGGAGGGGGAGGAGGTAACTGGCCCCGCTCCCAGGATGGCATCCAGCTGCTCATAAAAGCGGCAGGTGTGAGCTGTGAAGGCAGAGTGGGAACTTTACTCCCTGGCCTTGGCGTAGGACTGCCAGAGCTCTTTGATTTTTATTCGTACCTGATCCAGAGTCCTGTTGTGCCCTTTGCCTGCTAGGCTGGTGGCCATCTAGCCATAGATCTTGCCATTGCAGAGATCCTGGATGTTGGTCTCCTCACCCCACACCTCAATGAGATCCAGGATCTCCGCACCAGCCCAGGCCACTGCCCTCTTTTGCTCCTAGCCAGGGGTATCAGAGTGTGCGGTGGCAATGCTGGCAGCTGAGTGGGGGGGGGGGGGGGAGGCTCTGGGTTGGACATGGCTCCAACAAAGGCTGCTGTGTGGCACAGGGCTGGCAGGGGCTTGCCTGGTGCCACAAGCTCTTTCCCTTCTGCCTGCAGCTTTAAACTTTGCAGGAGAAGGGAAGTAGTAGAGTTGTCAGGGTGTGGCCAAAGTGGCCACAAGGGCATCTGTGAGAGACCTCTGGAGGCCAATTATTTCAAAATAACAGCAGTTTAACATCCACACTAACACTATTTTGAAATAACAATTTTGAAATAAGTGTTATTACTCCAGACAGGCAGGAGTTATTATTTCAAAATAACCAGCTTTTTATTTATAAATAAAGGGTGTGGTAGTGTGGATGCTCTGCTTGTTATTTTGAAATAACTCCCTAGTGTAGACCAGGGCTACTACACTTCATACTCAGAAGCATTCAGAGAAAACTAAGGAAGGAGGAACAGCATATAGTTGCTTACGTTGACAACACATATTATATCCCCTCTCATGCACACAACACAGCATAGCCACAGCTGTTTACATCACATGTTCTAGTCTTCAGTTTGACCTCAAATTGACCTTGATGTTTCAAGCAACCAAACAAGTGCCACAGCATTCAAAAAAGAATAAGGAGCAAGCATACTTTTAAATCATGCATTAGCACTTAGCATCTGGAAATCCCAGATGCCACTGCCACGGAATTAAACTAAATCACTGCACAATACTTTATGGCTCAGCATCTCCAAACACAGTGGTGTTTGGGGCCCAAGGGTACGTAAAATGTTTTTCCCAAAGACCAGACCTTTGCTGAATTGACAGGCAATGCAAGACTGGAAATTGTTATAGCCTCCACAATGCTTCTGGGAATGATTTCATAGACACACACAATGAAGATTGGTCAATATCACAACAAATTCTAAACACCACATGACTAGAGAACAGCACTTTGAGTTAAGAGGGGTTATCTGATAGATCCCCACAGATATTCATTTAGGTCTTTTTTTTGTCTGCTCTAAATGGTAAGGATAAATAATTTAACCTTATTATTAAGCTGGAGGAAAGAGGTCCTGGAAATTTTGACTTCTAGGCAGAAGGCTTCAGTCTCAGACCTTGGTGGTAGCTTTCTCTGAAGTGCTTTCAATTCCACAGGCAGGTACAGTTAAACAGTACAATACATGGTTGAGAAGAAGGTGCAAAGAAGGAGTCCTATTATGGTTTCTAAGAAGTTTATTATGCACTAGAGAATATTATGGAGAAGGAGGAGCCTACACAGAGGACATAGGCTTCATCTTAATCATAACGGAAGGATGTAAATAAATGAAGTTTTTAAACTTGGAGTCTAGGAAAGCCAACAGGTTCTGAGGAGCAGATAAGCTGGACAGAAACCTCTATTTAAAGATGTTGTGTATCCACTAGAAGGGAAGACATAAATTATACCTGAACTAGATAGAGAATGGATAGAATAAGAGCACAAAGGTAAATTCTGTAAAATTAGCATGGTGTCAGATTAAATAATTAAATAAAAGACAGGTACTTTGTTCAAGGAAAAAATATGTTTCTATATACACTCGGGGATTAGGGCATTCCGGTTATCTAAAAATTCCAGCTAGCTGAGGGTCCCATCAACCTCAGGAAAACCAATGGACAATAATAGTAAAACTCAAGTTTTTAATATTGGTAATTTTGTAATGTGAGGCAGTTGGTTTCACATTTCTATTTTGAGTTAAAAATAATTAGTACTGCTTAAATAAAAAATTGTTCAGCCAATCATGGTAAACCAAGCCAGGCCTGTGTGCCTGAAGATGAGACAGTATTGTGGCTGGGGGCAACGCTGGTTAACAAAGTTTTCTGGTTAACAGAGTGCCGGATAACAAAGGTTTCACTGTACAAATAAAATTATTTTAAGAATAGGTGAACTAAAATGTCATGCTTTGGAGGAGGATTTTGATATAATAAGCATTACAGAAATGTGATAGAAAAACAAAGGTCAGTAGATCCACAAACCTGGAAATCCTGGACACCCCATCATCTCAGGCATTGGCACTCTCACTGAAGGAGTGTCTGGATATGTGGACTCTCTACTCAGACCCTACACCACCAGCACTCCCAGCTATCTCCATGACACCACTGATTTCCTGAGAAAACTACAATGCATTGGTGATCTTCCAGAAAACACCATCCTAACCACCATGGATGTAGAGGCTCTCTACACAAACATCCCACACATAGATGGAATACAAGCTGTCAGGAACAGTATCCCTGATGATGCCACAGCACAACTGGTGGCTGAGCTCTGTGACTTTATCCTCACACACAACTATTTCAGATTCATTGACAATATATACCTCCAAACCAGTGGCACCGCTATGGGCACCCGCATGGCCCCACAATATGCCAGCATTTTTATGGCTGACCTGGAACAACGCTTCCTCAGTTCTTGTCTACTAATGCCCCTTCTCTATGTACGTTACATTGATGACATCTTCATCATCTGGTCCCATGGGAAGGAGACTCTGGAAGAATTCCACCATGATTTTAATAGCTTCCACCCCACCATCAACCTCAGCCTGGACCAGTCTACACAAGAGATCCACTTCCTGGACACCACGGTGCAAATAAATAACGGTCACATAAACACCACCCTATACCAAAAACCTACCAACCGCTATGCCTACCTTCATGCCTCCAGCTTCCATCCCAGACACACCACATGATCCATTGTCTACAGCCAAGCACTAAGGTACAACCACATCTGCTCCAACCCCTCAGACAGAGACCAACACTTACAAGATCTTCACCAAGCATTCTTGAAACTACGATACCCACATGAGGAAGTGAGGAAACAGATTAACAGAGCCAGACATGTACCCAGAAGCCTCCTATTACAAGACACGCCCAAGAAAGAAACCAACAGAACACCACTGGCCATCACCTACAGTCTTCAGCTAAAACCTCTCCAACTCATCATCAATGATCTACAAACCATCCTGGACAATGATCTCTCACTTTCACAGGCCTTGGGAGGCAAGCCAGTCCTCACCCACAGACAACTTACCAACCTGAAGCAAATTCTCAGCAGCAACTATACACCACACCACAGTAACTCTAACTCAGGAACCAATCCCTGCAACAAACCTCGGTGCCAACTCTGCCCTAATATCTACACCAGCAACACCATCACAGGACCTAACCAGATCAGCCACACCATCACTGGCTCATTCACCTGCACATCTACCAATATAATATACGCCATCATGTGCCAGCAATGCCCTTCTGCTATATACATCGGCCAAACTGGACAGTCCCTCTGTAAAAGAATAAATGGACACAAATCAGATATTAGGAGTGGCAATATACAAAAACCTGCAGGAGAACACTTCAATCTCCCTGGACACACAGTAGCAGATTTATAGGTAGCCATCCTGCAGCAAAAAAACTTCAAGACCAGACTTCAAAGAGAAACTGCTGAGCTACAGTTCATCTGCAAATTTGACACCATCAGTTCAGGATTAAACAAAGGCTGTGAATGGCTAGCCAAGTACAAAAGCAGTTTCTCCTCTCTTGGTGTTCATACCTCCACATCAGCTGCTAGAAGTGGGCCTCACCCTCCCTGACTGAATTAACCTCGTTATCTCTTGCCTGCATATTTATACCTGCCTCTGGAAATTTCCACTACATGCATCTGATGAAGTGGGTCTTTGCCCAAAAAGCTTATGCTCCAATACATCTGTTAGTCTATAAGGTGCCACAGGACTCCTTGTCGCTTTTGCAGATCCAGACTAACACGGCTACCCCTCTGATAAAAGTCAGTAGGAAACTGCAAGTCCTAATTCAAGCAATACAGGAAAGGCAGAGTAGGCCCCAGGGATCGGGGAGCAGGAATGTATGTAAAGGATTCTGCAGAATCTAGCAAGATAAAAATTCTGAGTAGAGAAGACCACAGAGTTGCATCTATATAGATAAAATTCCCAAGGAATGCTCTGAATCAAGAAAAGGAAACTGAGTGTAGAGTATTTACAGAGATCAAAGAAGCAGCACAATCTAACACAATGATAATAATAGGGGACTGCAATAACCAACTGGTTAAATGGTACAACAGAACAAAGTTAACAGGAACAATTTCTCAACACTCAAAGTAATTGTTTCTTGGATTGACTAGTTTTAGAACACACAAAAGGTTACTAAGAAGAATTTCAGAGACATTTAAGAACTGTAGGCAAATAGACAACATGATGGCAAATGCAGTTTAGTATTGATAAATGGACATTGGAGGAGAATATTAAAACTACACATACAGGGCTGTGCCCATGAAAGCTCATGATACCATCTACATGTTTTGTTAGCGTATAAAGTGCTACCAGACCAGTTTTTGTTTTTTACGTTTATCCTGTACAGACTAACTTGGCTGCCCCCTGGAGCTTCTGAATCTACATACTAAAGGGAACTAGCTTCTGGATATCATTGTAAAACACATAATTAACATTTGTACCTATCATCCCCTCTTTTATTGTGGATCTTTGCAATCCTTCCGGACTCCTTGATGAGAATCAAGTTTAAAAATCAACATTTCATACTCCAACTGTACGACAGGAAACACATATTTGAAGTTTCTGCCAATATATTCAGGAATAAAACATAGAGGCTATGTCTAGACTACAGGGAAGATTCGAAAGAGGATACGCAAATTCCACGGGAATTTGCATATCTTCTTCCGATCTCACTTTCGAAAGTGAGAGTAGTTTAGAAGCTGCTTTTTCAGAAAATCCCCTCATTTTTTGAGGAAAAGTGGCTTTTTGACAAAGGGGAGGGGGGCTTACCGAAAAAGCCACTTCTAAACTACTTTCACTTTCAAAAGTTCCACTTTCGAAAGTGAGATTGGAAGAAGATATACAAATTCTCGCAGAATTTGCATATCTTCTTTTGAATCTTCCCCGTAGTCTAGATGAGCCCAAACTGTCATCATGAAGATTCAGAATCAAAGTCCCATGATCGTGCATAAAAACTGCAATATTCTTAAGGATATTTATTTGATGCCCAAACCCCCACAATTGATTTAAAAGGCCATATTGATTAAAACATGACTCAAAGGGGAAGTGAAAGCAGCTAAAATAAAATAAAATCATATTAAATTGCTTAAAAATGAAGTTGATAGCAATAAATACACATCAGGAGCTGAGAACTGTAAAAAATTGATACAGGATGCAGAAGGACATAAGGGAAAATCTACAGCTGTTAGAGTTAAGGACAATAAGAAGGGTTTTATATATCTTTATTAGGAAGAAAAATAAATCTTAATAATATTAGTCCATTACCAGATTCATAATAAAATTGTCAATAATAAGCAAAATAAGACAGAAGTATTCAATAAATATTTCTGTTCTGGTTTTAGGGAAAATTCATGATGATGATGATGATGAAGTGCTTTCCATTCCAGAAAAAATAAACTCAGAAGTTTTGAAAGGGCTGAAGGGCTGGCTAAGGATTGTTAGGATTATTTACAGTACCTCTTGACTGTCAGTAACTGAGGAAATTACAGAACTGGAAGAAAGGCTATTACTGTGTCCTTAGTTAAGGGTGCGTCTGCACTGCAGGGCTTAACTTGAAATAGGCTAGGCAAATTGAGTTACGTCAATTGCGTATCTTATTTCAAAATAGCTTATTTTGAAATAGGGAGCGTCTACACAGCACTTATTTCGAAATAGAGCACTCTTCCTCCGACTTCCCTTACTCCTCGTACAATGACGGTTATAGGAGTCGGAGTAAGAAGTCCTCCAGCTTCACAGTATTTTGACACTATTTCAAAATAACTGCCTGCTGTGTAGACACAGATTAAGTTATTTCAGAATAGCACTAGTTAATTCAAAATAGTGTTGCAGTGTCGGCGTACCTTTAAAAGGATAAATGGAACAACTAAACTATAGGCCAGTAAATTTGACATTGATCCTGATGAAAATACAGGACTTGATTAAATAATGAATTAAAGGGAGGATAAGATAATTAGTGCTAATCAACCTGTGTTTATGGATGTGAAAATAGATCATGCCAGACTGAATTGACACCTTTTTGGATGAGATTTGAAGCTTGATTGATAAAAGTAATACTACTAATGTAATATTATTAGGCTTCTGCTTAGCATGTCACCTGGTATCACATAACATTTTGATTACGACACTAGAGCAACACCAAATCAACATGGAACACATTAAATTGATAGTTTCTAACTGATAGCTCTCAATATGTTATTGTTTCTAACAGGGTCTGATAGAAATCTCATTGAGGTCCATCATCTATAAGAACCTGCAAAGGAAGCAGAATTTGATAATAGAGAACGCTCTTCCCTTTTGCCCTTATACTCTATAAATGGGGAAAGTTCAAACATCATGGTGTTATTATTTAATCATAATGTTTTCAGCCTAAAAAAAAGCACAGATACTGTTGTATCTTCACAGCTAACAGTTTTGAACATTTAAAAAAAGGTAAACTTCAGTTCTGAAGAAATAACAAAAATCCACAGAAGGAGAGAAGCACCATGTTTTTTTTTTGTAAAGAGAAAAATTTCCATGGTTCATAATCCCAAAGCTTTAGGCAGGACTCATTTTCCTTTAATCCTCACAACATTAGCAGGGGTACCTATATTCATACTCTCTGAAACTTCTATTCTATTCATGGTTATTTAAAAATATCCAAAAGCTCAGTATGTTACAGACACCCATATAAAGGTACTGTTTTAAATTTGACTAAAAAGCTTTCACTCTTACTATATGGTTTTATCATATTACATTCCATATTTATCTCTAAATGGCCACTATCACTCTCATTTTGCATATGAGTTTCAGACAATATCTATTGTAGAAATTAAACACTGCATTTTTACTAAGAAAGCTTTTCATTAAAGTTTTCATTAATCAGGTGCTAAACCAGAGAATGTGCTGGACCAAAGGAGGTCAATACAGTATTGTCGAGCAGCATTACCAACAGTTCCACTGCTTACTGGGCTCTTAGAAAACATTTAGGGATAAATTAGAGCTAAATAACAGCACAGAACAATGAGAGTCAGGATTGATGGCTGTAAACAAAATTTATGGGACTACGGGAAACTTGGCCACACCAATCATAAATGAACATCCTGCTAACTAAAATCATTCCACACCATGGATGTTACTGGATCAGAGAGTTTCAATGTGTACCTCAAATTACATATACAGGATTCAAATAAACTGAGAACAGTTACAAGTCATATTTAGACGAGAAATAAGGTGTATATTTTTAAAAATAATAATAATTGTAATAAGTTGTAGTAGATTCTCTATTACTGGCAATTTTTAAATCAAGTTTTTTCTAAAAGATAAACTCTAGGAATGAATTTTGGGATATTCTATGGCCTATGTTATACAGGAAGTCAGACTGGATTATCACATGAGTTCATTCCGGCCTTAGAGTCTATGAAACTATACGTAACCTTGATGGTAGATAAGATCTCAGACATCTTTTCTTTGAGGGTGTTTAACTTTCTTGCAGGAAATGAGACAAACCCTGCATGTAGAAGCTCATCATGGCACAAATGCAAAACTGGGAGCTGCGATATAAAAACACAAATAAAAACTGGGCCCACTATACACACCCTTTATTTACATATGTATATAAAGCCAGCATTGGATGTGTGCCTCTGATCATGTCTTAGTTTCTCTGGCTGTGTTGCACCTGCTCTTCAGTTTTTTCTTCTTGGAATGAACCATGTGATATTTATCTGCATACATGCTAGCTCCTAATTTAAATATATTTTAAGGTACACTTAGTGACTCTCCCACACAATGACTGGGAATATTAAATTAGCACTTAGAATGTGAAAGCTTTTAAATTAGCTTTATAGTCATTGCTTATTCTTGTAAAGCTTCTTAATGAGGAAAGAATGATAAAACTATTGGCATGTAGAAAAATCAGTGTAAAATGCAAGGTATAGTAATTATTGCAGGTTACCAAAAATACAGTATGATTTTTAATAACTTGTTTCAGAGATGTCACTTCAATTTCTTAATTGGCATATCAGAGTGGATGCCTGGAAAACCTGTCAATGATTATAAATTATTTAGTTTATTCTTTTAAAATAAACTAGATACTTAAATTGTTTTGTGAACAGGTCTTGGAATCACTCATCTGTTCTTGGGCCTAATTTAAAACAAAAACAAAAAGAGTTTTTATGAGAAAAGAGATTACTGAAACCACAATAGATGTTCAGTGGCTTTAAACACAGTTGTACTAATCATTTGTAAGAATTGAACCAAATTTGGCTCTAAATGTAGTCTCTAGGAACAAGTGTTAATTACTTATTATAACAATCTTTATTTAACAAACATCTGTCCATTCTTCAGCATCTGTGCCAGATTGGTGATTGCAGACACAACAAGACCATGTGCCTTTTGTTTTCTCAAACTAAGCACATAAACCCAGTGTGACATAGAGGCTGCATTCACTCTTGTAGCCACAGTGTTCACTCTGTTTTGCTGTGTGTGATTCCTACTGTCCTGTGCTGCTCTGTAGTGACTCTGTGTGAGTGTGAGTGTGTGTATGTGTGTGTGTGTGTGTGTGTGTTGCCCAGAGGGGGATGGGATCCCTGGGTGAGGACTTCTGAGGGGAGGCACGTAAGGAATGGCCCTGGCCTCCCTATCCCCATAACAAATTGTACTTAATGCTGGTTCCTGTAACAAGAAGTCTGTGCTACACTGTGCCCTTGTCAATGAATAAACCTTCAGTTCTATTTGCTGGCTGAGAGGCTACTCCCACACACTCCGTGACACCCACTCACCCCCAAAAACAATAAAGACCCCCAAAAACATATCAACCCACCACAAAACAATTAAAAGAGCACAAATCCAGTTGTGGAAGTAAGCTGGATTCTTTTTTTCTTCCAAATCCTCATCTCATCCTCATCTCCCCATCAATACCACCATTGTTATGGAAGTCCAAGAAGTCCAGTTAATTTTTATATTAAAAATCCAGTATTGGTTTCAAATCCAGCCTGGGTACCATTTGCCTAATCATCTCTCTCAGCTTTCAACAGGTTTAGGTGCTAAGCAACATCCACTTTGATTGTTCTCTACCAGTCCTACATGCTATGCCTTTTCATTTTAATGATCCCACAGGAACACATTCAAGTGAAACATTTGTTCCCCGCTCAGTTCTCTCATTATGGAAACTGTGGCCTTGAGCTTCCAGCCACAAATTATAAAGCTCTTTCTCTCACTGAACCAGACATTACTTATTCACCTTCTACAGGACAGACTCAATAAAGAAAACAACAGAATATCACTAGCTATTGCCAATAGTGCCCAGCTAAAACCTCTTTGACACATTCTCAAGGATCTCCAACCTATTATAGATGATGATCCTTTGTTCTCACCAATCTTGGGAGGCAGGCCAGTCCTCGCTTACAGACAGCTCCCCCTCCGCTCCCCCCAAAGCTGAACCAATTACTCACCACCAACTTCATACCCCACAGCAAAAACACTTATCCTGGAACCTATCCCTGCAACAAACCACGTTGCCAACTCTGTTCACACAACTACCCCACAACTATCCAGGGGTGCAACTAGGGGACAAGCAGGACATACCATGCATGTGGGCCTATGGCCTCAGGGGGGTCCAAATCCAGATGTAATAGTAAGCTGGTGCGACCTGTTGTAGCACTCCGGCAAGAAGAAGCCAGCCAGTTGAGATGCTTGATACTCTCACTTCTCAACACAATTGGAGATGAGTCACATCCACTCTGATTTTATTAGCACTGACATCACACTCCCATCTCTGTATCCCTTCCTTTTATTTTCTTTTCTCTTCAGCATCTGAGGAAGTGAGTTGTAGCTCATGAAAGCTTGTGCCCTGATATCCTAATAAATTTGTTGGTCTTTATAGTGCCACTGGACTCCTTGTTACTTTTACTTATTCATAAACATTCTGAATCATAACACAAACTTATAAATCAAACATCTATTATCATTTTCCTTTATTTTTATTGCATTTATTTCTTAGTCTGCACATATCTGGGGGCATGAACTGTGTCTATCTGTCTCTTGAACCCTAAATTCTTGACACATGTATTATCACTATACAATTAAATACTGTTTATGTAATATTTCATTAATTTTAATCCTGTTGCATAGTTCTAGAGTAAATGCCATCTGTCAGTAATGTGATATGGCCAGATTTACCTGCAATAACCAATTAGAAGGCATGTAGAGAGGGAAACTGCCCTCACTACTTGAAGAATCCTTGTTGGCTAGAGTGTGGGCAGGAAATCACACTACTACTTCTTGCTGCCAGGTCTCTTCACAACTGAGGATGCGGATACCATATAAAAAGAAAGCATATTCTGCAAGGACACAGCACACACAGAGCCTCTCTTTCAGTACATGAAAGCTTGAATTGTGTTACTGATTTTTTTTTCAAAGTTGAGCCAACACAGAGTAAGTTCAGGAAACCCTCACGATTTGTAATGGATGTGTTCTTGGCACCACCGTGAGTGGTAAAATTTGCAAATACTGGAAGCCAGGATGAGCTACCCAGGGCTCCTGAACCATAGGAAACTCACTATGGGGGCTAGGAACTGCCAGGAGCCACAGGCAACTCACTGCAGCTGCCAGAAGCCACGGACAACTCACCATGGTTCCCAGCAGCCATGAGAAACTCACCACAGTGTCCAGGAGCTGCAGGGAACTCACCACAGCTTTGGGCAGCCATGGGGAGCTCATCACAGCTACTGGGAGCGGTGAGAAACTCACTACAGCTCCATGCAGTGTAGGGGACTCATTTTAGGGGGTAGGTTCCTCATGGCTTCTGGACCCTGCTCCTGTCCCATCCAGGACAGGAGATCCCCACAGATACATGGAACCATATTTTCCTGTATGACCTTGTTTTGCAGGGAGGAATGTGTACATGTCATACCATTAGACATAATCACAATTTCAGGTCAATGGACTGTATTTCCAATTTAAATAAAAAATTCAGCAAACCAAATGTCTTCTGTGCACAAAGTGTGAAGCAATAGTTGCGAAATTCCTCCTTGGGCAAATGATGAACTAATTGACAACCAGAAAGATGTTGAATATGTGTCACTGTCTGTTGATGCATCAAATCACAGACATATAAAATTGCTTCCTGTCTTGGGTTGCTGTTTCAAGACCTATAAAGGCCATTCTATGTGCAAACTGAACTTGTACATTTGCCAAACAAAGCCTTGTCAGACTTCTCAGCACTTATTGCATCTGAGATAATAAATGTTATAAATAAGTATGGAATCAAAATTATGATTGTGGCTTTCCCATTAGATAATACTAAGGGTTTGTCTACACTAGCATGTTTTGTCACCAAAAACTGCCTTTTGGTGACAAAACAATGAGAGCATTTATACTGCAATGCAATTTTGTTGGGAAACACACCCAGTATTGGTGACAAAAGACTTCCACCCCATGATAGATTTTTGTCTTTCCCATTTCTTTATGGTCAACAAAGAGTCAGTGTGAACTCTGCTGTTTGTTTTGTCAAGAGAACTGACTTCCACCAATATCCCACAATGCCTGCCCTGCTGGCTTTGCTCACTGTTTTGTGATCTCTGCTGCCCTGCAGACATGTGCCCCTCACCTTTCAAAGCTCTAGGAAGTATCTGACAGCTGAGTGAACTGCTTTGTTTGGGGAACAAAAAACAAATAATTGGAGTGCTTCTGTTCTGCTCTGCACTAGGAACAGAACATCAGGCAGACTGTTGCTGCAGGGGGAGGGCTGGAGAGACTGCTATGACATTCCTCGGTATGCAGAACTCACAGAGCTATGAGAAAATCCAAAGAAGTGCAAGAATCAGCTCTGCCTTCCCACAACACTGCACGGTGGGATGCTTAACCACATTACTTTGGTTTATCTGTCAACAGGATGCTAGTAATGAGGCCATGAAATGTCAACAATGGGAGACAGAAAAATTGGTTTGACTGGTTTTCACTTTTGGCAATTTTTGCATGTCAACAGCACTTTTGTCACCAAATCTTCCCAGTGTAGATAATCTTTGGTGCCCTATAAAGACATGGAAGAGAAAATGTGCACAACAAAGTAAATACAAGCTTAAAAAAGCATGTCCTCCTCACATGGTGCCTGAACTGCTGAGGACACAATCCCGGTACATGTTGAGAGGATTCTAATTAAAACTTTTGGATATTTTCCTAATATTCACTATTTGTGTGGAAAGACTGAAAAGTTTGTGAGTAAACGCGACAAGGGTCTATAAACTGGGATATAGTAATGTCAGATGGCTGTCAATGTTACCTGCTTTAGAAAGAGTCCTTCAATTTTATGAGTCTTTGAAGTAATTTTTCTTGTCAAAGAAAAAATGCTCAGTTGTTCTTTACAAAGTATCTAAAGAGTCATGTACTAAACTCTGGCTTGTTTTTAATCCATGAAAACATGAGACTTTCATTCACAATCAGATCACGTAAGATAGATGATCGCTGTGCAGTAGAGTCACCTGATATATTAAACAATCTTGAAAAGAAAAAGGCGTGAAGAAGGCCTTGTGCCTATTTTAGTATAAGAAAACAATTTATTTACAGACCTAGAAGAAGCAGAGGTCATGACATGTCAGTGCCACTGTGTGCAAAGGTCTTTCTTTGATACAGCCATAAAATACATATGTGCTTGGGGAAAGCAAATGGATGATTTGAGTAATCTGAAGTGTCTGTTTTTAAAGAAAGTTCTTTTAAGATCTCAAGTTGAAAAAGCAGCCTAGTTTCTGGAGAAGAAATATCTGAATGTGAAAATGAACGAGGATGCACTATTTGATAAAGTAACTCTGTTAAAAGAGGTTGTGACAGGGAAATTGTGTGAATAGAATGACAGAATTACAACGATCACAGTATGTGGCAAATCAAGCATTTCAGGAAATCCTCAGTACCACATAGAAATATAAAGAAAACCCTGGCAGAACTGATCCTCTACCTGCCTGGCAGTAAAGCTTCAATCAAAAAGATGTTTTCTGTCATGAATGACCTGTGGACAGCAGAAAAATCCATGTACAAGGTTGAAACTGTGAAAGCCATTCTCATCATCATAACAAACTTCACAGAGCCCTAACTTGAGTTCTTCAACAAACTGAGCAAGAACATTACAATTCTAAACAAATACAGTCATCAGAGAAAATATAGCAATTTTATTCAGAAAGCTTCTCTAGTGTTGCCAGGATTAGGAATATTGGTGACTATAATTTCTTATGTATATCCAGGGGTGGGAATTTTTTTGTCTATAGACCAATTCCATTTCTGGGACATTTGGGGGGAATTGAAAAATTAAGAGAGACTTTTTGCTGACACAGCACTATATTGAAACTGGCAATGCCATACCTGTGAGACTGGGACCAATGAGGATCCCAATTCACCACAAGGCAGAGTTCAGCACATAACTGCAACAGCTGGAACAGGTGCATAAGGGCTGAACCTGTAGTCTTGTTCAGAAAGATGGACTATCAGAGTGTGAACTATCGGAGACTGAATGATATTATAGTGAGAGGTACCTATCCACTTACTAGAATTGATAACAATAGAGATTAAAGGCAAAGCCTGTGGGTTCTCCACCCTTAATCTATCCAGTAGCAAGCTGAGGTGCACCACAGTGAATGACAGAAGACGTTCACCATCACACCAGGCCTCTTCAAATTTAATGTTATGACTTTTGGATTCTGTAGCATCCCTTGAATTTTTCAAGGTTGATGGATGTCATGCTGGAAGATCTTCAGGACACATCGTGCCTGGGGTATCTTGATGATCTCATTATAATTTAAAAGTCATTTGAAGAGCATTGACAAAAGCTGGTAACTCTGTAGGAGAGGCTACACCAATTTAAAGGTAAAATGATCAAAATGCATTTTTTTCTCTGAAGTAAACTACCTGCAGCATGTGATCTCAAGGGACCATATAAGGACAGACCCTAAAAAGGCAGAAGCCATCTGATCCTGACCCTGGCCAGTGCCATTTTCAGAGCCTAAGCTGCAGAATTTAATTGCCTTGGATTCATACTTCTAGAGATTCCTTGATGACTTTCCCACAATTGCCCAGTCACTGAAAAGATGGCAGAAAAGGGGTAAATATTTAAGTGTACTATCCCACTCCAAGAAAACTATTTAAGAAAATAACTTTCAATACATAACTTATAAGAAACCCTGAGTGTAATTTAAAGGCAATGACATTTTCTGTTGGGTAGGTTGTGATATGAATTCCTATATCAGTGTGGTCTTTATGGTGCAGCTTTTAATTCCTCTGCTAGAAGGAAGGGATATATTTATATTTTCTATATTTAATGTACTTACAAAACATATGGCATGATCATTACCTCAAATCCAGTAACCTATTTTTTATTTTATATACTGTTTCAATGGCTAAAGGAGGAAAATGCTCGTCTTAATTTCTTTTTAATCAATCCTAATCTGGTTACTTGATCGGAAAAATAATTTTGTACACCCCCCCCCCCATTCATTGCATACGATTGGGCATCATCATAATGTCAGGTAATTTTTATCCAAAATTGTTAGAATGAATTGGGGAAATATTATGGATTGTAAAAATGTAGGATTCGTTGTTTTGCTCTTTTGATTTTTTTTTTTAATCCTTGAGTCCATTGCTAAGAGCTTTAGAAAAACAGATTGTGAATTACTGATAGATGCAGCTACATATATCCATACCAAGAAGTTCTCTAGAGACTTTTTGACTGAAAAAATTCCATCATGATATTGTCATCTTATGATTCTGTTTTAATTTAATATATGTTAATTTCTCTCTTTGTCTAACAATGAAAAAGGAAAGAAGAGGTCATATGAAATGGAAAGTAGGGATAATAGAGGAGAAAGAAGAAAGAGGGGTCATGGGTCAGGTAGAATAAGATTTAAGTGAAGAAACTGTAAAAAGGAAGATATGGACAAAATAGCTGATTAGCAAAGTGCAGAGGATACTGAGCATAAAAAGTAAGAAAAGTTAAGTCTGGCGACATCTTCAACATCCAAAGATTCTGAAGAAACCAAGAATGGATTAATAAATCACCACAATTTGGCTCATGCCTACAGTCTTAGCTCCTGATGTCCTTTGATTACAATAGAATTTCAGCTTTCATTATAAACAAACAAACACACAAACAAACAAAAAGTAAGTTTCTAATACCGATAACTGAAAAAACAATTGTAACTGAACCAGTGAAGTCTGCCCTAGGGCCTATATAGATTAGTGAAATTTGTGTAACTGTAAATACGTCCATCTAGACAAACCGCGAGTCTGTAAACAAACTAAAACAATAGTTATGTAATGTGTGTACTCCCTCATGTAACTCACTGTGGCATTATCTCTTCTGCTTAAATGGTTCTGCCAATACTAGTGATACTGAGGACCCTCTTTGTGTCAGGGAAGGAATGCCATGTGCCCAACCCAGATACCTAACCAAATGCACTCTAGCTACCAGGGTAATTTCTGGCTTGGCTGTTCCCAAGAGAAGGAAATGTCCTGCTTCTGCTTTTGTTAGGGAAAGAGGCCTCATGCCACTGCCTCTTATCTTCTGCAGCTGGGTTCCTCCTGCCATTCAAGACCCTTCAAAGAGAAGGCAGAGATGCTCCCACAGGCAGAGTAAGATTCCCTTCTTGCCATCCTTTGCCTCTCCAGAATGAAGTGGGCACCCTGCTGCTGCATGAAAGTGGGGCTATGGAGTTCCACCTTGTAGATTCCCTTAATACAGCCTAGAAGCTGCTTGCTGCAATTGGGTCTCTAGCTCACCTATGGTGGAATTTCTCTTATCTGCTACCCCATTTAACTGTAGAACAAGGTTGCCCACATGATTTTCTTTTATACATCAGATCAACAATATTAATCTCTGAGGAATAGTGTGTGTTTATAATAATCCCTGAGAGTTCAATATTATGGGTATATTTATTAAAAACAATTATGCCATTTACATCACATAACTTTGCAATTTGATGCATCATAATGAAATCTTGTTCTTTGTTTACTGATTTTATCTCTTGTGTACATCATCTGTGCATAGTCTTGGTTCCTTTTTTTCAGGCCATAAATGACAGAGTACATTTGGTTGGGTATCTAGAATTTCCCAGTAAATAACCAAAATATGAAAGTGAAAGGTGATACCACCATGATTTTTTTTGTCTATGTAATCATATGATAGTATCAAATCATGGCCTATCTGTGTGTTATAGAATATGTTTGCTGTCTTAAGTATGTTGGAGAAATTAATATAACTTCCTGTGACCAGCTAAGACGTCAAGGGTGAGTCTGACAAATATAATCCAGAATTGGGGATTTGGTTTTTGCCATTTAGGGAGACCATTTTTAACATCATTTGGATCCCTCACACCAGGTATTCATACTGTTGACCCTTTGAGAGAGATGATAGGAATTTGGTGGCACTGATTTCCTGGAAAGGTCTTGGACTTATCCAAAAACACTGGGCTACAAGACATTACTATAAGCAGTAATGGAATGAGACCCTTGGGATTTGAATTTTTTGGTACAGAGACTGGAGGCATGTCCAGATTTTGTTTGCTTTGACAGGTGAAAAATATATATATGCCGCATGTTGAAATATAGTATTTAAATAGCCATATCTAGGAAACAGTGCATACATTATTTGGTCTGAATATTAGTTAATTCAGTAAAAGAGCTATAATTTTTTTCTTAAGAGGGCGACAAAAAATTATTGTACAATGGCAGATTAGCTAAAGAATTTTTTTTACTTAGTTAAGTATTTGTAGAAAATATTTCTTATTTGACTGTACTACAGCAGCTGCATATTCAAATTGACTTTTTAGCTCTAAGGTATCCTAAGTCTGTATAAATATTTATTAAATGTACTAGTTTGTGTACTGAGCTCAGCAAGATTGTGTTGAATGCTATTCCACTTCTGGGAGGTTTGCCAAGTATATAGAACTTTGTCACTGTTAAAGAGCATGATGTTCACTGTTTTCGGAACTACGTAATGTTCAACATGATTAAAAATGGTAGAATTAGACACACAGAGTGAACACTCTGGTCTTGATCTAGTAAAGCACTTATGCAACTATTTAAGAATGTAAATAATCCCATTGCCTTCAATGGGATTGTACATATGCTTACATCTGAGTAAGTGTATAAACTCTTTACTGGAACAGGGTCAGCAATGGAGCACTCAGCCTAGAAGGTGTTTTTGGCCACATACAAAATTGTCAACTAATACCATTTTTATCCACATTGACCAGAGATGATTGCAGTGCACCACTTCAGCAAGGACAGTACTATTCACCAAGCTTCAGTAGATGCTCACAGACTAAACAGACATATTTTAGTTGCGGAAATTTATTTACATTCCCGCGCAATGTTAGCAACAATATGTTCAATACATTTGTTAAAATCATGAAAAGTTTAGGTATTAGTGGCCAGGCATACAATTTAGCTATCTACAACATCACACACACAAAAAATCTTTTGCTTCTCAGTACAAATGTCAGTAAGTCAGTGCCTGCTTTACTCACAAAAGTTGGAGCATTTTGATTGGAAAATTATAGGTAAAATATACCAGACACCTAAAACCTATATAATAATATTAATTTGTGAAAATAAATGCCCTTTATATATGAGGTTTTGCTATGAGACAAATAAAATTGGATAACAGATATTCAAATTTTCAGGGTTCAGAAAAAATAAATATTTGTTTGTGTTTATGCTTATCATTGTCCATACTGCATAAATATATTTGTACTTGAAGTTGCAGGGGGGTTTTCCTGTTTTTTTTTTTCAATGCCTGACATTGCTTGCTTCCAAGTGTATAAATGTTAAGGATTATGCATTACTTTCTCCATTCTAGCAGTAGGACTTGAAAATTTAACTTCCCAATAAGCTATTTTTCACTGTTACTTTGTACCTATTTCTTCATAGGTAGTACAGGGATAAAGACAAGAAAGATAAACCTATTTCTGCTCTTGTCGGCCAAGCATAATTATTTTGAGACAAATGAGCCATTTTTTTATTCCCCTCATGAGAGAGCTACATTTTGCCCTGGGGCTTCCTCGAGGTTTCATTACTCTCTGTTGAGCCATTTACCCTATTTTTTTTCTGCCATTTCAAAAATGCTCTTTTTTCTTGCAAATGAATTCAAGATTTTACTGTCCACTACATATTTTAAAACTGAAGTCATGCTGAACCACACAGAAGGGAAAAGTTAGGAATAATCCACAAGACAAACAGGGTTTCAGTTTTTATTTTATTGTGTATCCAAATACGCAAGGCTCAGGAACACTTAAGATGCCTGGTGATTCAACAACATGATTTGTCTAAATATGAAAATTAATTGGTGGCTATGGGATTTGTTTTATAACAAAGAAAAAAAAGTGCTCAAAGTTAGCCAGATCAGGCGAGAATGTTAATCTATTGTTCCAACAACCTCTGCTGAATATACCTCAAGTTTTCTTTTTTTTAAATCAATTTTCCAGCCCAGTTTGTTGCGAAACAAGATTTTAGAATGTGAACAAAACCATCATGCCAAGCAGATGGACAGATTGAGAATGTGATTATAACAAAATAAGTGGATTAATAACTACCTGTGATCCTTTTAGCACAAAGACCAAAGCAGAGTAGGATTGTTTACTCAATGGAAATAAAGAATGAATATATTTGAAAAGTGTAAATTGCCCCATTTACCTAAAAAAAGGGTATTTAGTTTAAAGTCTGATTATGCTAGTTTTAAAACCAGATCTTGCAAAATTTTATCCAAAGACTAGATTTCAAACAAATTAATAAACCTTTTAAAGTTGAGGGGATTAATGTCAATATTAAGACAACTTTATTATGTGCCTCAAATATCAACAGGACAACCAACAATATTCAGATATCAACCCTGAAACACACTGCCAAGTTTATCCATTTTACCCTCACTCATAATACTTTGTCCAAAACATACAAACAGCCACAGATATTTGGATGGCTTTGCCATATGTCAAAGTCTTCATGGACTTCTCGAGGAAAAATTTCTGGACAAACACTCTGCATTGGAAGTGATATACCTGGAGTATATCAATGACATTTCCATCCCCTGGACAGACAACCTAAACTTCCTCACACACTTCCACTACAACTTGAACTAGTTGTGTAGTGTTTATCTCTAGAACACTCCCATACAACATCAACTTCCTAATCACGACAATCAGCTTCAACAAGAAACACACAGGATCACCATACTTACCTTCACAAATCCAGTAACCATCCCAAACATAGTAGACATTTGTTGTATACAATCACATGCTCAGATATCCTCCAACTGCACACACCTAGTTGTTATCTACTACCCATAATGAAACTTATAATGGGTATCATTAAACAATTATTACTTATAGTCAATGGGGACCACATCCTGAAAGAAATATTTTCTGAACTTCCTCTTCTGTCCTTTAAACAACCTGCTAACCTCTTCATCAGAACCAAGCTCCGCATGGACCAACACATACTGACTCAAAGTGGCACTAGAAATGCCAGAACAACAGATACAAAACCTGCTGATATATTTCCACTATGATGCTGCATACTCCAGATGTGATGCTCAATATCCCCCACAACACATCTTTCAGGATTTATGGATGTTACACTTGCCTGTCACAGTATGTGGTATATAAAATCTGTGCACTCTATGCCCCTCTGCGGGTGAAATCAGACAATCCCTATGTTCTTGAATGAACTTGCACAAAATAATAATAGACAAAAAAATACCCACGGGCAAATACTTTTCACAAAATGATCATTCTAAATCTGACCTTTCAGTCCTTGTCCTCAAAGGAAACCTGCACAATACCTCAAAAGATGCGCTTGGGAACTTAAATTCATAACTTTGTTAGACACTAAAAATCATGGTCTTAATAAAGACACTAGATTTATGGCTTGTTAAAACGATCTGTAATTCACATACTCCCTTCCCCAATTTTTGTCTTTGTTCTATGACTGCAGAGGTGTAAATGTGTCACTTCACCTTGAATGGTCTCTTATGATATGTGTTAAGTACTTATGCTAAATAATCTGTTCCAGCTTGTATTTAGCTGTGACATTCTGAGTACCTTTCCCAAATCTGAAGAGCTACTCTATAAACTCAAAAGCTTGTCTCTTTCAAAATCAAAATTTGATCCAATAAAAGATATTACCTCACTCTTTCTCTCTAACATTATTATTATTTCTCGACTGATAATTTTAGCAGGGATATGCTGCTATTGCAGTTTTCTAGACTGGCTTTCTATAATTCTCTAGAGTCCAAGGTTTCAATCAATTGATCCACAGAACTGTTTTTGAGTTATAGATCACTGCAATCTATTCTGATATGACATTCTGATTTTTATCAAAAGAAGTCTTTATTTCTCTACATCTCATCAATAATGATCAATTTGTTCAAATTTTCTAAATATATAAATCTTCAATCAAATTTCAGTAAAACAGAAGATAGTCATTCAGTAGTAACGATCTCATCCTTATCCCAGTAAATGCGAACAATATTTTGTCATTGCCTCCACTGTGCATACTTAGTCTATGTATAAACTGCCCTCTGTTGGCTGGTTGTAGCCTAATAAGAACATGACTGCCTTTCTATTGCCAACAGGGAACAAAACTCTTTCTTTATATCAAGGACTTGACATCTATATTCTTTAAGTGGTAAGATCAGCAATATGTACACAGCTCTTCAGGTTGGTAAAGCTTGTCAAAAGTTTTTATTACACTTGACTAATTTTAAAACTGTAACATACCAAAGCTATTTTTCCTTAACTCAAAAGCCAAATCATTTTTCCCTTTTATTTTACATTATTCTGTTAAAGAAAAATAATCAAAAGCAGGATGAAATATTTGGTATTTTTGAAATATACATAATTTCAAGGTGTAATTTAGTGGGAATTTACTTACAGACTATTACCTGATTTGAATTTTGCTGATTTTTCTGAAATAGTCTGTGGTCCTTGTTAAATTGGCTCTAACATACTAAGCGAATATTGCAGGTTTATCTCTTAAATTATGATAGGTTCTTTACAAATGTTGAGCTGCTAGGATACATGGAAAATGTATTGAAAAGGATGTATGTAAAATTGATATTGGAAAGTAAATGCATAGGCTTTCTTTTATGACAATGACAGCACATATGCTATTGTAATAAACAGAAGACAACAAAAGATTAAGTTTAACCCAAATGCAATTCACAAACATAAGTGGAAAATGTAATTGTGCTGTCATTAACAAAAAAAAAATAAAGTGAAGAAATGATCAATAGTAAGCCTCAGAGATCTTTTCTAAAATATCAAGGGCCTAAACAAGATGTAAATAAAACATAGAAAACACACAGATTATTGATTTGTCCCTTTGTGGTACCCATTGTCTATGACTTGTTAAATTATAACAATGAAGAACAGTTATGTTGTATTTTCACATTCAGCTTTGAATCTCTAATTTGAATTATTGATGGGAACTTGAGCAGCAAGTATTTTCTCATCACCAATAATGTATACCTAGTAAGCCCTTGAGAAAGTTGATTTTTGTAAAGAAATAAATATTTTATTGAAATACATTTGAAATGTCTGCAGTTGGAAAATTCCAAAATAATGTATATGTGAGGTGCTTTTATTAAGCATATAGAAAAGAATTCTTCTTAACTTTATTTTCTACAAAAAATGACTATTTTGTACATGTGGATTTTCCATGTAATTCCATATTATTTACTGCTAAAAAGTGCCAGACTGTGACTGGCCTGGGAGTACATGGAGCGCATAATATGCCTTTCTCCCAAGATGGCAAAGGCTTCTCATAGTAGCATCCCCTGTGTTGCACCCATTATTCTCTCTGTTCATCTGTAAGGGGTTCAAATTGTATAAGGAGAGAAAACTGTGGTGATATCGTTCAGAAAGGCTGCTACAGCAGAAGAGTAGGCTAGAAGCATGTTGTGTGCACATGCCAAGAAGGACCAGTGAAACTACTACCATTAGTCTGCCCTTTGCTCTGAGCATCATTGAGGCTCAGCCTAACACTTAGGGTGCATCTACCCTGCACAGTTTTTCTGGAATAACGGACATTATTCTGGAAAAACAATATTAGCGGCGCTCCCTCTGCATCCAATCATAGCGCTACTATGGTTCAATCGGCACACCCTGCAAATTCTTAGGTACGCAAGCACAATTAGCAAAACAGCCCTATCCCAGGACACCATCTTGGTTATGACAGTCTTCTGGCCCACTGAGATGAAAGACAGCCACTCATGTGGTCCACTCACTAGCTTAGGTTGCCCATCACTACCTTCAACTTAAAACCAACAGGGGAGCAAGAGATTTCTGACTTGGAGGACTAAAATACAAAGCCCACTGATGAGACATATGGGAAGACTGGCAGCAAAAATACAAACTGGAAAAGACATAATAAAAGAAAAAGGCAAAAACATATGGACTGGATATTTAAAACCACAAAGCTGAATCTATAGGTCTGGTCAAGTTGCACATAGTTGAGGAAAGGAAAGGCTGCAGATTGCATCAACAGCTCTAAGCTTACAATTCAAACTATGCCCAGTTTTGGAAATGTTTGGATGTAGGCCCTGTATAGAAATACATCATCAGTGTTTATTCCAAAGATTATATATTTTAGTATAAATATCTCATATTTACAAGCTGACTGGTCTGTAGTCTCCTGGGTTCTCTTTATTTTCCTTTTTTATAGATGGGCACAGTATTTGCCCTTTTCCTGTCTTCTGGAATCTCTCATGTCTTCCATGACTTTTCAAAGATGATGGCAAATCTCCTCTATTGGCACACACCCATCCCAGGAGTGGAATTGTGGAAGATGGGGTCAGGAGCTATGGCTGAGTGCAAAGCTACAGCAAAAGGCTGAAAGTAGGCCAGTGGGCAAGACCGGGGGACAGGGGCTGGCAGCTGGAAATGGAATCAGGTCCACAGCTGCATCTAGGGATTGGGATTGGGACAGAGCTGGAGGCCAAGCAGAGCTGTGTCGTGCTCTCGCCCTGCCCCACCTTCTGGATGTTCTTCCCTAGAAAAGTGCACCCAACCATTTGGGGACTACTGCATTAACATGTATAAGGTGACTATGACTGTCAAAGCAACCATAGAAGAGATATTATTGTTCCAGAGTTGGCTAGACTGAAGTAGATATTGATATGCTAGGAACCAGACAATATTGATGAGAACAAACCTCTGTACTTTACCCCAAATGGAAAACAGTTTCCATTTCCTTTGGTTAGAGGAAAGTTAGAGTTGAGATCAGCAGAGACGGTTTTATGAAGGAGACCTGCATGATTCCTAATTGTAATTCAGACTTCAGAAGCTTTAACTTTTCATTCCTTTGCTCCTTACTGTCTCCTACTGCTCTGATAATTTCTAGCTGCTGGGAAGCATACATTTGTATCTAGACAGTGCACATGAATAACACCAGAAATATATTCTTAAACTAACATAACCATTTTTCTAATAATACAGCCGTGTTCTTTTCTTTAGACAAAGTTATCACAAGGCGGTAAACAGTTTAAAATGGTAAATAACAAAACTTGCTCAAAACAAGTTATAGTATCATTAAAACTACTATCACTAAAAACTAGTAGAGCATGGGGTCATTAAAGCTCTTCAGAAATAGGAGTTCTTAAATGAAAACCTGTTATCAGTGCAGCACTAAATGTGGCAACTATGAGCTATGTAAAATATGGAAACAAGAAAGCATAAAGATGAGCAATGCAGTTTTATTAATTACAATTTGTACAAAGAATGTAACATGCTGCATTGTCAGTTTGTTCCTTTGCAACACTACTTCTGATACTTTTTGAGTAAGTCTGACTCATTATCTTTTATTTTTGATAAATCTCATTTTAGATTTCTCATAACATCCATCTTGCTTACAATGGATCTGAAGTATATTCCACTTAGAAGTCAATAAAATAAATTCAACTAGTCACATTAATCAAACATATGTTTCTGCTTTTACTGCAAGAATGTCAGACACAGAAATGAAATCTTTAAAAGCAAATAATCTAACAAACATCTATAATTAGGAAGATGCCAGGCCAAAGCTTTTAAAGATTTCCCTCTTAAAAATACACGTTTTGTAGGTTCTAAAGAAGATTTGGAATATAGGTTAAAGACCAGGGCCATATGTCCATTTCTGTTCCTTGGCACAGAGGCCACAGGTCATCATAACCTGCAATCAAATATGGCCAGCAACCCCCTATGCAGAAAGTGAATCTCAAGTGGTGCATTATTAATAGAAAGTATATATGCTGCTCAGACAGGTTTATATCAGATAACATAGAACACTCAGGTGTACTGAATTATGTAGGATGTTCCGTATTTCAGCTACACTGGGCTGCCAAGAGGGGATAGACTCTCAATCTAAAAATCCTCCTAAATACCCTACAGGAATGTGCAGAGCTGGGAGCCAGAAGAGCTGATCTCCTCTTTACTGACAATCATTTATATTTCTGTATGCTGTGGAGGTTTTATTAGTAAGCAAGGTCTTGTGCCCTACAGTAACATCATTTACACATTTTTACATTTTTTTCCCCTGAAAATCAATCCCTCTCAGAACTCTACCTTGGTATGATAAACCTCTGCATCTTCCCCAAGGCCTCTTGTGCCCATCCAGTCACAACTGATCCCTCAATCTTCGAGAATACAAATGATGATAATAATAGGAAACACTTTTATCTCTCACTTGCAACGTTAGTATGGTATGGCATATACAAAGAACACATTCCTTAAAAGGAAAATAAATGCATAAAAGAAAAGGTTTTTTTTAAATTTAAGTCTCTTTACAGCTGTTTTTTTTAAGTCAGCTTATTGGAGCCAGTTCTGTGTTCAACAGCAGATGTCGCTTACATCAGCAGGAATATAGTGGGTTGAGAAGACATAAACATTTAAACAGGGAGAAAAAGCATATACTTGCACACAGTTTAGCTGTACTGAAAACAGGAAGATGATACTGTCCTGTACCACACTGAATTTTCTATTTTGCACTGGTATCTTTGAAACAATGTTTTAGTAGTGAGACTCTCATTAAACTGATTTATATGATACAAATAAGATTGTTTATTCCTTTTACTTGGCCTGTGCACTAGTAGCTAGAAAGTAGTGAACTAAATCAGAGGATACTAGTTTAGCTTCTCATAAGACAGTTAATTTGTTAGCCTGCAAATTTGTCATTAAGAGTTATTTATGTCTCACTAACCACTAATCTCACATTTGAGATTGTCAATCATTTTTCATTAGTACACTAGTGTTACCATTGAAATTGCTTCTATTAAAAACCGTGATGTTACTTTTTTGCAAATTTAAATATAGTGGATTTTAAAAGGTAGCTCGTGCAACAAATAAATCTTTCTCTGAGTGGCATTAACTTTATAAATAATGTTTCACCTCATGACTTTATATTTATTTATAAAAAGTTAATTTCTACTTATTGATATTTTACAAAAGAAATTAATCACAATCAGACCCAATTAAACAAACCAGTTTGTGACCCCCCATTTTTCATTCACACTACTTGATTTTTCCTTTTTTCAGTCACTGAGCATGTGAAAAGACATCTGTCCTATGGTTTCATGCTTGGATGCTTGAAAAAATTAAGTGTGACTTGATTTTCAAATTCATTGTAATCACTGAGAACTTACAACTGCCTGTGTGACTAGCGGAATTTTTGGATGCCCAACACTTAATGAAATGAAGATGTCATCTAAAAACTTTGATAAGGATTACATACAAATTATTTATAGCTTCATTCACAACCTGTTTTAGTCAACATGAGTTTTTTGACATTGACGCCAACTGAGTCTGAATCAGGCCTTTATATCCCAATCATGCAAGTGTGCCTATGCATGTTCCTAATTTAGTTGATTTTGCTGGGATTGCTCAGATGAGTATTAATAAGCATGTGCAAAATTGTTTGCAGGACCTGGCCTCCAATTTCAGGACAGGAATAGAACATGTATTATATATGTATTGATTTATTATAATTTTACAGGGACCACCAGTGTGTTAGGCACTTCACTATATTTATATACTCCATATCTGTAAAGTGCCTAACACACTTGTGAGCACTGTAAAATAAAATAAATAATAAATAATAATGAGTTTTGAAGACTTAATATTTCTAAGTAAAATAAAATTATCTAGATTAGGAACCAATAGGTTTTAAATAACTGAACATACAGAACATAACTGTTATACTACATCATCAGTGTTTATTCCAAAGATTATATATTTTAGTATAAATGTCTCATAGAACATATTTACAATCTTTAACCATTAACTGTTGTACTATTTTTTCAAAGCATTATAGCACAGCAATAACCCCTATGCATTATTAATATTTCATACACCATCTATACCCAGGTATTTATCATTTATAAAATGCATCATAAAAGCATTATTAAACATTTATTAAGTGCTTATAAATAATTTTAGGTTACGATTAGCATATGTTATAAATATATTATTAATTCTTTGCAAATTATGGAAAGGTAATCTTTGAAACTGAACATGAAAATAGCTTCATTTTATGAATGCATTTTGTTTCTCAAAAATGCCCATCCAAAAAAGGAAAACACATTATATTTCTGAAAATTATGAAAGTTCTGAAGGTGCAGTGTCTGAAACAAAAAAGATAAAGACACACAGTGAGAGAGAGAGAATGAGAAAAGAAAGAGATTATAGTTCAAAAATCTTGCTTTGACTAATGTCAGTAGTAATATTCTCATTATTTTCCACTGGAGAAAAAATATCTGTCCTCCCCCTGGCAAAATAGCTACTGTTAATCTAATTTGAACTTCCAAAGAAAGAGGTACAAAACACAATAGTTTTAGTTTGCATGGATTTAGTCAAATATTGTATTGAATTTTGACCCAGATGAATTTGCATGCGCTACCCTAAATTCTGCTTTGGGACAGAACCAAAATTCATCAACTGAAATTTATTTATGCTGCCAGGTTTTTTGGCTGTGGGCCAATCACATATGATTACATAAATTTTACAGTTTCTCTAAAGAATATCTGAAGACTTCACACAAAAGCTGCATTAACTTTAGTAAACTCTCTGATGAATAAAATCCATGTCTGTAAGCACAACTAGGAGGCATAGATGTTTTGCACACTTTGGGTATATCTAAACCAGTAGTCACCTACCAGTGGATCGGGATCTACCAGTAGATCTTGGAGCCCCTGACAGGTGATCTTGACTGGTTTGGCCAAGAGACTATCAGATACTGGCACTTCAGCTGCCACTCCCCCCACTGCTGTGCATCTCCTGCCCTTTGCCTTAGAGATTGCCCCCACTCCCAGGAGCCTCCTGCTTGCTGTGCAAGAGTAGGGAAGGGAGAGGAGGGGCCACTGATGTCAGAGTGCCCCCTCTCCCACCCTATATTTTGTCTCCACAGAATGAATGGTGGGGGGGAACAAGGCCTGGGATGGAGGGAGTTTGCTGACTGCTTTGGAGAGTGGTGCAGGGCCAGGACAGGAGTAAGCCTTCCTTAGCCCCACTGTACCAACACCCAGGAGCCCCCTCTTACTCTCCAAGCTCCTGCCCTAGCCCTGAGCCCCCTGAACCCAAACTCCCTTACAGAGCCTGTACTCTGAGCCCCCTCCTGCACAGCTACTCCCTGACCCAGACTCAGCTCAGAGCCCCTCTCACATTCCAAATCCCTTAGCCCAAGACCAGAACCTATGCTCCAATCCTCTGCCCCTGCCTGGTGAAAGGGAAGGAGGAAGGGAGGACGGAGTGAGCAGGGGCAGGGTCTCAGAGAAGGGGCAGGAATGAGGCGGGGCAAGGGTATTTGGGTTGAGGTAGATTCTGGATTGCACTTAAATTCAAAAAGTGATCTGGTGCTGTAAAAGGTTGGAGACCACTGGTCTAAACTACATCCCTCTGTCGAAAGAGGGATGTAAATTAGGCAAATCGAAAGTGCAAATGAAGAGGGGATTTAAATATCCCACGCTTCATTTGCACAATTGCGTCACAGCGGTCTTTTGAAAAAGGGTATTTCGAAAGTGAAACCGCCGTCTAGACGTGGTTCTTTTGAAAAAAAACAACACCTGAGGAGTACAGGATCTTTCAAAAAAGGGGACGGGGCTCAAAAGAACCACGTCTAGACAGCGGTTTCACTTTTGAAATACGCTTTTTCGAAAGACCGCTGTGATGCGATTATGCAAATGAAGCGCGGGATATTTAAATCCCCGCTTCATTTGCACTTTTGATTTGCCTAATTTATATCCCTCTTTCAACAGAGGGATATAGTTTAGACATACCTTTTGAGTGTTTATTGTAAATCTTCTGTGCAACCTATACTGAACAATTAAGAAAAATACTATTTTTCATGCATTACAGTTATAGAGAGCAACATTGACACACAGATTTTATGATGGATGTAAAATCTGGGGTAAAAATACAAGGAACAGGCCAATATTTTTATGAAGACATAATCCAAAAACACCTTTTTTATTATGGGTTAAATACAGGAACATTCCTCCTTCTTCCAAGCTTTTGTTAGATAACTCAAAAGTTTTCAATTTACTGTTATCCTTTTTAATGCAGTTATTGCCAGAAGTATCAAAAAACAGTCACTTCATTGGAATAATTTATGCAGAAACATCTTGGATGTTCTGGAAGACATAGGGAAAATAACATAACATGTCTTTGAATACCTTAAGAACATAAGAATGGCCATACTGGGTCAGACCAATGGTCCATCTAACCCAGTTACTTGTCTTCCAACTCTGGCTGGCATCAGAGGTTTCAGAGAAAGTGAATAGAATAGAATAGAATAGAAATATATCCTCCCTCAGTAACCTATTTTTCAAGCTGAATAATCCAGACGGTATGGAAACTGTTCCAAAACCTAATTGGTTTTGTTGCCCTTCTCTGTACCTTTTCCAGTTCTAATATATCTTTTTTGAGATGGAGCACCTAAAATTGCATGCAGTATTCAAGGTGTGGGTACTCTATGGATTTATATATTGACATTATGATGTTTTCTGTCTTATTATTTATCTATTTGATAATGGTTCCTAACATTAGCTTATTTGACTGGCAATAAACATTGAGCAGATGTTATCAGTTAAATATCCATGATGATTCCAAGATCTATTTTTTTAGTGGTAAAACCCATCAAGTAGCATATATAGCCAGTATTATGTTTTCTGAAGTGCATTCATTAGCATTTATCAATATTCAATTTCTTCTGCCATTTTCTTGCCCAGACACCTGGTTTTGTGATACCTTACTAACTCTAAACAGCTTCAGGGGGTAGCCTAGTTAGTCTGTACAGAAAAAAACAACAAATGGTCTGGTAACACTTTAAAGACTAACAAAACATGTAGATGGTATCATGAGCTTTCGTGGGCACAGCCCACTTCTTCAGATGACCGGAGTTATGAGTTTAGGATGTGCAAACCCAATATAAATAGGAGAGAGGAAGGGGAGGGGGGAGTGGAAAAAAAGGTGGGGGTGGAAGACAGGGAGCTAGAGGGAATCAGTAAGTATATGAAGATTGGGTAGTTAAAATGAAGATTCTGCTTCGTTTTAACTACCCAATCTTCAGATACTTACTGATTCCCTCTAGCTCCCTGTCTCCCACCCCACTCCTTTTTTCCCCTCCGCCTCCCCTTTCCCTTCCTATTTATTTTGGGTCTGCACATCCTAAACTCAAAACTCCGGTCATCTGAAGAAGTGGGCTGTGCCCACGAAAGCTCATGATTCCATCTGCACGTTTTGTTAGTTTATAAAGTGCTACCTGACCATTTGTTGGTTTTGACTCTTAACAGTTTGCTTCAAACTTAATTATACTGATTAAGTTTGTATGATTCACTGTTTACACCTTACTTTATCTTACCTAAGAACTAGTTGCCAAAATCTATTTTGGATGGGTAGTACTCAAATTATAATTACCTAAAAGAAAGTTTATGCCATGCTTTTCACCAGCCAAAGAAAATAAAATTAATGTGAGTTATGGAAGTGGAATACATGGAAACTAAATCTCAGGAACAGGAAATAGGAAAACTGCAAGGTCTGGCACTTTTAATATGAATTATGTATTAACCATCCTCTCATACATCATGCACTTTTCTGTTTTCACCGTCTCTTCCATTTGTTAACAGTAGAGAGACAGATTTTCTCAGTTTATAATAGTAATAATTAATAATAACTTGCATTTACCCAGCACATTTTATCCCAAAGGGTAAACATAAAATGTACTTTATCACATACTAGAAGATTTACCCAGCATTGCTTGGTGGTCCTACTTCCTACCATTTATGAGAAGTTGTTAGACAGACAGACAGAAAAACACAAATAGACAGACTCACAGACAAACTCTCTCAAATATATAGTAGATTAATTGCAAAAAAACACATAAATGAAATGTTTAGTGTGGAGTACCATTGCAAATTAAAAGTTAGGGATGACTATGAAACCGAAATTCTGTTCTATTGTGCATAAACATTGTAATAGAGGGTTTCTTTAGATTTCCCATAACCAGTGTATGAGAGTCTTTCCATTTATTTCAATGGGTTTGAATCAGGTCCTAAATGAAGAAGTCTTTTAAAATAAATGTAAAACTGTTGCAAGTGATATCAATATCACACCCACAGACTGTAGTACTCCAACAAAAACAAAATATATACATTCACTGACTTTAACTGCACCAAAATCTCACACTAGGATTTAAAAAGTGCCTGTTCACCCTTAATGTCTACAAGTGGTCAACCAAAAGACAGCTGCTCCAGCAGACCACAGATCATTAGGACCATACTAATTTCTACCACTATATCCCTCTGTGATATCTATGGCACTATAGAAAGAATCACAATCTTCCTTATCTTTCCCTTGACAGAACCATTCTTAATCCCCAAGCTAGCACTTCCAATGACCATACTTCAAATCCTTAAAAAGCAATCTGTCCAGTACCATTCACCACATTAGTTTATACTGAGTACTTAACATGATCTACCGTGGTAAAGCTAACTTCCCTGCAGTGAAAGGCTTATAGAATCTGTGAAAATTTAAAGGATATGTATCAAAATAACTGATTTCCTGACAGGAAAGGACCATCAGAACATAGGAAAAGCAGTTCCTTTCATTTCACTCTGATGTATATTTTATTTTAATCTTTTGTTTAACTTTTTAGTTAATATATGATACATCTTGAGCATGCCAACTATTCAAAGTTAATGGTTTTGTTGCTTATTGTATAGTGTTCATGTTAATCAACACAATTATGCTTTGCAAAAGCACTTCTGTATTAGAGCCAGATTAAAAAAAGGAAACACAATACAAACTTTTTCTAAACACACACAAGTAGTGGGTAAGAAAACATTTTTGAGCAGGTTTTACATTCAATGCTAATTGCCATTTCTAATATCAAGTGTTTGGCACAGAAAATGAGCAAAAGGAGATGCATACAAAAAAGGATTATTTAGAAGATGATAACAAAATAACTATTAATCTGGGGAAGGCTACAGTCATTTTATATTTTTATCTGTCTAGGCAGTTCCAAGGTTTCTATCACTACTACCAGACAACATACAAAAGTCTTAAATCTTTAAAGCAATTTCTAAGGCTATTCAACCAATGCATCTAAATAATCTTTAGGAAAAGAAAATGTACCAGAAACTCACAAGAAGTTTGGATGACATTATTCAGTGATTTGGGCATTAAATAAGAATGACTAGAAGGAGAAAATATATATGTGAAAGTGCATTTGGTTACATGAGATAGAAGCAGGAGGGACAAGTTTTATCTTATGGAATGTATGGGTACTGCTGAAATATGATCCAGAAAAGTAAAAGCTAAAATCATATATTAGAACAATCCTAAGAATACATTAATGATAGACAATCAGCGAATATTGAGCAGGATCCTTAATAGAGGGTGACACATGAGAACTAAATGACATAACAATTTGCGTCACATAGTTGCTTTTAATTATGTGGAAAAGTATCACTTAATTACTATAATTTGTATTGAGATAATTATAAACATACACTCTGAAATTGAAAATAAATAAGTGCATATCACAACCAAATAAAAAATAACAATGTGAAATTATATTTGTCTTAGACGTTGAGGAAACTGAAAAAGAGTTAATGAAGTCATTTGCGTAGGAGCTGATTGGGGGCTCTGTGTCCTTCTGTTGGAGGACATGTGTGTTACCCCTCCTGATGTCAGCAAATGAAAGCTTTGCTACTGTTAAGCGCTTGTTAGATCTTTGAAACAAAAGCATGTCTGCCTTGCCACATACTCTATAGGACTCTGCTAGGCCAAACCTTGCCTTGTCCCTTCCCATTTTTTCCTGAGATATCTCCCTGCAGCATCCAGACTCTCTCAGGACATTCACAGCAGTTATGCTTGCTGCCTCCACAGAGACAGTATGTGCATCTACCCATTAGCCTGTGGCTAATGGCAACTGCTGTGGCTCACTGTTCCAGGATTTCTTTCTAGCAAGATTAGAGCTAGTTGACTATGTCAGTTCAAGCAGCAATTACACTTCAGATTTGCAAGATAGGCACCCCTTAGAGGAGTGGTGGGCAACCTGCAGCCTGAGGGCTGCATGTGGCTCACTGGGGTTCTATGTGTAGCCTATGAGACATTTTGTTTACTGTTGCCTAGGCACAGGGCGACCGGATTCTGCTTGTTTCCATTCACATAGATTTTTTCCTACTGGTATTACTAAACTGACACACATAAATCAAGGCCATGTGAAGTGAGGTGGGAGTGACTGCACACAACATTGGCTGTGAGAGCCATGCGCTCCTTCTGTATCCAATCAAAGCACTACTACGGTTCAATCAGCACACCCTGCAAATTCTTAGGTACACAAACACAGTTAGCAAAACCGCCCTATCCCGGGACACCATCTTGGTTATCACAGCCTTCTGGCCTACTGAGATGAAAGATGGCCACTCATGTGGTCTACTCTCTAGGTTAGGTTGCCCATTGCTACCTTCAACTTAAAACCAGCAGGTGAGCAAGAGATTTCTGACTTGGAGGACTAAAATACAAAGCCCACTGATGAGACACATGGGCAGATTGGCAGCAAAAATACAAACTGGAAAAGACATAATAAAAGAAAAAGGCAAAAAAATATGGACTGGATATTTAAAACTACAAAGCTGAATCTACAGGGTCTGGTCAAATAGCACACGCTTGAGGAAGGGAAAGGCTGCACATTGCATCAGCGGCTCTAAGCTTACAATTCAAACTATGCCCAGTTTTGGAAATGTTTGGATGTTGGGTTTTTGTTAAGCCCGGTATAGAAATACAGACCAGCTACCAGGTTTGAATGCTGATTGAAACTGGTCTCCGAATCTCTCTCTAGAAAAATATTATAGAACTTACTTTATAAGTTTGGACAAAAAAACCCTATCCATACTTTTCCAGACTACAGCTAGTTCTTTGTGTTCTGATTTTTGTTAGCTAACTGATTATTTTCTGGGTAATAGGAATTTAGATTATGCCTTCATGGAGAGGGAAAAAAATAGCTTGATTCACCGAACAGGGGTTGAACGTAGAAGAAAAATGGTTTGTGGTAGGGATTTCAGGAGCTGGACAAAATCCACCAGTTTTACTGCATCTGGGGCAGCCTATTACTTTCAATATACAGCAGAAACTAGCTAATTATCAAGTTACAAATTTCACACATACTTGTGAGTTAGGCAAGTAAGTGGGAAATGGGAAAAAACAATGAAAAAAACCCCTATATCTACCAAAGAAAATCAAATTAGTAATTTTTTTGATTTTGTGTTCTTTAATTTACATAATTCAGTAATGGCATTCCACATATGTAGCATGAATTAGAGAGATTATTTTGTTAAGAGTTTGGACACCAGGGGCATGTCTACACTAGGAAATTCTTCTGAAATCAGTTATTTTGCAATAATAACTCCCGAAATAACTTTTGAAATAGCAGGTCCACACTGCAGGGAAGCCTCAAAATTAGTTCAAGGAAGGCTCCCTTAATATGGATGCACTACCTTGACTTAGAGCCCCATGAAGCACTTTTATTCCTCATGGAAAGCAGGAGTTATTGTTTTGAAATAACCATCCCATTATTTTGAAATAACAGGCTTGGTAGTGCGGACACTCCCCTGGTTATTTTGAAATAAGGGGAGTTATTTCAAAATACAGGTTGGACCTCCCAGGTCCGGCACCCTCACGATTTGCTCTGTACTGGACCAGGGAGTTTGTCAGACCAGGGGAGGTCAGTGCTCCCCTGCTGGATGCCCTGCTCCCAGTATCCTCTCCCTGGGTCTCCTTTCCCTGCTGCTGCCCCCCCTAACACTGGCCCAGCATGGTTCCTCATCCTGCTGCCTGTTTGCGACCTTCTGGAGTTCCCGGCAGTAACTGCTTGGCTGCTGCCGATACCACTGCTGCAGGGTATTCTCCAGGTTCCCTGCTGGAGTCACCCAGCCACCAGCAGCCTTGATGCCCCCAGGGGTTCCCCAGCCACCTGGCCACCCCACACTGCTGCTGGGGTCACCCTGCTGCCACTGGGGATTCCAGCCGCCTGCCTCCACCAACCCCACTTCAACCAGTGGTTCCCCGGGAAAGGCCTCCTGGTCACCGTGGCCCCACTATCACTGGGGATTTCCCAGGGTTCTCTGACGCTCCTCGGCCACCACCTAGCCCCGGTAATGCTGGGAGTTCTGGGCCAGGGCGGGGGCTGTCCAGATGCCACCTGACTCAGCCGGGAACCCCCTAACACCTGCGTTGCTCCAGGGCCCTTTGGTCCAGCAACATCCCTGGCCCTGCTGGACAAGGAATGTTACTGGACCAGGGAGGTATAACCTGTAACTCCCTAGTGTACACCAGGGCCAGGAGAGTCCCTCAATATTGGATCTATATAGAAAATGGAGAAGTGCACAATGCTGCTCACAATAAATAAATACTACTGTATATTTACTTTCAAGCTCTTGTTAATTATTGTACATTTATGTGGTTACCACTTGAAAAATAAATGTTAGCCAAATGTATATACTTTGTTGTTTGTGACATTATATTAACCGGCATATTCAAACTCTGCTTTAATTTGATGTTAGAGAGAGAGGAAAAATGATTAAACTTCATATTGTCCTGTTAGTATCATTCTCAGTCTCAGTAGTCTGCCAGGGCATGGGGGCAGCCTTTATTTCCTGGTCCTGCAGCATGCTCTTTGCTGAGACATGTGCTTAAAGGGACCCCCCCTCCCCAAACAGCTGTTCCTCTGCTTCTGCAGCTGACTTGCCTACCTCCTAGAGGGACAGCAAAGCTTCTGCAGTGCTTGCTTGGAGTGCCCTGCTATCTGGGACACCACAGCAGTGTGATTTGTGATTGGGATTTGTGCTTTACAATCCTTTTTTTGCCATGGAGCCGGAGCTGCCCCTGGGCAGGGGATGGCCCCACACTGTAATGCTTCAAGTTCTGATGCAACTCCATGAGACCTTCATGATGTTCATGCCAGGTCTGGATTCTGAACCCAGACTTCAGCCCCTCATTCAGGCTGCAGCAACACTGTTCTTGCCACCAAACTTTTTCCACAAAAGGTGATTTTGGAGGCTGGAGACAAGTTCAGACTGGTGGGACTGGCTCATCATGGAGCGGTGGGACGACCAGGGTTGGCTCCAAAATGTCAGGATGTGTAAGGCCACCTTCCAGGAGCTGCATACCTGGCTCGCCCCTGCCCTGCAATGACAGGACACCCACATGTGCCCTGCTATCCCCCTGGAGAAGAAGGTGGCTATTGCCCTCTGGAAGCTGGCCACCCCAAGAGCTACCATTCGGTGGGACACCAGTTTGGCATGGGGAGATATTCTGTTGGCACCATGTTGATGGAGGTAAGTCCCTCGGGGGGGGGGGGAGGTGGACAGTCCATGCGGGGTAGGGGGAGTATAACAGGAAAGGGCAGGGGAAGGCAATGGAGTGGAAGTGGGGGAGGGCTCCTGGCCTCACCCTGCCCTACTGCTGGGAGGGGCCGCCTGAGGGGGGGCACTCCTGGGGTTTTGAGGGCGGGGGGGGGTCACCTCCCAAGGACTCGGGCAATCCCTCTAACTTTCTACTCTGTGTGTTTGTATATGTCTATTTCTGCAGGTGGTGAGGGCCATCAACTCAGAGCTGCTGAACAAGATTGTCTGCCTTGGAGACCTAGACACCATCATGGCCGGCTTTGCTGGGCTGGGATTCCCAAACTGTGGAGGAGCGCTCACTGGAACTCACATCCCGATCCATGTACCGCCCCATCGAGCAGCCCGGTACATCAACAGAAAAGGGTACTTCTCCATGGTGCTGTGGGCCCTGGTTGACCACTGTGGACAATTCACTGACATTTGCGTGGGGTAGTCGGGCTGGGCACATGATGCCCGGATCTTCAGAAATTCCTACCTTTACCGCAGGCTTCAAGCTGGAACATTCTTTCCGCAGTGAAACTTTGCTGTTGGGGATGTGGAGATGCCAATCTGCATTGTGGCTGATGCAGTGTCCTCCCTCATACCCTGGCTCATGAAGCCATACACTGGGCATCTAAATGTGAGCAGGGAACAATTTAATGTACACCTAACCTGGGCACGCTTGCAGGTTGAATGCACCTTTGGCTGGCTGAAGGGAAGTTATAGGTGCCTGCTCACTCGCCTCAACATGGGGGGACGCAATATCCCTGAGGTGGTGGCTGCGTGTTGCGTGCTCCACAACCTGCTGGACAGCAAAGGTGAGGCCTTCCTCCCAGGATGGGGGACATGGGCTCATGCCGAGGGGAGGAGGTTCGAGCAGTCCCGGACAGCTGCCATCTGCCAAGCCCACCAGGTGGGGGTCCACATCCGGGAGGCCCTGTGTGAGAGATTCTCAGCAGGCACCCAACGACTCTCCCCAGGGCCTCCCCAATGGGGCCTGTTGGCCTGGGCCCCCCCAAGACCTTTCCTCCCACAACCCATCCCTGTACCAGTCTCTGGTACACACACACACACCAGTTTTTATGTCAAAAACATTGTGTTTATTATAAAACAATGTGCAAAAAATTAACTTTTTGTAACAAAATAAAACTGCAAAATGTTTTAAAAAATAAACTTTCTTGTTAAACTAGCAAAGTCTTTTTAACTGAGGAGGAGGGGGGATGTAAACCTGGAGGAGGGAGGGAGGGAAGAATGGAGGGCGGTTTAGGGCTGAGGGTGTTGCCTGGTCTGCAGAAGTCTGCTGCATTGGGTCTGTGGCTCTAAATGTGCTCGGGGTCGAGTGGGGCCTTGGACAGTGGAGGGGGCTGTAGCTGGGTCTGCGATAGCATGGGGTGGGGGGGCATGAATGGGGGGGCAGTGAGTGGGGGGGGCAGGGCTTGAGGGGGTGAGGGGGAGGAAGGGGAGGCAGAGGGGGCCAGAGCAGGTTGAGCGGGAGGAGCAGCAATGGGGACAGGACCTGGGATGCCCAGGGCCTCACGGATACTCCCACACATTGCCGTCCACTGAGGGAGGAAATCCTCCAGCAAGCGGTCGTGCCACTGAGCCTCTTCCTGTGTCCTTTCAGCCATGGTTTCCTCCATCCATTCCAGGGCCTGAACATGCCTCCGCATGAGGTCATTGTAGACCTACCAGTGCCTGTGGCTTCCGTGGGACAGGGTGGGTGGTGGTACAGGTGTCGCACGGCGCTCTGATCTCGCAGGTCCGGCTGTGGAGGAGAAGAGGAAGAAGTGATCTGTTTTATGAATGCACACACTGTCCCTGCTTGTTATCAGTGAGTAAGTCCTTGGAACAAGGGATGGCAATGTTCTCACTGCAAGCCCACATCTGGCCTGGCCAGCAGCCCCAGCCTCACAGGGGCCCCAAGGTGGCTAGGGCAATGTCTCCCCCCCCCCCCCCCCTCCAACACACACACACCCACCCACCATGGCCATTCAGTCCAGGGAAGTGTCCAGCCACAGTGGGTCACAAGATGTAGGACAGGGGCCTGGAGCAGCTTGGGTCTCCCAGGACCCCCACCCACACACCCACCACCTACTTGTGGCAGCAGTGTCTGCGGGAGAGATTGTTGTGTTGCTTGTGCATACATGCCTGAGTGCTAGGTGTGATACTTGCAATGGTCTGTGTGCTGTCGTGCGTGTGCCCTTGTGACCGCCTGCTTCCCGCAGTTCCTGGCAGGGACAGGACAGCCCTCCCTGGGGTCAGACATGTGCGGGGCCCTCCCCGAGCTGTGAGCCCTGGGAATGAACATGCTTGCACATGCACAGAGCAGTGCAAGCTGTCCAGGAAGAGCATGACATGTGCAGATTGGCCCACATCCCCTGTGCTCCCACCTCCCCCGTTTTGTGTGTGTGGCACCTGACTGCACTCACCTGATATTCCCACACCAGTGTCAGAGGATGCCTGAGAGGCCTTGTGGGTCTGGGGGACTGGCTCCAGGGTCAGGGTAACCAGACTCCGGTTGGGGTCCTCCTCCTCCTCTTCATCCTTCAGCTGCTCCTCTGGGTTGTTCTCAGCCACATCTTGACAATACTGGACCACTGTCTGCAACCCGGACTACACAAGAACCAGGGCAGAAAGGGGTTCCCCACCACCCAGGATTCTGTCCAGCTCCTGGAAATATGCGCAGTGGTGAGGCGCTTTCCCTGAGGTGGAGCTGCGTTCGTGGGCCCTGGGATAGCCCTGCCTCAATTCCTTTACCTTGGCCCGCACCTGGACCAAGGTTCTGGGGTGATGTCCTTTTTTGTCCAGCACCTCGGCCATGCGGGCGTAAATGTCTGCATTGCGGCGTCGAGAATGCAGAGCCTGCAGTGATTCCTCCTCTCCCCAAAGTTCCAAAAGGGTCAGGACCTCAAGCCCTGACCAGGCTGGAGCTTGCCTCTTGGTGCCCCTAGAAGGCTCATGGGATGGCTCCCTGGAAGGTCCTTGGGGGTTTTGGGGGTCTTGGGCTTGTGCCATGCTGACTTCTCAGAGAGGCAGGGAGAGCTGTGTGGTCAGTGGCTTCCTCTGGCTGCCTTCCTGCCACAATGGCTTCCCAGCATGCCTGTGCCTTTAAGACATGGCTACAGACAGGAACAATAGAGGTTTTTCCTGCAGATGGAGTGTCCACCAGGGCTTTTCCCTGGAGGTCTGTTTTTTTGAAACCGCCCCCCCTCCCATGTCCACACACACCTTTTTTCGACAGATCTCTGTCGAAAAAGGCATTCTTCCTCGTAAAACTAGGTTTACCACTGTCGACAAAGCTGACACATTTTTTGGATTTACTGTGGAAAGAATGCGGCGGTAGTCTAGACACAGGTGAAGTTTTCTCGAAAAAAGGCAACTTTTTTCAAAAAAACCCAGCATAGTACAGACACACCCCGGGTGAACAGATGAGCTTCAACATTCCTTGAACTAAAAGTCTTGTTGTTATTGTTGTTACTGTTGTGTAAAAGCATTATAGTTTTGATGAGAACCAGCTGGAATTTGAGAGCTCCCTTTTCCTTTATTGTTTTAGAGTATAGCACAGAAAAAGCCTTTGAAAATGTTTCAACCATTCTTGCCTTCAATTGCTAGCATTTTAGAAAAGAAATCATCAACTTCTGATCAGTCAAGAATACTAACTGCGGTAACTAGAGCAGTACTCCCGTGACAGCTCCATTAAAGGCAGGAACAATGTGCAATCATTTCTGAAGATTAAGGTTATTTGAAAGGCCTAAGGTGAAGACATTGTGTGATGGCATCAAATTCTTTCTTTTGACATCCAGGGTTAAAAAGAACTGTTACTATTTCTTACAGGACCTGCTTTTTGATATAGTTACTACAGCAACCCTCAAACCTTGACAGATAAAACAAAACCTCGATTAGTGGGGAAAGTATGAAAAGTAAACAACTGTCAAGTCTAATATTACAGGTGGTCAGAAATCTTCTGAATAAATATGATTTAGTTGGAAAATAACCATTTGGTAAATATAAATGTTTTGTGGCAACATGTCAGGTTCTATGAACTTTCCTAATAGCTTTCCCGACGGGCTGCTCAGACTTCCAGAGTCCACAGCAGCCCTGATATACAGAATGCCCCAGGATTCCCTGCCACAGATTTCCATATCCAAGAAGACTCCAATGACAGATGGCTCCTATGGATCCCTGAGTCCTGACTATTCAGAGGTGGGCAGCTGTAAAACTGATAAGAATCCCATCAGTTTCACTCAGTAACTTCCAGGAAGCACAAAGCGTTTCAGAGACACCATGTTTCTGCAATAAAATATTTCCTAAAATAGATCATGGGAAATACCAAACATTAAAATTTCCTGCAAACTGGAAATTCCAGGTTTGGACAGCCCTGTCCAGTATAGCTTTCATAGAACACATTTGATTTCAAAGCCATAAGCACAGTCCATCTTACCCTTTTATTTTGAGGGTTTATTTGTGTGGGATAGAGAGGAAGGGTCCAGATAAAAATACCATTTCTGCTTAGTTTGCACCTAAAATATTAAACTATCTCGAGACAAAAATACATAACCAAAAAAGATAGAGGCGGAAAGATATTATCTTTATCTCATATAACTGTATCCTTGGTCAGGATGGATATTAGATTATTTTGAATTGACTGAAGTCAAGGCCAGCATTTATCATTTTAAGAATCTTGCAAAATTGTGACCTTTTTGTTCATGTTCAACTACAGTCTGCTTGCTTGCTTTTATTACGCTGAGACTGGATTACTCAATGAACTCTAAACTGAACTGTTTAGGAGCCTGCTCTGATGTCCAGGTTGTCAGAACACAGCAACACTTCTCAGGATGAAAAGACAAGGGAAGGTGCTACCTCCAGTCTGCACTTATGTGTGAGTTAAATTTAACATTTTAAAAATAGTCCTATTCAGTGCTTTACAGGTAACACTCCCAAGATCTTGCCAGCCTTCTGACAATGTATACATCACCTTCTGAGGTTGGAAGAAATAGGGAATCATATAATGGATTCAGGCAGAAATGCACTGAACACCGTCCATACTTTTGCTTCAGCATCTGTACTCCTGTGTAATTCTCTGTAAATCTGATGAACATTGACTGTAGAGTGGAGGAGGATTTGGGATTTTGGCTTTATATTTTATTTTTTCTGGGTTTATTGTAACTGTTTCATGTGTTTTAGAAAAGTTTGGGTGGGTATGCATCTTATGAACAAACTGTATTATAATCAGAATAGAAACATCAAAGCTCTGAAATTGGTTCAAAGTGAGTAAATATATCCACAAACACAAAGAGAGAGAGAGCGTCTCAGAGGGATAGCCATGTTAGTCTGTAACTTTAAAAACAATTAGTAGTCCTGTGGCACCTTAGAGATTAACAAAAACGTATAGGATCACGAGCTTTCATAAGTAAAACCCACTTGATCAGATGAGTTGGAGTGGGTAATAACAGACTCTAACAGCGTAATAACAGAATCTAAGATATATAACAGAATCTAACAGCGTAATAACAGAATCTAAGATATATATAACAGCAAAAGCTGTCAATTGTAGGACCTGTATTTATTAAACTAATTAAGTGGACTGGATGTGACGCTTTCATAGCTTTTGGTGTGAAAATGTGAAAGTCAAAGGCAGGGGAAATTGGCTTTTGTCATGCATTAACCAGTTTATGTCTTTATTCAAGCTCAGAGTAACAGTGTCAAATTTGTAAATGAATTCCAGTTCAGCAGCCTCCCACTGTAATTGGGTAGTGAAATTCCTTTGTGGAAGAATGGCTACCCTCTGGCTACTTGTTGCTAACAAATGCAGAGTGAGGACCTGTTTTCTTCCACAATTTCCTTGCTTCCACACTACTTAAAATCCACGATTAAGTGTCCAGGAAGGTGAAAATGTTTCCCTATAGGTTTATGTGTGTTACCATTCCTGATGTATGATTTGTGTCCATTTATCCTTTGCTGCAGAGACTGTCAGATTGGGCCAACATTCACCACTTTCCTTTCTGTATTGTACTGATTTTTCTTAGACAGTACAATTTGTCGAAGCTTGGTTATATGGTACCTTAAACATTTTTAATAAGCAATCATGTGCACAGTCATGCATTTGGCTATACTTTTTAGCAATAGCTTCATGGAGTAGTTGTGGGCTACTGAGAAATGGCTAACCACATTGTGTTGGCATCCCCTACTGGATTCCAGCTGCTAGCTTGCATTTAAGGACAGTTAAAATATATTAAATACTTTCCAAATATATTTTTTACTGCATAACAATTATGGCGGATGGTACAGCACTTGTGTATTTGCAAATGAGAAAAATGACTTCACTTGTGAATGTTAGGAGAGTTGGTGCAGGGACAATCTTTCTCTTAAGACGTGCGCCATTTAAAAACATGACTAGGAGCCCCTTATAATATAGTATGTCATCATGATAAATATACCAAATACATCTGATCTGTTTAAAGTAATAATTTCTATGATACGAATCTAAAAGTTTTCACTATAATGAGTAACTAGTGAATATCATACAAGCAAGTAAAACCAGCTGCTATAGATATTTGTTGTTCAATGTCCTGTCTGTATTGTAATTTGTTGCAGACTGCTGAAGACATAGGGTATATCTACACTTGCACCCTAGTTCGAACTAGGGATGCAAACGTAGGCATTCGAAATAGTCAACGAAGCAGGGACTTAAATATCCCGCGCTTCATTAGCATGATCTCGCCGGCGCGTTACTCCAATCAACAGCTGTTTCAAAAGTGAAAGTGTGCGCTGGGACACGTTAGTTTGAACCAAACCCCTTGGTTCGAACTAACGTTACTCCTCAAAAAATGAGGAATAATGTTAGTTCGAACCAAGGGGTTTGGTTCGAACTAACACGTCCCGGCGCACACTTTCACTTTCGAAACAGCTGTTGATCGGAGTAATGCGCCGGCGAGATCATGCTAATGAAGCGCGGGATATTTAAGTCCCTGCTTCATTGACTATTTCGAACGCCTACATTTGCATCCCTAGTTCGAACTAGGGTGCAAGTGTAGACATACCCATAGCTATCTAGTGTCCCTGGCAATTAAGACCAAGGTATGTTAAAATATGAACAATTCTTGAAGAATGACACTGACTGAATAGGTTTTATCTGTAACATTTGTCAGATAACTCATTAGGGAAAAAATATATATGTAGATAGATATATCTCTATATAGATATATATACACAAAGACAGACAAATATTAGTTCGCTAAATTCTCTATAGATTAAGAAGATCCATGCTGCAAGGACTCAAAAAAGGATTTGTGACATTTTTTCCTACAACTATACATACATAATATTGATCAGGGAAAAATAGTTTATCATCTATACATGCCCACTTTAACTCATAACATTTATGGTAATTCTTCACAGATACATTTCTCAATCTTTTGTTTTTCCTTCATTGACAATGTTAAGGTATTGCTTTGAAAGAAAAATTATTCATGCACCTTATAGAAGGCCTCTAAGTAGCCTCTAAGGAGCCCTCAAATCTTTCACCATTCAGATCATAGTTAATTTTATACTTTTACAGAAATTTTGTGTTGTACTTTATTCACACAGGACAGGATTCAGACATCCTTATTCATACTGAATAATATCCTGGAGTCAAGGGGACTCCCTGTGCAGTAAGGTATTATGAAATGGCCTCAAGCTTCAAGTCTGGATGAGCTGACACCTGTATGCTCAATTCAGCTTCTGGCATAAATATTAGATGCCTCAGGGATGGTAATGGCCTTCAAGGGTCTGTTACATCAGCCAAAGAGCACTGGAATGCAATAGAACACCAGTCATGTCACTTCATTTCGCTACACTGGGTGCTTGTTAAGGATGATGAAGAGATGACTGTGCCAGCTATATGACACTCAGAGAGTCTCCATCAGGGCAAATCCCCAGCTGTGCCAGGAGTGCAGATTTATAACCCCTTTGGACAGCTAGAGCATTGTCAAGTAAGTTATGACTAGCTTAGATAACTCTCCATTTATTTAGGTTTTTGATGAAACAAAAGTACAAGAGAGACGAGAAGCAACAAACAGAGAGATTCAGACTGGAATAGAAAAACATCTTTTCAAGAATTCTTAACTTTTGTAGCCAACTTCATGCATGTCCAGCTGTTTCACACCTAAAAAGCTCTTGGCTCTGTTACCGTCAAACGTTTTTTGTTAACAAGTGCTTGAAAGAACAGCATTTCTAATATCTGTTGGCATTATAAAGCAGCTATGTAGTCAGTTAAACTCACTATCTGCAAAAAAACAGATGTGCATATAAGAGAAGATCATATGCTTTTAGAAGAAATTTGCATTTGACTATCAGGTTCAGTTGAAAGGCCAAATGTTGGATTGTGTATTTAATGCAACACTCATATACTGTCAGTTTGGTTGCTAGACAGTGACATATTTCTCATTCCTGACACTGTCACCTGATGTTGCAAAAAATGCTGCTTCCAGTTTGTCTCCTGTGGATGGATGTCTCTGCCTGATCTTTCAGTGATGTGCCTAGGGACAAACTATATAGATCTTCATGTATATGCTAATGATTATCTATTTCAATCCCAAAAGAGCTCCAACGTCCCCTCTCCAGCCCACTGGCATGAGTGATCACAATACACCACTATTAATTCCATGACAAAAGAGTATTACAAAAAGAGAGTCTTAATTAAAATAAGCTATTTCCAATGGCATATATTTAAAGGGATGAAGATTATTCCAAGAGGAGTCCTGTTGCACCTTAAAGACTAACAGATTTATTTGGGCATATGCTTTCCTGGGTAAAAAATCACTTAGTCAGATTCACTGATAAAGTGTTTTTTTACCAAATAAATCAGTTGGTATTCAAGGTACAACAGAACTCGTTGTTTTTGCAGATACAGACTCACATGGCCACCCCCACTGATCTCATGCTAAAACCCTTCAGCGGCCTCCCTGGCTCTGAAAATTCTTTAATCTGGCAAACCTTGTTTCCCAGAGTTACTGGATTAAAAAGATTCAGGTGAGTTAAGTAAATGATATTTTAAAATGAACTGCAAAGGAGAAAAAGATGACTGTGCTCTTTATTGCTCTTTCACAAGGCTTCAATATTTTGTCAAACTTGTCTATTTTGCTAAATTTATTTCTGAATTTGAAAGTTTTATCCTTATAACATAGCAGGATTATGGCATTTTGAGTTATCTCCTTCCTCCCACAACTGAGGGCTCAGAGAGCCATGAATTAGATTCCAGATTATCACACACCAGTGCTCCATAGTTCTCCTCCAAAAACAGGGCAATAGGCCAAAGGGATGAAATCCTCCTCTATTAAAGTTAGGGAGGGTTTTGCCACTGATTTCAGTGTGGCCAGTGATCTGATATTTCAAAATTAAAAAGAAAAATTCAGACCAATTACAAAATAATCTATTTTACAAAATAAGACAGACTAAAAGACAATATTTTTGCATTGTCTCACATTTAAAATATATTGATTTCTTTTGAAAACAATATCTTTAGAACAAAAAAAAAAATTAAGAAGCCACAGTACTCTGAAGAAAACCAAACACAAAATAAATAGGAGAACATGAAATATTAGTGAGAAGGTAAGGGAGACTTCAAGAGTTACTACCTGATGGTCTGCAAAACTTTTCTTTACATCTTTTGGTATTCACAAATACTACTATTTAATTAAAAAAACAACAAATAGTCTGGTAGCACTTTGAAGTGCTATCACAAATGACTGGTCATCTGAAGAAGTGGGCTGTGCCCACGAAAGCTCATGATACCATCTACATGTTTTGTTAGTCCTTAAAGTGCTACCAGACCATTTGTTGTTTTTTTAAGTTTATCCTGTACAGACTAACTCGGCTACTCCCTGAAGCTTTTACTATCTAATTGATAATCCTCATTATCTTCTCCATTGAAAGTTAAACATTTTAAAAAATTACAGAATTTCCCTGAAGAAATTTGCTGCGGCTCCATTTGATAAAGTCCTAATCTGCTATTAGTGTAGCTAAACTTAAATTGTTTTTAGTTCACAAACTTCATTGCAGGTGGTTGCTTCTTTCTTTAATTCAAGAAAGCCTGCTTAACTCCTGTAGTCTCTATAATTTGTTTGTAAAGGACTTTGCATAATAAATGAAAAGACTTGTGTGCCATTCAGCCCAGGCAAGGTTCAACTTAAATAGTGCAATTAAAGGCGAGAAGAGAGTAATTCTCTACAAACTCTCTCTGGTTGTTTTCTCAGTAGGAGTCTTGGACCTTTAAACACCTTCACAGCAGCAATCTGTTCATTTATCACTCACAGGTTTTAAGGCTGCTTTCTTTTATTTTAGCAATCATTACAGCCTACATTAACATGTTTCTTCTAAATGTCAAAGGTCTATAGGAGGGCTGACATCCACATAGGAAACAAGTTCTGAATCCTTACAAACTTAATAAATGCTAGTTACATTGTTTGAATGCCATAAGGTTTGGTCAGATTTTGGCCCATAATCTACCAAATTTTGTCTTCATAAACAAAAACACAGTATCCACTGAAACAAAGGGAAATGTAAGTTTTTTTCTTAAGTGGTCATACGGAATAGAATGCTATACCTGTTCAAATGTATGTGATAATCACCTGCTAATGGCTTTCCTGCCAACCATATATGCATCAGTACTGTTCCAGCAAATCTCTCTCTCTCTATAATTTTTTTCCCTGTGGGACAACAGATTGACCTCATTACATCATCTGTACTGGGTCCCTTCCACCATCCAATCCTGACACCACCATCACCCTAGGCCGCTCCAGGTCCCCTCCGCCATACAAACCGGACTGCCCACCATGCCAGGTCCCCTCTGTTATGTGAGTCCAACTGCCCCCCAGTCCCCTCACCCCTTCCACTGAGACACTGCATCCTCAGCCCCCTCCTGTCCACTCTCCCCTAGCCAGACACCTACCCCAGCCTGCTCCTGCCCCCTACCCCTGGCCAGACACCTGCCACCAGAGAGAAAGGGGTTGGTGAGCATAGCGAGCAGGGGGCACAGTCCCCTAGTAACTCTTTTAATTCAAGATATGTGTGTTTGGAGCCCAAGGTGCTGATTTTTATTCCACATGGGAACATGTGGTTAGAAGAGAACTTTGTAGTTTGTTTTTACAGATTATTCACAAACACTGCTTATTTTTCCCCATCAGATACACACATCCATTCAAGTCAATGGGAATAGTAACCCACCAGTTTGGAGCAAAACTAGAATCATTTTTAAATATCTGCCACAGATGAAATAGTTTCTAGCAGATTGCCTAATTATGGCCCCTATCCCAGATTAAATAATGGTCATTTGAGAAAGATATTTGATTCATATGGGTACTACATGACCATTTGATTAAAAACCTTCAAATGTATAAAACCAACATGTCACATATTAAATAGATTTAAAACTGGCTGACTGAAAGGCCTCAAAATGTAACCATACATGGGAAGTTATCATCAGACAGGTCTGCTTCTAGTGGGGCCTCAAAAAGATACATTCTATGTCTCTCTACTATGTAAGGATATGCCTACACTGCCACCCTAGTTCGAACTAGGGTGGCTAATGTAGTCATTCGAACTTGCAGATGAAGCCTGGGATTAAAATATCCCGGGCTTTATTTGCATGTTCCTGGGCGCCGCCATTTTTAAATGCCTGGTAGTTCGAACTCCCTTCCTGCGGCTACACGCGGCACGGGCTAGGTAGTTAGAACTCAAGCCCCTAATTTGGACTACTGTTACTCCTCATTGCAGGAGGAGTAACGGTAATCCGAATTAGGGGCTTTAGTTCGAACTTCCGGGCATTTAAAAATGGCGGCGCCTGGGAACATGCAAATAAAGCCTGGGATATTTGCAAGTTCGAATGACTACATTAGCCACCCTAGTTCAAACTAGGGTGGCAGTGTAGACATACCCTAACATATTAATAAATCACTTGGAAGAAAACACAAGTTCATCACTGATAATGTTAGTAGATACCACAAGAATTGGGAGAGTGGCAAATAAAGAAAAGGACGGGTCTGCCACACAGTGACCTGTATCATTTTGTAAGCTAGACACAAGCAAATAATATGTATTTTAATTTAGCTAAATGTGAATGTGTATGTAATGGATCTCCTCCATGATTTCTGCAACTGGCTTATGAGTATAAATTTGCATAACTTGAAGATACTTTGGACAAAATACCCCATGTAACCTATCAATTGTAATGTTACCGTCTGCTGGATGTATATATCTTATTTGGTGCATGTATCATTCTTGTATGTAAAGTCAGAAATATGAAGTATGAGACAGTTCATGGTTTTTAATGTGTAAATGAGAGTCATCAGTGGTGCTCCAGAAGCCTTAATGACTGGGTGATCAAATTAATGACTTGAAAACAGCCTTGTTTGTCCTTTAAGTCTAAGATGGGGGACAGGGATAACCTGTGGCTCTTGAGCCACATGGGGCTCTTTGCTCACAGAAATGTGGCTCTCAGGGTTACAGCTCGTTCAGAGCCTATGCCCACTTTGTGGCTTTGTGCACGTGCACCAGTTCCTGGAAGGATAAGTGCATGGCTGTGGCGGTGGCAGCTCTGGTAAGACCCAGGCATTGGGTTAGACTGGGGAGAGCTGGGGGTCTGGGTCTGGGGGAGGGGGAGCCCATTGGGTTAGCAGGGAGGCTGGAGGTGCCTGGCTCTGGGGGACGGATGTGTGGTTCTTTGCACTACTATCCACAGCTCTTTTGGCTCTTCGTGTCTAACTGGTTGGCCACCCCTGGTCTAAGCAGTGGTTGGTCCTATGAAGATATGTGACCTTACCACTTTGTACCGGGATACCAGTTTGACCAATTTCCACAGAAGGGAGGGATTACAGATCAAAAGATTTCCACCCAAGAAAAGTCCATTTAAGCAATGGAAAGCAATCAGTCCCTTTGTCTTTGGCTTGTGTGACATAGCCAAAAGGAGAGCTGGGGATCCAAGTCAGAGTAAAAGATCATCTTTGACTTGAAGCTTGCCTGAAATAGGAACAGTTTTAGGATAAGCCTGCAATAAATTTTAGTATATTAAAACTAGTGGTGTGTTTGGTTTTCATTTTAATTCTGTAGCATACTTTGATCTGTCAGTTTTCACTTGCAACCATTTAACCTACATACTTCTGTTTACTATCAAGCCCAGTGTAAATAATCGTTACCTGGGAGGAACAATCACTGTGCACATCCTCCATTCACTGATAAAGGGGGCTTGCCTGAATGAGCTTTCATTATGTAAAATTCTTACTAAGAGAAAGACAGATTTATTTGTGATCTTGATTCCATTTGGGGGTTGGTTTCCTGGGTGTTGTACCCTAGAATTGCACTCTCCCAGAGCTGAAGTAGTTCAGTGTCTGCATTGCTCTTTGGGGTGGGGATGGGAAGTTACCTGAGCTTTGTGACTTGTTTGGGGGAAACCAGAGAAATGTCCCAGCAGGACAGGCTGGTGAGGAGCCAGAGAGAGCAAGAAGGTGAGTGTCAATGTGAATGGTGAGTGTCAAACCACACCAGGGAATAGTCCCAAGGGATCTTCTGTGACCACACCCTATCACAGTAAGACTATAGCAAAAAAGAATGAAGGCTATAGTTATAGGAAAACAATGATTGTGATAAAGATTGTGGAGTTCTGATGGATAATCATCTGAACATGCACTCGCAATACGACTTCGTGATCAAAAGGATTAATGCAATCCTTAGATGCATAATAGTGAAATCTTGAGTAAGAGTCTGGCATAGTGCAACAATTGCTGGCACTGTATTCAGTTCTGGAGTCCACAATTCAAGAAGGATACTAATAACTTTGACAGGATCCAGAGAAGAGCCACAGGAATTATTAAAGGGTTAGAAAATGTGCTTATATTGATAGAGTGAAGGAGCTTAATCAATTGAGTTTAACACAGATTATTAAATCGTAACTTGATTACAGTCTGTTATTTGTTATCCATTCAGTTGGATAGCAAATATTTAACAATAGGCTCTTCAGTCTAGCAAACAAAGATGTAACATGTCCAATGGCTAGAGGCTGAAGCTAGACAAATTGAGACTGGAAATAAGGTCTGAATTTTTGACAGTGAGAATAAGTAATCACTGAAACAACTTAAGATGATTCATGGTGAACTATCCATTAGGGACAATTTTTAAATTACAACTGGATATGTTTCTAAGTGATATAATATAGAAAAATGTTGGCTCAATTTTTATGGCCTATGTTATAGAGGAAGTCGGACTAGAGGATCACAGGGCCATCCCTACATGTACACAGACTATGCAGCTACATAGGGCACCCTAAAATTTGGAGAACCCCTGGGACAGCAGGTAAGAGTGGATTGGCTCCCGCACGTGTGGGACATGACTTGCTCTTACCTGCAATTCTGGTGATGCCCCAAATTATGGCAATGTGATCATGCATACACTGAGTGGGGGGAGGGTAGTTCATCTTACTACCATTGCGACCAGTCCCTCCTGCCACAGGCTGCATGAGCTGGACTCCCCACTCACTGGACCATGGGGGATCCCAGGCTGGGGGCATGATCAAGTCATGTGGATGAGCATGTAGGTAGGGGGGTGTTGTGTAGTGCTACAAAAATCCTCAGAATGGCCCTGCCTTGGAATTTATGAATCTATGAAATGGAAAAATAGGGAATTATTAAAAATTATTACCACTATGGCTAAAGCTGATGGGACTTCTGGCAGAGTGAAAAATATAATACACTTAAGTCCTTTCCTGTTTATACTAGGTCTGGAAAAGGAAGGCCTCTTAATTAACTTTAAGAGAATGACAAACACCAAATCCCTAGTAAAGAACCCCTAACATGTCACAGAGCACTCCCTCTGCTACCCAGTGTGATGTATTGCCTAGAATATTTGAGTGGTCTTATAATATGCACACAACCCATGCATATTCCAAGAGTGTATCTTTACTCTTCAGATTCCCAACACTGCAGAACATAGTACAGGTACATGTTGGGAGAAGCCTTCTATCCAGCTTTGTCTACTACTTCCAGCTCACTCTCTGCACTACCCCATTAATTCCTGGTCCTGCCAATTTTATATCTTCCCTTACAGAACTAATTAGCCCAATCATTGTCTCAAATTATCAACAATCTTTACTATAACAGCTTAATTTCCTCCAATTAAGCCTGTAATCTTCTCAGTTAGGCAGTTGCTTAAATAGCCAGTGTGCTACAGTTAGCACTCTGTCAAACATGACCTAACTATTTTGACCAAGGTGTCTGTACACAAGAAAGTAACTGTAAATATTAATGGGATCAGAGGAACTCTAAAACCATGGACAAGAGGTAAAATTAGAAAAATAATTTAAAAAATTCTAGAAATTTTAAATGTGTTATGCAACTGGCAATTATACCGGTAGAAGGGGTAAGCATTAGTAATATTCACAGATACTGCACCTACAAAAACAATATTAGTCAAAATGCAAGTATCAAGGATGTTTACATGGCTGTTATGGTTATGAAGAGGTTGACAGCTGGCCACATTAAAAGTCAGGATGCAACTGAAGGTTTCAAAGGAAAAAGAACAGAACTCTAGAAAGATGAGCATCATCTTTTGCAATATGTTTTCTGTAATTTCAGTATGGTACCTGGCAAAGTGAGAAAAACTTAGACTTAGGTATAATTTTGTACCATTGATTTATGGTTTATTCTCTTTATCCTCCAACTATGTTTTATTCAAGACACTTTTATTTGACATTACATCATAGAATAATTGCTACGGTCCACCTCTAGGAGAGGAAAATAATCCTTTAGCCTCTGAGAAGAGGATATGAAGATTTGCATCTAATCTGCTCTCCGGTTCTTGACTAAGACCACAAAGACTCTCTCTACATTAAGGAAATTTGCATTGAATTAAATTGATGTTAGCCCAATTTTGTGTAGCATTTCTATATATGGGGTTTATACTGATGTAACAACATCATTGTTCATCAGATCAATGCAATTTTCCATAATCTAGATAGGGCCAGGACTAGTCATCTAAAGTGCCATTGGTTATCTGGCTACGATCAAGCCAGGATATGGAACAATCTAAAGATTACATATAAGTTTGAAAAGTAAAAGTAGCAATCTCAGGGAGAATAAAGACAACATGCTATGTTTCATAGACAGTGCTTGGTCCTGCCATGAGGGCAGGGGACAGGAATTGATGACCTCTTGAGGTCCCTTACCGTTCTATGATTCTATGTTTCTATGAGTTGTATAAAATAATATAGAATTTTAAATGCAATCAGTTTCAGCTAATTTGTGACAGGCTGACAATGCCCTGTCATCTCCTTTAATACAGTGAATAAACAGTATGGAACTCTTATTAAATTAAGAGTTAACACCTTTGGAGTGCATTGTATTAAAATGCAATTGTGTATGTTGTAGTGGCATTATGGGTAACTTTTCCTTGTAGTGAGAGTGGATGGTAGTGTAGTTCGTCTATTATCAGCCCTTTGAAATCACCCCCTGTGGGGATAAATGTATAGAATACTAGGTCAAAATGAATTCTCCAGAGACAAACAGACAGAAAAAATAGTTTTGGATAAAAGCCTGGGGTTTAACCTACATCAGAGCTTCCTTCCAGTTCTAGCAAATAGATCCCACCTTCAGGTCCACAGAGGGTCCCAACCCTTACGGAAGGTCTGGAAGGATTCTGTCTACTGGAGCCACCTAACAAGACTGTGTGCTTGTTCTGAGGTGAAGCCCTAGTGAACTTTTAGCCACAAGGATGCTGGGGGGGCGGAGAGGGGGTGAACGGGTGTACAAAAAGACAGAACCTGTCAGAATCCAAATGAGAGTTGGGATGAACTCTTGTAAGCTTAGTGATATATGTGAACATTTTTTCGTTGTTTTAAACTCTATAACTCTTTGTACTTTAAGAATAAAATAGGCTTGTTTAGAAAGAACTGTGTGGTAACTTGTATCTATAACAAATAGTCTGATATCTAGCCTTGAAGAGAAAGCAAGTGTGCCCTAGACTATGGCAAAGTGTCTGTGCAGAGAATGATACAGTGAAGGCAAGGGAACTTTCCAGCCTGGGATTAGCCTGGTGAGAAGGGAGAGAGATGTATGTCTCCACCCAAGAGAGGCAACAAATTGGGAGGTGAAAACCATGAGTTGGTTACCTACTGAATCATTAAGGGGAAATACAGATGCAGTTGGCCTGAATTGTGGCAATGACATACTAATGGATGTTTGTAAAATTCTATTAGTAATAATGTGCAACATATTTTTTTCAAACAGTGAAGTGCTTGTGAGAGCTGTTTCAAGAACTATTCTTAATAATAACTAATTAATGGATACTGTGAGGATGTTGTTGTGGTGATGATCTATGAGTTTTGCTACACTTTCATTTTTTCCATTATCTCCTTAAGCAATAAAACATACACAATTCTAGGGAACCAAATGACATCACCATTATAGAATGCCCTAAAACATTTTTGGCTGTTTCAAGGTAGATTTGTTCCAATCGTATATGTCTCTTCCAACATCAAAAATTTCAAACTCTATATATTTTGACTGACCTATCCCCAAAAGGAAAAGAAAAACACCTCAAAAAAAGGCTCCACACAGTACTATCTTCTGAAAGATGTTTTGTAAGCGATAATTCTGATATTTATGTATATTCTTCATTCTGTTAAATACCTTTGATTGCATACCAATGTGGATGGAAAAATGAATAAATACTTCAAACAAAGTATTCAACTGCTGAGAGAAACCCCAATGTCAAACAGAATGAAAATGGCTGCCATGCAACTCAAATATGTTTTATGGGGGGTTATTCAGTTAAAAATATTATTGCTATACTTCAAAATTTGCAAATTGTGGGTTTTCTGAAGTTTGTTTTGTTTAGCAATCAGATTTGCTTTGATATTAATGGAAAATGAAGTATAACTTTCTCTGTCAATTGGTGTATTGGTCATGAATTTAACACAGGTTCTAGGACTGATTTTCAGCTTCTGGACTCACTTAATATGAATTCAATTTCCATATACACACAACTTCCCACTAAAATCCTAGGTAATTTATCCATTTAGCCAGTCTCCTTTGTCTTCCTTCTCTTCACTGACTCTTTACTATTCCCCTCTGTGTCCCATTCACAGCATGCTGCCAAGAATCTTCATATTAAGTTAAACATGCTTTCCTGAATCAGAGCCTCTATAAGCCTCATTGAAGTCACTCTGAATATCTCCTTTGACTGTGAATGCCAGACACCCACATGGTATAATGGAGAGATAGTGAGTTCTGTTGTCCTTGGCTAGGGTGATGGGTGTGTCAGAATAATATTTCCTGACCAAGCTATTCTCCCATTTCCCAACATGCTGCTTCTAATGGTTAAAACACTAAAACAAAATACAAAAATATAAAATTTTGTTTTCCTTTTCTTAAATATCCAGTTTAACAATAAAAAAAATGAGGCAAAGACCTTCATATATTAAACTTTTAAAATATCAATAGCACAAAGAAACAAAGTATGCAGATTTTTCAGGTAATTTAGTTTATTATTAGTTAACACAATTAAAAACACTTTAATTGGTTAATTTAGGTCAAGTAATAAAACTAAGTGTTCAAGGCCATCCTCATAAAAATTCATAAAGAAATTATACTAATCAATTTCTGCTAATTCCGTGAATTTCTTGTGGGAGAAAAAAGAACTCATAATGCACTCACAATGCTTACCAGTGATTTGTCAGCACAGGTGCCTCCCTTGAAAAGGAGCAGAGTCAGCAGAAAAAGGAGTTTATGTTGTAGTGACATTATATATCCTCCTGACTCAGTAAAATAATGGTAAAAATTGTAAAGATAAACAGAGTAAAATATAGAAGAAAGCCTTTGGCCAACAGCTATGCATATACCAACATATCAGGAATCTTTAGCAGACCTATTTTTCTTAGTAAAAATCATGGGGTCAGGACCTAAACTGAAGTTAATGAAGTTATGCTGATTTCTCCCATTTGAGAATTTTACCCTATACAAATATAGGCTCAATTCTTAATTACACTGTGGCCCCTTTATGCCACTCTGTCAGTGGAAAAGGGCCTTGAAGTGGACATAAATTACATTTAATATTTACCCATTGAAGTTGGTGGGACAATTTACAATCTTAAATGTTAGCCTCCCCAAGTAAGGGCAAGATTGTTAGCACTTTGCAGAACTAAGCCTTTTATCCTTAAATCCTGTTCAGTATACATTAGCCCCTCCACAGGGGATCTTCGCTTGATCCTGCACAATTCAGTCAATCAGTTGTCAGAAGGTTTTTTTTTTCCTTTACCAGAATGGAAGCAGGAAGAAACCCTGGATTATTGTAACTCAGTGAAGAGCCACATGAGCATCTACTGACCTTTTTATGCGGTTTAGTATAACAGACAGCACCATTAGAGATTAAACTAAGCCCAGTCTTTCGTAACCTCTCATGAAAATGTGTTTCATTTTTTAAAAATATATATTATCTAGTAAAATACAGATAATACTGGGCATTCCTCAATTACTACAAGTCCCATAAGAAGGAAAATCCAAACATTTTTAAAGTATTATTCCACAATAATTGTTTTGCTCCAAGCAAGGGCACATTGTAAGACTCACAGTTTGCCTCAGACTTCCCTTTACTCTGAGGGGCAAGATAGCCTGTGCTTAATCCAGACAGCAAAATTTCCAGATGTACCAGTAAAACTTTTCTAGTCTGGGAATGTGGAGTTCAAGCTTCACCCTGTCCTGACTGCCCATTCCCAATATACTTATATGAATAAGAAGAGGCAACTAACAGCATGGCTAATCTGTTTACCTACATTGATACCTGCTATCCAGGTAGCCATGATAGGAACTTAGGTGATGCGTTTTATACTACCTTACTCTGAATGAAGCCATGCAATCAATCCTAACGGGCCTTAGAAAAAAATGGTGAACAATCCAGGTTAAATTGGAGCTAGCTGTCTTTAAAACTACTTCTAAATACAGTATTACACATCAGCATAGTTTGTTTCAGTTAGAGTACACACACCTTGTAATTCCATGCAAGTTGAAGGAAAAGAATCATTGACCTTGAACAACCTAGAATAAATTGGGTCTATAAACTTTGATGCTTCATTCCCACTAACTATAATACTTTTTTAACCTACAGATTAACTTCTAAGAACAATAAAAAATGACCATTTCATCATGCTTTTGAAGTCATTGAGATTGAAACTTTTAGTGAAAAGTTCAATATAATACACAGCAACTAGCATTAATTACTAATTTTATGCAAAATGACATGCCAAATTAATTACTGATGAGGTAGTTTAGTGGGTAAATGCCATGCCTCACATTGTTTTTGGCAGAAATGACTTAGTAATAAATATTTAACATGCTCTGGAATATTCTTGTTGCACTGGCCAACCATTAATTCCCTTTGATCCTTAGAAAATAATTTTTGCTGCACTCAACCATAACTGATTGCAAACAGCTTTTTTATTCTGGCTCCTAATGTACATTTTCTCATTTGCTTTTCATCTGATTGAAACTACTCACTTTTTTGTAAAGCTTTGTACACCTTTCCTTTCCTATTACAACACTCTCATAGTCATTCAATAATTTTTTTGATTTTAATCCACTTGATATTTATGGTGTTGATACAATTTCATAAATGGAAAAGACTTTAAAGTAAAATAATCAGTAAAAAATAGGGTAGGATCATCTATTTGCAACAGAGCTGTAAAGTGTCTGAAAAGCCTAAGATCAAATTTGAAATCTGACACAGCTCAGAAGATAAAATATATAGTTTAGTTGAACAAGGCAGAAACTTAACTTTTCTTATTTCTTTAAACATGTAATAAAATAAAATTACTGCAATTATGTAAAACCACATTTCTGAGTTGTAACTATGAGTTTCTGATCACCAAATCGCAGATGAGATTACATTCTGCATACATTTACATTTACAGAGTTGCTGATGGTGTTCCCTCTAAGCTGGGCCACAGCACAGCTTCACAAATGATTAATCAGGCCTGCCCAGTTAGAGGCTCAGGGCTCCACGCAGGGAGCTGACTGACTGGTCAGGGCTGATTAACCACCTGTGAAGCTGTGCTGCCCTGCAGCTTAGAGGGACCAGTGTATACTGTTTCGTTTCTGTTATATATTGGGGAGTTCCTCTCTTTGTTTCTCCACTTTGCTCATCTGAGGAAGTGGGTTTTCCCCAGAAAAGCTCATGATAAGTGAATTTATGCCCACATCTTGGAAAGGTGTAATCATGCACAGAACCTTATGTCAGAATGAGACCTTGGAATGAAACGTGTGTGTCATTTAAATCAACTGGAATTTTACTTTCGGTTTCCCTGGGGCTAGGATTACATCCTTATTATGTAAATTTAAGATGCTACATGAGTGATGTTTGAATAAATTATCAGCTTAAGATGGAAATTATGAGCTAAATTTTCAAATAATGCAGGTTTAAATTCACACTGAGATGAGGCAGGTATAATATATGAAAAAAATGTGTGTAATTTAGAAGACATTAGGCCAATTCTATCCACTTCAGTTAACATTTTGCCACATTATGACTTAAGCAGAAAAGTCCTAATGTCAATTCCAAAGAAAAGTATCAGCATCTCAGTAGTGGGCCATGGAGCAGACCCAAAATGAGTAAAGAGTACAGAATTACTGGTGTATGTTACTATTCTCCTTAGTGAGCATTTAATTGTATACACAGACTTTTTAAGAAGACTAAATTGTTCAGGCAAAATAGTGTCAGATTTTAATAAACTCATTGGAAATGTTTCTATACACAGAGTAGTTCTGTGGCAGATTAGAGACTAACAATTATATTAGGTCATGAGATTTTGTGGGTAAAACCCACTTCATCAGATCCATTGGAGTTGAAATTACAGAATACAGAGTATATACAATAGCAAAAGTTACCTGTCAATTGTAGGTCTAGTGTTAATGAAGCTAATTAAATCAGGCTGGATGTGTCCTGTTCATAGCATTTGATTTGTAAATGCGAATATCAAAGGCGGGGGGCAGGGAGAAGGAAATGCATTTGTAATACGTTCATCAATTAATAAATTTATCCAAGCCCAAAATGATAGTGTTGAACTTGTAAATGAGCTCCAGTTCAGCTGTCTCCCTCTGTAACTGGATGATAAAATTCCTTTGTAGAAGAATGGCTACTTTAAATCTGTTATTCAATGTCCATTGAGATTAATGTTCCCCTACTGGTTCATGTGTGTTACCATTCCTGATGTCCTAACTCTAGTGTTCATAACTCTCAGGTTCTATTGTATGTATTAGAGCTGAGACGGAATTGGTTCTGTACCTGCAAATGATGTAAGGGCAAAAGTTTCGAATTTGCCACAGGACTGCTCTATGTATAGAAACACAGATAAAATCTTAAAGAAACATTTTATAAGGCTGTCTGATGTAGTAAAAGCCTAGTTTTACTTCTTTTCCTCCAAGCTAAAAGACTTGACACATTAGGGGACCCACATTTTATTTTATTATAAAAAGCTAAGCAGTTGAAGGCAAAATATGACTCATCATTACTGCTTGGTAGTTAAAAAAACAGCTCAATATGTTGCACTCCAAGATAACTAGTAAGATGTTTTTATAGAGTTTTTATTAGAAGAATTAAAATATTTCACAAACAATTCAGCACATGATATATCAGATATAAAGATGTTTGAATACTGTTATTAAAAGAAGCGATTACACATGAGCATGTATATTCATCTTAATTTAAGTTTTCAACTCCTGTGGCGATAGAAATATCTTTACTTCTCTTCTGGGACAGGCTGTACTCACAAACAGAAATCAAACTACTGCAGATTTATTGTTAATATTCTCTTCAGACTTAGATTTGTAAAGCTTTAGGTGAACAATCTGTTGATTAGATAGGGCTTCTCCTGGATTTACTAGGCACCTCTTTTCCCTCTGCTCTAAATGATGATCAGCCTCGCGTGTGGGCTAGACTGACATATAATCATGAAAGTCTCCACCAGCACCACCACTATGCTTTAACTTTCGGGGAGCCAAACCCTCAGCTGATGTAAAACTGATATAACTCATTTAAAGTCAATTAACTGTTAATTCATACTAGTTGAGGATATGACCAATATTTTATTTATTATGTTTCAAGATTAGAGATGAATAAGAAAAACTTTCAATCTATTCACTGGTTGGTTGTCTAAATGAAAGATATGAAAATGTTGGTACCAACAATTCCTTTGAACATTGCATCCATCTTTTTAAAGACTAATTAATATTAAGGAGATTAAAGTTAGGAAAGTTAATATTAAGAAAGGATTTATTTGTTCTTAGAAATGAATACTTTTGTAGTAAAACAACAATGAAAAATGCTGTAAATAAAGTGACAATGACTTTGCTTCTTATTCTCTGATCATTTATGTTCTCATCTCTACTTTACAATGGTATTTTGAAAAAAAATAGACAAAAATTTTAATATTAGTAAACTTAAGCTTTTCCTTCATATAACTGACATTTAAAATAGGTAACCCCCCCCCCCAAAACCTCTACTGTTTACACTCCAGAGTTCTGTTTATTCAGCAGTAATTGCCACACAAAGCACTGCCCATTAAGGTGTGAAATGTTGTCAAAGAAAACTTAACTAACTCTACTTTTTCAAATAGTAAACAGATATAGGAAAAGGACAAGGAATAATGGCCTCACTATACAGTTGGAGAGAACATATGGACAGAAATTTATCAGAAAATTGAAGATATGTTCTATTTCCCAAATGGTTCCTAAAAACAAATGCATTTGACACTCTATAATGTATCAAGATTAAATGGATAATGTTAGGGATTTTAAAATGATCCAATTTTCTGTCTCATGTTAATCAAACTTCATGGCTTATCTTCTGACTCACTTAAGAAAAATATTTAGATAATTATTTTGTAATGCTATTTCAGTGCTGAAATCTTGCATTAGTATACAGACCAGAAAGTGATTGCAGAAAATGCTTCTGTGCCACTCTATTACCTTTTAATAACATCTTTTAAATGTAATATATTTTAATGATATAAATGTCTCATAAGTCTGTGGCACAGCTGGGAACTGAATCCATATCTTTGATGAACATCAGCCTTCTACATTACACTTTGATTTGTTTGAATCATAGAATCATAGAACATTAGAACTGGAAGGACCTCAAAAGGTCATCAAGTCCAGTTCCCCTGTCCTCATGGCAGGACCCAGTACTATCTAGAGTAGACCATCCCTGATAGATGTCTGTCTAACCTGCTCTCCACAGCCTCCCTAGGCAACGTATTCTAGTGTTTAACCATCCTGACAGTTAGGAATTTTTTCCTAATGTCCAACCTAAACCTCCCTTGCTGCAATTTAAGCCCATTGCTTGAAAAACACTATGGGTCAATTTAATTTATTCACATGCAGTATATCCCCTACATTGTGCATGCACAGACATCCTGGCTACCTAACTACTACTTTTTTTTTTTATAAACCCGGGACACCCACCACCATGATGTTGAAGAAATTTTCAATAAGGAACAATTCTGAGGTAGTGTTTGGAGAAGAAGAAAGGTCAATAAGGTGGAAAGATAATTGCAGATTTAAAAAGTAGTTCAGTTGGCCAAAACATTTTTGGAAAAAATATCATCTAAGTAAAAATTTCAAATAAATTGTTACATGTAAACCAAAATATTTTGTGGAGGCTTGTTGGTTTCAGTGATTTTTTTTATCGATATCTGAGTTTTTCAATCCAAAACCAGCTGTTTCAACATGATTCCATGTTGCAAAAACGTTTGAAAGGAGTTTCTTTCATTCCATTTTGGAAAGAAAGTCATTTCATACATGAAATAGAATAGTTATCCTCTGATCAGTTCTGCAAACTAGGTATGCAGACCTAATGCCATATCTCTGAAAGATAACAGTAATGTCTTAGGAACTCTTGGACACACTATTTGATTCAAACTGCATAGAACTGGTGTTACATATGAATATCCAAGGACAAACTAATGAGTATTTTCCCCTTTTTTTCTTTAAATTTGTAGCCTATATTCACGAGAACTGTGTGTAATCTCTGTCTACCACTTGTATAATAATATTCCTTGCTAAATAATAATGCTGATCTGCCAGATCTATAGCAATGCACATAGTATCAAAATAATTTAAAAACCAAAATAAATGTCTAAAAGATAAACATTTCTGAGAACATCACAGACAAACTCATCACTTAAAATACAACTAAAAAGAAAAACATATACAGTGCTGTTATTTGAAAATTATAGCAGTCCTGCAGATAAAACTACAAGAGATAAAAATATCTTCCTGGAAAAAAAATTATAAGAAAATTTTCAAGATAGAAACTTTCATGTGCTTCTGAAGAGTGGAACAAAGCATTTGGAAAGGATTTTTATTTTCTGAAAGGCATATGAAAAATTTGGTCTGTGTTCTCTTTTTCTTTTATTTTGGTTCTTTAAAAATGTTTTCCTGTAGAAAGAACTACAATCTCTACAGACTTCTAAATTTTGATACTAGGAAATTTGGAGAACTTTGAAATCCAAATGAATCATAAAAAAGGTTCCTTGCAGAAGGTATTGCAAAGGAGATCAAACTCTAAAAAGAATCCCAATCCGTCAAAGTGGCTCACTTTCTCAATTTTTCTATTTAAGAGTAAGTGTCCACAAACACTTTTGAGCTTCAGTTTCTGTTTAGAATATGAACATAATTTGAACATGCTGCAGGCAAGAGATAGCAGAAGCCATGAATCTATCAAACTTCTATGAAGTGGTGGTACTGTACATAATATACCATAAATGTCTCAAATGAGCTATTTCAACATTATACTAAATTTTAATTGCACAGATACACAACAGGGAAAATTGTAACTAGCAGTATAATTCACAGAAAACACTAAATATAATATCAGTGAATGTGATTTTTTTAATTGTTTTATTAGTTTGTGTGTAGAGAAAGAGGTGTTCTACAGAATAATGAATAAATGAGCAAGGTAATGATTTTCTTAATATAGGTGGTAATAAAATGCACTTACATTAGAAATGAAAGAATAACCATTATTCACACCCTCAGATAAAATTACTACTGAAAGTGTGACACCAGAAAGGCACCAAGAGCTCAATTTTATTTTATTCTATGGGTTGCCTAATGTCAGGGACAATTTAGAACTTCACAATTATAGGCTCTTGATAAATACTAATAAGCTCTATCTGTCTCATCTATCAGCATTCCTAAGGTGCCAATTGCCATAGAGGCATATGCCTCCAAATTATGTTGTGATTTTTCCATTGTTATTCACATACAAGGTTAATACCTTCCTCAGAATAGTGGTGGTCATTTCACCACTATTGGTGGTTAATTCTATCATTAAGGATCAAAGGATGATATCCTTGCTCATGCTGAGTTCATCTTAATCCATGAGTAGCCCCAAACATTGGGTTACATGTGAATTAAAGTTTTTCTCAGCACAAATAAGGTTGTAAGGATCTGACCCTTTATGAAGGAGAGATTTCAGACTGCCATCACTACTGCATCTAGTTTCAGATAATAATACTGATAAACAAGAGTAATGATAAAATTAAAATATCTATTGATATATAATGTAAAATACTTCTAAATGTAGTCATTATTATATACTATGTCATTGCCATAGCAGCGTGAGTCAATCAATTCCTGATAGTTGTCCCACTGAAATGAAAAGGAGATTTGTTATTGACTTGGGCTCTGATCCTGCAAAGATCTACATGTGTGCTTAATGATGTTATTTAGGGCTGTCGATTAATCACAGTTCACTCACATGATTAACTAAAAAAATCCATCATGTTTTTAAAAATTAATAATCAATTGCAGTTTTAATCACACCACTAAAAACAGAATACTGATTGAAATTTATTAAATATGTTTGGTATTTTTATACATTTCAATTACAATACAGAATACAAAGTGGACTGTACTTCTTTTATATTTTAATTTCAAAAATGTGAACTGTAAAAATGATAAGCAAAAGAAATAATATTTTCAATTTACCTCATACAAGTATTGTAGTAGAATCTCTTTACTGTGAAAATGCAATTTATAAATGTAAGTTGTTACATAACTCTACTAAAAAACCAAAACAATATAAAACTTTAGCACTTAAAAGATCACTCAGTCTTACTTCTTGTTCAGCCAGTCACTAAAAGAAAAAAGTGTATTTACATTTGCAGGAGATAATGCTGCCCACTTCTTATTTACAATGTTACCTGAAAGTGTGTACAGGTATTCCCATGGCAATATTATAGCATGTATTGCAATTATTTATGTGCCAGATATGCTAAACATTCATAGGCCTTTGTGCTTTGGCCACAGTTCTAGAGGACATGCTTCCATGTTGATGATGATCATTAAAAAATAATGAGTTAATTAAATTTGTGACAGTTTCTTGAAGGAGAACTTTATATCTCCTCCTGTGTGTTTTACCTTCATTCAGCCATATATATCATTCTATAGAAGTTTCTGAGGATGATCCAGCACATGTTAATTTTAGGAACACCTTCACTGCAGTTTTGACAAAACACAAATAAAGTACCAATGTGAGAATTCTGAAGACAGCTACAGCATTTGACCCAAGATTTAAGAATCTGACGTATCTTCCAAAATCTGAGTAACAAGGTGTGAAGCATGCCTTTAAAAGACCTAAAAGAGCAAACACTGATGTGAAAATTACAGAACCTGAACTACCCCCCCTCCCAAAAATCAACCTTCTGCGGGTGGGATCTGACCAGTGTTTCCTCTAACATTCTCTATCTTTGCGTGGGTTGCATTTTCTTTTGGGCAGGTTGAAATTTCTGACTTTCAAGACCAATATTGAGTTAGTGTGTTGATGTGTACTACCAATTCAAACAAAAAACATTTATAAATAACAGTACATATGTGTGGAAGAAAATAGATTAAAACAAGGGATATTTAACAAAGAGCAATGGTTATTATATGAAATTAATAAAAACAAAATTAACGCTACCCTATTAATTAATTAACACTATTAATTAGTAACATGGGATTTGAAAAAATCATTAAGATCAGAGTTTTAGACAACTGCAACACTCCAGAAAACTTCTATTAAAATAATCTTTTTCTGTCTTACCTTCAGCCATTAACACCTATGAAAACTTTGTTTGAAATGTAATCATGCAAATGGCCTGGCACATGCACATTCCATACAGCCTGTTTTCTCCTCCACCCCTCCAACCCAGCCAGACTGCTATGTATAGGGTCCCTGAGCCAGGACCCAGAGGATTGGCCAGGCCTGGATCCCCCTTAACACCCAGAAGCCACAATAGGGGGTAAAAGAAGAGGCATGGTCCCAGGCCACATACTGGACACTTCCTCTCATGCAGACAGCCATGAAGAGACTACAAGAATTGCCTTGGTCACTGAGGGGCACTCACAAGAAGGGCAGAGCCTGTTACAACAACCCACATTAGTTTCTGGGTATCCAGAGACCAAAACTGACTGATGGGCAGACCAAATATGGACTGTGCTGATTCCATGACAAAACTCTTTGGCCAGAAATGATCAACTTGCATTTGGGGAAGGTTGGATGAGGACAAGTCAAACAAAGGTGACACAAAAATCTTGTGATATGACTTTCTGCCCAAACTGTAAGTAAAAATAATCCCACCTTCCTATCAGATGGTAAAGACATACATCAAAAACTCAGGTGTTGTCAACATTTCTTCAATTATAGCTAGGCAAAAGGGAACTGTCTGGATTTCAACAAGACATGGTCTAAATAATTACATTCCAGGAAAATCTCTTCCTTTATGACACTGTGTGCTAGAACCCCCTTCACTTAGAAGACAAGGTAATACAATCACCTAAATTCCCTACTGAATTCCTAGTCAGTGCTATTGGACTGGAACTGTGTACTCTATTGGATTTAATTATGAGATGTTTGCAGAGAATCTCCTTCTCATCTCAAATTATCAAAAATGATACATTTCTGAGCTAACTGCTCATTCAAATTGTTTAAAAATCATCATGTCACCTATGAGAAATATTAAAATGAGATTTTTAAAATTTAGCACACAGTACCCACCAAGATCAATACATGCCTTACTGATTCACCATTAATCTCTTCATCTGAACCCTTGCCCTGTTTTCTCTCTTACCCACATTTTTGTTTGTTAAAGGTTCCTACATGCTGTTACAAGTCCCTTTCACTTAGGATAGCTGTTAGGATAGATGGAGCTCCAGCTTCACCTACCTGTCCTGTGCCTCTGCATGTCTAACACCAGCTTGCCTGGTGGACCTCCTGAAACCTGCTTATGGTCCCCCAGGGTCTGCAGATCCATGATGAAAACCACTGTTGGAATAGATTGTTAAGGGCCCACAATTAAAACAAGGAACAATGGAGTTTGCCTAGAAACTAGTACCATGCATGTGGAGTGCTCCACTGGACATTGTACTGATCAGAAGCGTGAGTGTGTCCATCAGTGCTGAAAAGTCTAATGAGGTGGAGAAGTGGGAGAGAGAGAGAAAAAATGAGGTGGAGCAAGAAAACCTAGCAATAGCATGTAAACAATGGATAACTTTGGAAGAAGCCTCGGAGAGAGCTTTTAAGTGTAATGCTCAGTTCACAGACTTGGGGCTGTAAACTAAAAGCTGTTCCCTGGTTTTGATTCCTCCTGTGTTCACATACGTGACCATTCAAATGGAACTGTTTCAGCCTGGATTAAGCCACAAATTAAAAAATATTTCATATTTATCATTCAAAGTAATAAGTTGGATCTACAGAACACAAATCTAAAATAATTAACTAATTTTTGTTGCTGGAATTGCCATAAGCACTCATCTACATTTTAGATTTATGTCCTGTAAGATTTCAAGGGAAAAATTATTTGATTTTTTAATTCTAAATAATAAGCTATAAACCACTTTTCGGCACTCCCCTGCCTGAGGGCTAGCCCTATAGATAGGTCACTGGTGCACCGCTGCCTGATAGGTAGCCATATAAATCATTTACCAGTGTTTCTCATTGTCTGAGGGGTGCTTTGACCTTTTTCTTGAGCTTCCCCTATTGTCCTGGCCTGGTGTCAGACCTCCCCAGGGCTAATTACTACCCTTGTAATAGAGAGCCACAACCGAGGGGCACCCCATAAGGCAGTGGCTGAAGGGGCTTGATGGGCCAACTGATTCCCTACACCTAGTTAGCAGCACTTATGGGAAAGTCTTTTATAATTTAACAGAAAATAAAAGTTCTACATTATATTCATCAAATAATAAAAAGATCTATAGATTTTTTTTTGAAGCAATGCATTTATGTAATGTCAGAAAGGAAAAATAACACTGTTCCATTGCACTTTTCCTACACCATTTGTGATTTTATAGATCTCCAAGATATTTCCCTTGGGTTTTGCCCATGAAAGCTCATGATACTATATATTTTGTTAGTCTCTAAGATGCCACTCCTTATATCTCCCTTTAATCATCTTTTTTTCTAATCTGAAGAGCCCCAATCTTTTTATCCTTTCCTTGTTTGAAAACTATACCGTACACGTAATCATTTTTCTTCCTTCTCTGAACCTTTTGCAGTTCACCTTTATCCTGTTTTGGATGTGGTGCCCTAAACCGGACACAGTATTCCAAGATATGAGCACAACATGGATTTATACAGTGGTATGATATTTTCTGTCTTATTTTTTATGCCTGTTCCAAAATCTGTAAGCCTTTTGATTGTGCTGGTGTGCACTGAGCTGAAGTTTTCTGAGAACTGTGTTCAGTGAATCCAAGGTTTCTTTCTTGAGTAAAAACCCATCATTATATAGCTGTAGTTGGGATTATTTTTTCAATGTGCAGTATTTTTTGCTTATCGGTACTGAATTTCATCTTTTTGTTGCTTAGCCACCCAGTTGTGTGATTCCCCTGTAACTCTTTGCAATCAGCTTTGAACATAACTGTCTTGAATAATTTTGAGTCAGCTGCAGACTTTGTGACTTCATTGTTCATTCCCTTTTCCAGATCATTAATGAATATGTTGAACATTTGATCAGTTCTTTGAACACGGAGAGTGCAATATAAATGCTAAGTGTCATTACACATGAAAGAGCACAGAATTCTGATTCAATATAATGAATTTTTAGTTACAAGTGTATTTCCTTAAACCAATGGAAATATAAACTTATTGGGTAAAATCCTGGTCTACTGAAGTCAATGGGAATTTTGTCATTGATTTCAGTAGAGTCAGAATTTCGTTGATGGATGCTATTAAATGTCTGATTGCTGTTAATAACAACCAGACATTTAAATATTCTGGTATATTTTTCTCTACATATATAGCTCTCTAGTTACTTTCCTATTTTTCATTTGTCGGTTCCTCATTTGGATAGCTGGGTCTACCTACTAAGAAATACTATTCGTCAGGATTTTCTAATATTTGACAGATCAAAAAAAAATCAGATGCTCAAAGCCTGCATGTGTAACCGCTGCCCAGCAGATTTGAACAGGGGACCTCAGTATAGGAGCCTCTACCCTCTGAACTAAAAGCCAGCCGGCTCCCAGCCCATGCTGCAGAAGTATCTTGATCTTATCTGTTACTATGATCTAGGTACCACTGCACTGGTCAGTGAACCACACTAGGAATGTGGGTTACATATGCACAGATAATTCACAGTAATATTGTAAATATATTCTGTGCTAGTTGGATCTGAGTTTGTTGCACTTAGAAGGATCCCACTTTCTGGATGTTGGAGAGTGGGTTGTCTTGCACTGCACTGCAGCAAGATGGGAGCTGGGTAAGAACAAAGATTTGGGAGGATGGGAAGGGCAGCAGCCATGCACTCTGGGATGTGGCTTACTTTTCATCCTGTTCCTCAGACTATCAGGGAATGAGGGGAAAGTACTTGCATTCTGTGCACTTCTCTCACACCTGGCTGGTCACAGTCCTTCTTACGATAATAAACATATACTGCTTTTTCCTGAGCTCACTGTTTCATCATTTCAGAGACTCTGCCTGATTGTGGTAACCCATCTAAAAGGAGAATGTGAGGACCTGCAATAACATTTTCACTCTCTCAATATTCCTGTCTCTTTCTCTCCTGCCCTCTCTGTTTTCTCCTTGAAGGTAAACTCTCTTGGCTCCTGCCCATATTTCCAGTCAGTTACTATACAAAACTGCCATATTAAACAGGAAACATACGTAGTATTAATATATCTGTGTTGGACCCAGGATATTAGAGAGACATGGTGTCATGACCATGAGGGTTAGCCAGCAACCTGGAAACTAAGGTGTTAACTGTACCTAAGTCAGGTAGCAGTCAGCCAATAAAAATGCAGATAGGGATTTCAAACTGGGACAAAGGAATTTTGGGGTTTTTCCCTCCTTTGTCCCTGGGCAGTTTCTCTCCAGCTACTGAAGGGGACAGACAAAATGTCTCGCTCCAAGAAAAGACTCTTCACTATCTGTAAGTAGGGTAAAGTTTAGATAAATCGGTTAGGTTTTATTGTTTTATGGTTTGGGAATGGGAATCTGATGTCTGTGCATTTAAAAAATGGGTTTTCCTCTACTTTGTATTACTTTGGGGATTTCCAGTTGAAAGGAAATTTCAATATTTCAAAACTAGAATGAAATATTTTTCCCCAAAATTTCCTGCAAACCAAACACTTAAAAAAATCATTTAGGAAACACTCACATGTGGCATTTCCAACATGAAATCTGCTCCTTGGGACCTGTCAGTTGCTGACAGAAACTGACAAGATTCTTGTCCCTTGACCTGCTGTTATGCATCAAATCATGTCAGTTTCAATCAAGAGAGGCCAGGGCTTCTAGGGTGCATATACACAGCACACTTACCTCAAAATAAAGCGCTATTCCAACAAATCCCTTAACCCTCATAGAATGAGGGATAAGGGGATGCTGGAACAGCATGCCCATTATTTCGAAATATATTTGGAAATAACGGGTGCGTTTAAAGATGTGGAATAGCTATGTCGGGATACTTCCGGTATCCTGAAATAACCCTGCTGTTTAGTTGTAGCCCCAGAGTTCATGGCTTCTGGACAGTTCTACCATAAGGACTGCCTCAGGGCCAGGAAATGCTGGGCTTCCAGACTCCTGGGCCAAGTGGTTCCTGGAGCTGCCCAGCAAGCTGAAGCTTACACAACAGGGAACTTGGAAGCCCTGAGTCCCCAGGGTTTTCCAACTATAACATGACAGGTAGCCTAGAAACCTCTCAGAACCAGCACAGTTCAATACAATGAGAGTGCCCTAGTTCTGCAGACCCTGCAAATTTGGGCTGCCCAGGAGCTCATGAGGAAGATTTAAAAAAAAATCTGTTGAATCTGATATGTTTCTGCAACACTTTTCAGTTTTAAGTAGTCAGCATTTTTTTGACCAGCTCTACCACAGCTTTTGTGAAATCATCATTTACCTCAGTGTACAGCTAATTTTGGCCAACTCAGTTTTACTACGACTGTATAAAAAGCAACATTAAGTTAAGAATTCCATGCACAATAAGAACCTAATCCTTTGAAGAACTATGCAACCTCAACTACAGACATGTCTCCAGAAAATAAATTGAACAAAATACACTGGGAAACAAGATAAGCAATACCTATGCGGGAAGAAAAGCAATCCAGTTGGGAGCCCACTGACAGTGTAATAAAATGATTACAGAATGGGCTTAAAAAAGCTGTATGCCCTGCCCTTAAAGGCATAAGATTGCACAGAAGGGACCATGCTGACTTAATTTGCAGTGCAGGTTAAGAGTACACACACATTAACTCTGCTTGAGTTAGCGTGCTAAAATTAGTAATGAGTTTAAGATGGCACAGGTAGCTGCTTGGGCTAGTTGCTAGAATACTATAGCCGGGGAGTGTACGTACCTGGCTAGCCACCCATGCTACTAAGACCTAAGTGCTGATGCTGCACACTAACATGAGCAGAGCTAGCATGTGCATATCTACCTCTAGTAGAAATTATATCTCCAGTTGCCATGTATAAATAACCAATTGAACCCTTTGATATTAGGGCACATAAATGTGCAAAGATTTGCCATAACAATGGGATTCAAACTAACATGTCATATTCATACACTTTTGACATTTATGAATGCTCCTGATCTTTGTAGCTGAAGTTTATCTTACTTGGACTGGATTTAGTTACAAAGTTTTTATCTCCTGTAAATAATAACACAAGTTTGAGAGCCTTTCTCTATTGGCACATATAACAGGAATAATGCTAGATATAGTAAGAACATATAAAGCAGCAATAACTTTTAAACCACTGTCCACGTTATCCACACTGAACAGCATTTTGACTCTAAAAATTTGTAGTTTCTGGCTGAATTTGGAAAAAAGATACAACGTTAACACAGCTATTTAAAGTTTTGGAGGAATTCTTGTGAATCTCTACACACAGAACAACTGCCTTCCCTGGACAATCCCCTTCAACAGGTCTTTCTTTGATAGGGAGATGGACAGTTCAATTGCCTCCTACTCCTCTAATTGTCTTCAGGAATTGCTTTGCTGCAGAAAGCCTCTACATTACAGCATAAAATGATGTAAACTGCAGCTACATTTGACAGAAATCTTACTATCTCTGAAAAAAAAACAACCCACCCCAAAAAAACCAGTAAGATTTTTTTTTCCTGTGGATTGTTTCATTTTTTTTAAAAAGGCCATTTTCCATCCAAAATTTTAAAACAAAAATATCAACCAGAATAATTGAAAATACTATAACAACAATTATTCTTCATTTTGGCACCCTATCCACCCCAACCCCAAAGCCAGTTCCTGCAAGCTGTTCCTGTTCCTAGGCCCTGTTCCTGCAAGCTGCTCTATATGTCTAGTCTGACCTCCTGTGTAACATGGATTCTGAAATCTCCCCAAAATAATTCTTAGAGCACAACTTTCAAAAAAAGAAAAAGACATCCAAACTTCATTTATAAATGCTCAATGATTTAAAATCCACCACAACCCTTGCCAAATTGTCTTTATGATTAATTACTCTCACTTTTAAAAATTTACACCTTATTTTTGGCCTGAATTTGTCTAGCTTTCAACTTCCAGCCACTGGATGGTGTTGTACCTTTCTCTGCTACACTGAAGAGCCCATTATGAAATAACCGTTGCCCACATGAGTACTTATAGACTGATCAGAGATATATTTCTTCATTGTAAGCTATATTTAAAAAAAACATTCAAAACTATTTAATAGCCTTTCTTCACTACTCTCCCTTTTAGACACAGCTTGAGATAAACCTTCATATTTTACTGAACATGTAACTATGTAATACCCAGCTCCTCGACTGATATAAATTGGGTTTGCACCAATGAACTTGATGGTCTGGCCCCATTACTGTTACTGTCTTAACAAAATGACTCTCTCACCAAAGTGACCTAGCAGGCCTTCCAGTCTGCTAAGAAAACTATGTGTATATGTATAACCACATGTGAAAGTTTGTCTTTGCTTTCTCAGAATTATTTCAAAATAAGGTCATTTCAAAAGAAATAACTGTAGTAAATAAACCTTCCTGAATATAAAGTAACTCCAGAATTGTCATTGCTATTACACTCATTGTTTGAACTAGTTTTGACATTTATTTTTATTTCCCCTTCTCTAACTGATCATTCAAAATAGCCAATGCAGCTTCCTGGTGTTTTGTTCCTTTCCATTTTCTTCAAATCTCTGAACAAAATGAGTATTAGCAGAGTGGCTGTGTGCTGGGAAGAGTTGAGAAAGTTGGTAATGAAAAATCACACCGAAGAAACGCATGGTAGATCTGTCAGATGGACTATGAGTGAAAATTAAATGTTAAATACACGATCAGCTATATTGGGAGCATATCACAACTTAATGATAGTGCATTATTTCCTGCCAAAATAACTAGTTACTGAGAACAACACCTCTTTGTTTCTACTGCCCAAAGCCACTATGCTTAATGACCTCATTCATACCTCTCATGTCCTGTTGAAAAACTCAGATTATAGACTTTAACAGAACTTTAACCTATCTTCCAGAATTTGTAGAACTAACATAGCATTTTCATCATTCACTTTGTTCACTTTACTACAAACTGCCATCTGACATACTTTGTCTGTTTTGTTGTCTTTTATAAATTGTAAGCTTTTCATAGTAGAGACTATCTACCACTCTGCACAGTCTCTGCTCCAGTGAGGTCCCACGCTTGGTTGGCCACTATGCACTGTTGTAATACATTTTAAAGAAATAAAATAAACAGAATGAATATAAGCAGCAGAATCTCATATGTTATATTGTATAGAACCTTGTTAATGGTAGGTTTATTCACACAGATAATGCCTACAATACATTCACTCTGTTCAGGATGAAGTCTTTGGGACATATGCTGCTGTGAACTAAAGCACATAATGCATTTCATTTTAAAGGCTGTATGCCACTTTATGTTGGTGAGAAAATAGCAAATCAATTGTCAATTGTACTATAGCTGCTGTAACCAAATTATAGGATTAGAAGGCTAATTTGCAGCCTCATTTGTTGTTGGCTACCTTATTTGGGGATTTAATATCTTGGTCATTCATACTTTACTTCAGAAAAAAATTCAGCCCATTAAGCTATTTTCTTGTTAGTTTTGGAATTTCAAAACACTAATTTGCCATGTAACATGGATGAATATAAATTAAAGTTGTTCTGCTGTTAACTCACAATTGCTCATATAAATATTTCAGTTTTCATGTTTTTTTCCCATAAAAAACTTGTGTCCATGAGGGATACAAAGACTCTTGAAAAGAAATGGGAGGAATTCTTTTTCCATTACTACTTTGAGGCCTCTTCCTTCCCTCCAGGCCTCATTGTACTATAAAATGCCTTCTGATAGGGCTAAGAGCTAACCAAAAGACAATTCTCTTTTGAAGCTTCACGGTTTGCTTTCATATTTCACTGGAAACTATTACACCATCATGAATAGCAAATTGTGTAAAAATGTCCATTTCTCAATTGAAACACGAGCTTTTTTGATTCAGAAAGGGAATTTAGGTCTCTATTGTAAGTTATAGTACTGGTCTGGGTTATAGGAAACCCATGTTCAAATCTTTCCCCTGCCAAATTCAGAACAGAGTTTACCAATCCCAAGTCAGTGCTCTTACCCAGAGCTACAGAGCATGTGAAAGCTAGTACAGGTTGAAACTCCAAAATCCGGGACTCTCTTGTCCAGCAACATCAATGATCTGGCAGGACCACAGAGGTTGCTGAATCAGAGAGCCTCAGCACCACGGAGTGAGAAGCAGCTGGGAGCCCCATCCCCAGGGAACCCCAGCCAGCAGAACCGGTGAAACCCATCCCCAGGGAGCTCCAGTTGGGTGGGACAGCAGAGGGACTGGCAAGCCCCGTCCTGGGTAACCCTGGCCAGGCAGGGCAGTAGTGGGACCGTGGCAGCTGGGAAGCTCCATCTCCAGGGAGCCCCAGTGGGCTGGAGCCCAAGTCCAACCCCTGCAGGCTGCAGCCAAGTGGCAGTGGGGCCTGAGTGACCGATTATAGTGGTCACTGGCTCAGGTCAGGTCCCGAGGCAATTGACCGATTGCGGTTTTCATTATGGATCCAGTTACTTTGGAACTTTGAGGGTTAGCTATTTCTCTAATTTTGATTTAGTATTTGTTGTTAACATACTCCCCCGCAAAGTCATTTGCAGTGAGCCATCCTGCTTTCACACTGGGTCAATTGCAGAATCTCTCCCACCAATGGTTTCATGTTGAAAGCTCCTCCTGCTTCTATTATTTACATTAGATGGGTGGGAAATGTCCATTTTTATTGTAATCACTGTATATAGTAACTACATCATTAATGTCAGAGGTATTCTAGCCAGAGTTCTACCTGAGTATAGTAATCCATGTGAAGTAAAAGAACATATGGATCTGTCAATTTCTTGCTTATGTTACAGGGACAATTTATTTGGATGTTGAAGGGCATTTTCCTTTTGATCCTGGGAATGTTTTATGAGCATTCTGTTGACCCTGGAAGTCCAAAATTAGCCAAGGTAAGCAGAAGAATCAATTGTTTGCTTTTGGCCTCCTGACCTTCTTTAACAATGTTGCCAATACAGTGTACTATAGCTGTTGATTTAAATGGCATTCAGCTCCAATTTCTTCACAAACAGGCAAATAGGCAGCATGCCTCCAATACCAATGCCAGATGATTCATCAATATCCCCTAGGAAGGAGAGAAAGAAAGCCCTCTGAAGTAATGAAACCTCAACAGAATTACACTGACTGTTGCTTTGAGAGTAAGGCAGTTTAGATTGCAATCACCCTATTGAATAAAAAAACACTACTTCAGGGATTAGTGCTTTGTTTCATTAATTCTTATATTGCCAATCACCATAACCTCCTGGAAGCTACACTACTGTACAATCTACTGCAGGGCTACAAGTGACACACAATCAAACTACTTTACACATTACATGACTGTTTTCTTTTATAGTTTAAATTTTAAGTACTTAACTCTCACTGTTGATTGCTACCATCACCCCAACTGTAAAATAAAATGTATTCCTCTTCATTTCTTTCTGCAACCACATGCTATGTATTTTATAGATCACAGCTGAGTCAGTGTTACTTTAAGTAACTATTAATTCAAATACTGAGTTCAGTGAAGAAGAAATACCAATATCCAGGTCCTCTGTCTGGACTCCACCACCATGAACTGCTGCAGAATTCCTGTACTCAGAATTGCCAATTGAGCAATAGGTGGCATAGTGTGAGTTTCATGTGTGTGATACTGAAATAAGTTATATAATTAAGAGTGGGTGTTTTCATGTGAGTGTGTCCTTCAAGCAATTTTGGTCATGTGAAAAAAATTTAAGTACTGTAAAAAAGAGTATGTTTATGTATTTCCCTTATAACTGACTATTCATTATTGTTGCTAGTAGCAAATATGTTCTATTAAAGTTGAGCATTTTTTGAATGTCACTCTTGAGATGTATACATTTTATCTTTATGAAAAGGTACCCTTTATCATTTACCTTTATGTGATCAGCAATCATTTTACATGCTATCTTAAACAATAACTTTCATATTTCCAGTAATTGTTCATATGTCAAATGGGTTTGAACCCTTTGGATATCCTGGGTTTTTTTAACTAAATTTTGGAATCTAGAGGGTGAGTTGGGATTTGGATTCTGCCTGTCATAGGCCTTAAACTGAAATGGAACCATTCCTGACAGTCAATCCTTGTGAGTGGTTAGACTCAGATTAGAGAGCCAATTTTTTTTGTCTGGTGATGGTTCTATGTTTCCCATCTTCCCTAACCACCCAGACAACACGTAGACACTTGAGTTATTGGAAGGATTCATATTTAAATACCACTTAAGCATGTACCTAAAATTACAATGCTACAAGCTCTATCCCTTTCCCCCCACCCCCAGTTTTTAGGAGATAAAGTAGTTTGGAGCATTGAAGAGTGTGGTATTTGTGATTAGATATTAGTTATTTATCTTATTTATTTGGGCAGGGATAGGAATATACATTTTATTGAGAATGTAAATTACCAATGTTATAGTGGCTACTTGGCCATGGTATGGACATCTATTCACTATCCTTATACATCACAATTTAGAAAATAAATAAAACAAATGGAAAGTCTGGATTACACTGACACTACTTAGATTTAGGTAAGATTCACTGCATACTTGTTCAGACATGAGACCAAGGGCCTAGTCCAAATTCCATTGCCGCCAATGGGATTTTGGGTCTAGGAATCTCCTGACCCTATTATAGACACCCTTAGGAAAATCATTTTATTTTTGGATTCTGTTTCCATCTGACCACTTTAAGCTGTTGTGAAGCTTAGCTGGTTAATGTTCACAAGAAACTCCAGAAATCTTTTGCTGGAAGATGCTATGACAGAACTAGGTGTGTCTTCATGAGGGCCAATGATTGGACTTGATGACCTCTCGAGGTCCCTTCCAGTTCTAGTATGCTATGTTCTATGTTATCGTCATTACCATTGCAGAATACAAAAATGAATACAAATTATTATGATCTAACAAGAACAATAATTTAAACCCGTATTCAGCAAGGCTCTTGAGAACATATTTAACTCTAAGTCTGTTATGGATGTAATTGAGTATCACTTTTAAACCAATGTATCTACTTGCGCTAAAAATTAAGCATGTACTTGAGACTTAAGGCATGTTGAATTGCAGTCCACACTTTCTGGACAATCTTGAGCATCTGCTGTGAAGCCCAGTTTACTCATTTATCAGGTTATCTCTACCTCCTGCAGGACTGGACCTCAGATGATCCCCATAAAGCCACATTGTGTGTTGCATCTACACAAGTGCACAGTGGAGGGAAAAAGGGGCTGTAAGCCTTTCCCTTTTCCTCTTGGGTCCCCTCTTCAGATATAATCTTTGATTTAAATATTTTTCATTTGTATTTTAAATGTGAATAATAATGCCAATAATACAATTAAATTCCCGAGGCTGATGCCTCCAGGCTGTTACAGATAAATTTAATTTAGTGGAGAACTGTGAGTGCCACAATGAATGATATAATTAAAGATGTTATTTTAAATAAAATAATTAGTTAAAGCAAACAGGAATTACAGCATAACCATGCATGGCAATTTATACTCATATACAACAAGAAAGGCACATCCAGGGGTGATCAGTCCCTGGATGAGAAGAATTTGTATAGAAACCTTTCTCTAACAGTAAATTGATGGTGGACGAGCAGGTTAATCTAAAATTAATATACCATTCTTTTATAATTAATTATATCTTCATTAATTGATATTAAGCCAGCCTTTATCATATTCATATTTCTGATTCCATATTTAAAATACTTTCTACTCCCTCACTGGCTTTTTTGTAATAAACACAACCTTACTTAATATCTATATAAATGCCAGTCAAATAACTATCAGTATTGATTTTATCTTTTCAAAACATTCATGTTTCAGCTAAAACTTTTGTTCAAACAATTAAATGGAAACATATTTATAACATGACCTGGGCTTGTGTCCTAATTTGCCTCTAATTTGCTTCTGAGCTGTCTTACTTCACTTCACCCACAATTTATCAGGCCTCATTATTGTCAAGATTAAATTTAGGCCCCTAAAATGGATTTTCTATTGACGTTTTGCTTTTCTTTTTAACACAAACAAACATTATTGAATAGGGTACAAAGGGCAAGATACATTGAGGGTCTAAGGGCTCCACAGACTTGGTCAGTTAACGAGTCCTACCCTATACAAAAAATTATGGAAAAGGAAGGCCTCTGATTTTGCTCCATGTCTGCACTAGGCATCTAACCTGGCTTTATACAAATAGAGCACTGTTTTAGGCTTGGCATGGCATTGGCATCTCATGGAGGCATTTTGTATCACAGATTCTCACAGGGATAGAGTAGCCCTACTCTGCTGCAATTTAGGGCTAAGACTGAGGGTATGTCTACACTTGCAGCCTATTTCGGAATAGGGCTGCAAATGTAGGCATTCGGAATTGCAAATCAAGCCCGGGATTTCAATATCCCGTGCTTGATTTACATCTTCCCGTCCGGGTGCCATTTTTGAAATGTACTTGCCCGGAATAACTGCCCGCGTCTACACGTGGCAGTGAAACAGGCGTTCAAAATAAAGCCCTATTTCGAACTACCTGTTATTCCTCCTGCAATGAGGTTTAACAGGTAATTCAAAATAGGGCTTTATTTCGAACACCCGTTTCACTGCCGCGTGTAGACGCGGGCAGTTATTCCGGGCTTGTAAATTTAAAAAAATGGCACCCGGCCGGGAAGATGCAAATCAAGCGTGGGATATTGAAATCCTGGGCTTGATTTGCAATTCCGAATGCCTACATTTGCAGCCCTATTCCGAAATAGGCTGCAAGTGTAGACATACCCTTAGGGAATCAACATAATCTGCATTCATTTGCTCTTCATAGTCTTTATGCCTGTTTTTTGTTTTATTTTGTTTGTTTTTTGTCACAAGGACAAACATTTATATTTCATTATGAAAGAAGAGTGGCTACTCAACTTAGTGGCCATGACCATGTTTGAGGGCATGGTGCTGCACAAAGTTGTGGAGGTATGCAGGCCTGCCGACGGGGTGGGAGACAAAGAAGTCAACAACCCTAGGAAGTTGATTCAAAAGGGTCCAGGCCTACTGACCACCACAGCTATGGGCCCTTTAAATTACTGCTACAGCAGAATGTGAAATGCTCCAGGCAGCTCTTAGGGCTTGGGGGGCATACTATGGTCCATCTGGCTCTGAGGTTTGGCTTCCTGGGCCTCAGCCCTTCTGCCTGAGGCCCCACTCTTTCTGGGAGTGCACAGTTGGATCCTCCCCGACCTTGCTCAGGGGCCCAGCAAAGCTGTCGGCTCCCCTGGTGGTATGTGACCAACCTCTCTTTTTTTTAGACTAGATAAAGAGGAAGGCATGACCTAGAGCACTGTTGCCTGTACGTTGAGTGCTCTTCAGCTGCCCTGAAGATATTCAAATGCCATTCAGCTGATTAGCAGAGCACGCAGAGCATCTACAGTTGGCAGCATGTGTTTCTATTGGTGATACCCATCAGCATATACCTTGGTGTATTTTGCACATGGACAGGCAACCATCTTTTCAAAAGCCAAAAGTGGGACACCTGCAGAAGATCCCCTCATACTTCTCTTCTTGTTCCCAAGGTCTCAACATCTGCCCAGGCCAGAAGCCATAGCAGGGCTGTAGTAAGAGACATTCAGGGCACATTTGTACTTACAGGAAGATTGACGCTCTGGAGGTCGATCTTTAGGCATTTGGTACTCCCACTTTTGCGAGGAGTAAAAGAAGCCAGGGGAGCATTTGCCAGAAAGCATGGGCCATTGGGAAGCCCTAGATTGGTTGCTGGAGTGCCTGAGAGCCCCTACCCCATCGGGTGTGCTGCCCAGGGCAGGTGGAAGATCTGGGGCTCCCCACAGTCACCTGGGATCCCTGGCCTCTCTCATAGTCGGACTGACACCAACTTCTGGCCTGGTCAAGGAGTGAGGTCCTGGGCAGTGGGATAGGAAGAGCACAGGTGGAACCTCATGATGAGGGGGTGTTAAGGCCCACCTCATTTCCCCATGCAGGAGGAGGAGTCTGGCACTGCCCCTGAGTCTCACCATAATGAATCCAGAACAAACACTGTTCCAGAGTCATTCAGTCCAGACCTGGGACTTGAATTCCCAATTTTGGATGGGTGTTCACTTTAGTGTGACCCCAACAACAAAATGTTGGGGTCTAAATTAGCTGTTACACTCAAGAAGGAGATCTTGGGGGCATCATGAACAGTTTTGTAGTATGCAGTAGCAGTATAAAAATAAGCTAGGTCAGTGGTTTCCAACCTTTTTACACCCAAGATCACTTTTTAAATGACAGAACAAGTCAAGATCTACCTCCCTGGCCCTAGGAAGCCCCGCCCTCTCCATTCTCCTCCTCTCCATCACTTGCTATCCCCAATCCTTATACTGCTACTTTTTTTCCCAAGTCTTCTGTAGGAAGAGGTTTTTCCAACATTTGGCCCGTCTAGACTGGACCAAATGTCAGAAAAACCCCTTCTTTTGGAAGCCCCCTTATTCCTCAAGGAAAGAGGAATATAGGGGTGACCGAAAGATCATGTTTGCTCTTCCACTAAAAGAAGTGGAAGAACAAACACATCCCTGGATGCAGAAGAGTTTTTCTGGGATATCTTCGGAATCCTGAAAAACTCTTGCAGTCTAGTTGTACCCTTGCTGGGTTGAGACAGGATGTGTAGGCTCTGGGGTGGGAATAAGGGATTTGGGTATGGGAAGAGGCAAGAGGTGCAAGCTCTGGGAGGAAATCTGGATGCAGGAGGAGGTGGATAAGGGGATGCTGGCTCAGGGAGGGGGCTCCAGGCTGGGCAGTGTTGGGGTCAGATGTAGGGTTAGGGTACTAAGCAAGCCACAGACTTCTGGATGTGAAGGTTCAGGAATTTGGGTTGGGGTATGTGAGGGGCTCAGGGCAGGGGGTTCCAGTGTATGATAGGCTCAGATGTACAGTCTGGGGAAAAGGGGAGTGCAGGAGTGTTATGATGCTGTGGCCAGATGGCGGCTTGGCCCCAATTGGGGGGTTTGTTGGCCAGGCTTCATTTTTAAATAAAATACTATGTCAAACACAAAAAGTTTCTGCACTGTCTTTATTTCTGAGAAGGACAGGGAACCTGTTTTGAGTCAGGGGTCACTGACCCACAGAAAAGTCAGTTGGGGCCACACAAGTGAAATGCAAAAAAACCCTCCTCCAACCTTCACCCCCAGCTTCACTAATGTGGCCCCAACTGTGTTGATGGGAGCAGGGGACATAGTACTGGGGAAGGGTGCTAGTAGGTGCTTCTGCAGGGGACAGGGTGCCAGTGGGGACAGAGTTCTGTGGCTGGGGGCAGGGGAGAGGGAACAGGGTGCTGGGAGGGGAGAGGACAGGGTTCTGCAGCAAGGGACAGAGTGCCAATGGGGACAGGTTCCTGCAGCTGGGGACAGAGTTCTGTGGGTGGGGACAGAGGAGTGAGGACACAGTTCTATGGCTCAGGACAGAGGAGTGGGGACAGAGTTCTGTGGCTGGGGAGTGGGAACAGGGGGCAGGGGGCAAGGAACAGGGGGGGCAGGGAGGGTGGGGTGCTAGTGGGGGCAGGGAGTCTCCTGCACCCACCTCCTCCCAGGATTCCCCCCCTCCAGAGGGAAGCTGGCACGCGCCTGCCCAGGGGCCGACCCCCCCTCCCACGTGCGCCTGCCCCGGGGCTGACCCCCCTTCCGCGGTGCGGGGAAACCCCCGCGTGTGCCTGCCCCGGGGCCGACTCATCCCTCCTGTGGTGCAGGGAAGCCGCCGCGTTCCTCCTCTGGGGCCGACGCCCCCTCCCGCAGCACACCCAGCATGCCACAGACATGTGGACATGTGGGAGGGGAGCAGCCAGTGCACTTCTGGAACCCCCGGAAGTGGCGCGAAGCTGCAGGACTTCCGTCCACACCGCGGGAAGCCAGCACTACCTCCATTGTCACTGGAGGTAGGTAGTAGGGCTTCTCGGGGGGGGGGGGGGAACGTCTCATGATCAACTGGTCGAGGCCTCGCGATCGACCAGTCGATCGCAATCGACAGCTTGGTGACCACGGAGCTAGGTGAATGTTAAGAACCATTAGGAAAGGATCGATAATACAACAGAAAATATCATAATACCATTATATAAATCCAAGTATGACCACACCTGGCAGACTCTATGCAGTTCTTGTATACCTAGCTCAACAATGATATATTTGAAGTGGAAAAAGTACAGGGAAGTTCAAGGAGATGGATTATTCAATGATTCAATTATTTCCCTGTTCTTCTCATTCTCTCTCAAGCATCTAGCACTGAAGACAAGATGCTGGGTTACACAAACCACTGGTCTGGCCAATCATGGTCATTCTCATATAACAGTTATTTTGCATGATAAACACTGTATTATATGTACATACATTTCTGATTTTGTCCATTAATGTAATTTAACTCCTACCCCCAAATTATTTGCAATTTATTGTGCTCTTATATTTGGCACACAAGAATTTTAATGAATGAAGCAGCTATAACGTAATGCTTAAATTAAGGTATATGTTTTCTGCCTGCTGCTTTTGACAAAACTATTATATTTCTGTTTAATATCATTGTTGTTTAAGTATATTAAATTAAGGAATTAATGTAGCATGTACTACCTTATCAATTGAAAAATATAATAACCTGGCATTCTCTTGGTGAACAGATGTTGACAATGAACACAGCTTTTTTATTATTTTGATTGTTTTTAACAGCTAATGTTCAGCATAAATTTCCAGTCATGGATGTTATTGCATATTATAATAAAAATGTCTTTCCACCAACAGCTGATAATTTTTAAATGTTCCACTGTTAATAGTACTGAAATCCCAAATGACCAAGCCCAGAAAAAGTACATGGGACTGCTTTCTCTTGTTCTTAGAAGTCTTTAATGATCAGTCTCAGTTGTGCTTTTGACATTTTTAGCCTCAGCTTACTAATGTACACTTCAAGGCTGCAATAACTAGATTAAAGTAATAACCTAGCAAGTGTTGCTGCAGGCTACAGTTTTAGCTGACACAAATCATCTTTCACTGGACACACTTTCTGGTTTCTAACACAAAATGACTTTGCTGAAAAGCTAGTGCTTTTGCAAGCTGGGGTTAGATTTTTAAACTATCTTTAATCTGCAATACTGGTCTACACATTTTAAGAGTTTTCAATAAGATTGAGACCATCTAGTTAAAATCCCTTTATTAGGATTACAAAATCACGTCAGCATTAATTGAAATATCCTAAGATTGAATGTTTTTCAAATATTGTTTGCTGTTTTGTGCCTGGTGGGTTGTGATTAGAAAATTCTTTAAATATAATCAATTTATACATTTACAATTGTTCTTAATCTAAATTTTTAAAAAAATCAATCAACCAGCCAACTAACTTGACAGACATTATAGATTTATTGCTGGAATAAAAAGTTTATGTGTTAGGCTATGACTTGTGATCCTATTCATACCACAGAATCAGGAAGCTAAAAATCTACTAGAGTTTTCATTTTACAATGATCATTACATAAAGAAGTCTGAAGTGGAAGAAAAATAAAATAGTTGACAAGTTCTATTGTGTTCTAATTTATGAACCCTGAGATGCCACTAAAAAAACAATGGGCAGACACTAAAAGAAACAGGCAGACACTCCAAAAATGCCACTTCTTACAATCTAAGTAAAATTAGTATGTATGTCACAAAAGATGTGGTGGGGATCCCTGGTGAAATCCTGAACCACTGAAGTCAAAAGCAATCCTCCCATTTTCCTCAACAAGGCCATGATTTTGCTTATAGAGTGTTATGTTATAGACCTAGTCCTGTCCTTTACATCCTCCAGGGATAGTGAGGCAAATAAGTATTGCATCAGTGCCCTATCTTTGAATTTCCTTCTTTTTAATGTGCCAATAATCTAAAGTTAAGTAAAAAATGATTCCTAGAAATATACTGAAATGAACATACGAGACTGTATTACTTGTAGTTTGTAAAATACATTGAAAGACATTAGTGTAGCACATTATTGACCAGGTAGGGTTCAGAAGTTTCACTTGGGCTATTGTGGATACATCATGTTAATTCAATGAACTTCGTTTCTTTCATAAACTCCTAAAACAACATGTCAGAGTTACTGTGAGTGAATTCAAAATAATGGTTCCAGTTCCAGTTATCAATGTGTTTGACAAACTTCCAGTGGTTGCAGATCCATGATAGTTGATGATGACAATTAGTTGGAGACAATCCCTAAAAGATGTATTGGTATGCATAAAAATTACTTGCAAATACTAACTAAACATTCAAATTAACCATTTTTTTAAAAGTGTTAGAACAAAGTGAAATCTCACATTAGATTTCAGCCTATAATGATTCTGTACCAGCAGCATTCTAAGACCCCCTGCTAACATAGCAGATATGAATACAGTAATAGTGATATAGTAGTAATAATTTCCTTGAACTATGAAATTATTCATCCTCTCATCTTGCAAGCTACTGAATACCCACAGGTCTCACTGACTACCTCAGGAGTTGAAGATACTTTATGTCACAGATAAAACTTTCATAATTATTTTATATTCAGAGTTGTTGTATCTATGTTGCTCTTAGGACAATAGACAGGGTGAGAGACTTGAAGAAGAACTGTATGTAAGCTCGAAAGCTTGCCTCTCTCTTACCCCCAGAAGCTAGTCCAAGAAAAGAGATTATCTTACCTGCCTTGTCTCTATAATAATTTTATATCAGGATTGTGCTTGATACCTATATTTTATGGTCTATGTGCTGAAGATTACTTGGCCTACACAGAGCTCAAGATCTTCCTTTTTAAGATGTCTACAGTAGTAATGTACTTTTGTAATTAAGGCTGGAATAATTTGAAATAGAGAAATTTTCATGTTTCATCTTTAGGAACAGTAACAAGATTTGTTTAGGGCATTGAATGGTAATCAGTGTGTTCACATCTCATAACTTTAGGAGGACCGTTTCTATTTACATATTCAGTAAAATTAAAATAATTACTATTGCCTCAAATTTAAATCTGTATCTAAAATTCTTTACCAACAGCAATACCAGTATTTAAGGCACAGGAAAAATATAACTATAAAACAATACTAAATAAAAGATAATTTAGTTTTACAGGTTAAGAACATAAGACCATGTCATATTTGCCTTTCGTGAGAAGTTTCACTGGACTGCAAGTATGCATAAAAGTAGAGTGAAATATGGCCTATTGTCTTTTTTAAGACTTCCTTTGAAATAAAAATAAAAAGGACATTATGGACCAGGGAAGAGGATGCTGAATGCCGGACAATTCATGTTGATCTTAAATAGTCTTGGAACACCAGGAGAATCCTAGAAGACTGGAAGAAAACGTATGTTGTGCCAATTTTTTAAAAGGACAAATAGTATAAGTTGGGTATTTATAGGCCTGTCAGCCTAACAATTATCCTGGGCAAGATGGAGCGGCTGGTATGAGAACTGATAATAGAGGATAATGTAGTTAATGGCAAGTTAATATGGGTTTATGGAAAATAGATGCTGTCAAATTAACTTAGTATCTTTTTATGAAATACAGGTTTGATTGATACAGGTAATAGCATTGATGCAATAGACTTCTGTAAGATATTTGCCTTGGTGCCACATGACATTTTAATTTTTTAAAAAACTAGAATTATATAAGACTAACATGATACAAATTATACTGATTAAAAACTATCTAACTGATAGATCTCAAGATGTAACTTGGGGAAACGGACAATGAACACGTCTGTTTGCAGTCAGTGATGGCAAGAGATTTTATTAATATTATTATTGTTCTAATCATATGTAGTGACTGCCGAACCCGAGATAGAAGAATATGAATGCATCTGCCTGCAAAGAAAAACCTTGGATGTATTTTAAATTGCCAAAAAAATCATTTTGTTTAATCAGCTTAACAAAGATGGTGATGATAGTATCATGAATGCTTTGGCTTTTATAAAATGGTAGTTTTGTACCACTTTACTTGAAGGGATGTGGTTGGAGATGAAGTCAGGGTAATACTGAATGGCTGAACAGTTTCCACCCCCACAGAAAGTACTCAGCACTGAAAGAGTAACCTTTCAGAGAAGGCCAGAAACTGAATATAAGAAGTCAATTGGCTAGCTTGTGCAGGAGGAGGAAATCAGAGAAGAGGCCAGATAGCTGAAAGGAGATGTGCAGAGAGTGGAGGCAGAGAGGGAAATAGAGCAGGATCAGATGAGTAACATAGGCTATGTCTACACACCAGGTTATTTCAAAATAATGACTCCCATAATAACTATTTTGAAATAAGCTTATTCCACTTCACAAGCAGGAATTATTATTTTGAAATAACAGACTTGATAGTGTGGACGCTTGCCTTGTTATTTCGAAATAACTCTCCAGTATACACATGCCCATAAAGAGCAGCAGAAAGTAGCCTTTGTTCGAAAAAAACTTCACCTGCATCTAGACTGCAGCCGTGTTCTTTTGAAAGTAAATCGAAAGAATGTGGCAGTTTTTTCAATCACGGTAAACCTCATTTTACGAGGAATAATGCCTTTTTTTGAAAGTACTCTTTCGAAAAAAGGTGCTATTGAATGCAAACTGTGCTTTTTCAAAAAGAGCGTTTTGAAATCTGCTTGTAGTCTAGACTTACCCAAAGAAACATAATAGAAGGACCTAGCTGGGTCAGAGGGAAAGTCTGTCTTTCAATTTTATTTCAGGGATGCTTGGGTATGCCAATAAAAAAAAACTTGAATGGTTGTGATTTTGAGTGCTCCATCTCACCTATTCTGTGACTGTCTGACCAGCACTCACAGAAAATCAGTGTTAAGTAAATGTTTTTGTTTTATTATCAGGCCAGACAAAAGGAGGGGGCAAAGATGGCAGCTACCTTATGGCTCAATGATTTAAAAGAGCCCAGAACTCTTGGCCACCGCTGCTACAGTATGCATTTTAATACAGCTAACTATAAATGTATACATCTGGGAACAAAGAATGTAAGCTATGCTTACAGCATGGAGGACTCTAACCTGGGAGTCAGTGACTCTGAAAAAGATTTGGGGTGTGTGTGTGTGTGTGTGTGTATCTTCAACTGAACATGAGCTCTCACATGATGCTATGGCCAAAAGAACTAATGTGATCCTGGAATACATAACCATTGGATTCTCAGGTAGGAATTGAGAGGTAATTTTACTGCTGCATTTGGACTGGTGTAACTGCTGCTGGAACACTGAGTCCAGTTCTGGTGCCCCAAATTCATGAAGGGTCAGAGAGGAGCCACAAGAATGATTAAGAGAGTCAAACATTTTCCTTAGAGTAATAGATTTGAGCACAATGTATTTGGCTTATGTCAAGGCTGTTCCCCACTCTGGCATGACAAGTGCAGAAGCCCACAAAAGCACCCCAAAACCTGATCTCTACACGCTTTGGTATAAAAACTTCCCCCCAAATCCTAATACCTGGACTTCAGAGAAAAAAAACCTCTGCCACCACCCAAGTAATTGTAAGAAAAAACAAGGAAGAAATCACTTGGGAAATCTCATCCTTAAGGTAAAACCAGGAGACAAAAATGAACCAATACCTGTTAATCAGAAAAAGAAAGCAAACTTTTATTATCAAACCAAAATTATAGTTTCAAGCATAGTGACTAGATGGAAAAAAGCCACCAATTAATCTAGATACTCAGGGGGACCTCCTGGGCTCAGGACTTAGTTACAAAAGAGAGAAAAACCACTTTTAATAGCACAGACATCATTTCCACATTCCCAAACCAGAAAACAAATAAAACTGGAGGGACTAACTAACTTTGCCCTACTTACACATTGTGAGAAGACTTTTCTTGGAGAGAGACAGGCCTTCCCATCTCCCTGTTACTTGGAAGAAAACGCTCTGACTTAGACAAAGGAAGGAAAAGATAAAAATTCCTTTGTCCCAGTTTGAAATCTCTACCTGCATTGTTATTGGCTGACCACATACCTGGCTAGGTTAACCCCTTAGCCACCAGGCTGCTGGTCAGCCCTAAAGGTTATGACAGCTTAACAAGGTGTCTTATTACAGTTTGTAAGCACCTATACAGGGAACAAATAATTTATAATGGGTTCATCAATCTAGTAGAGAAAGATTCAACATGATCAACTACTGGAAGTTGAAGCTAGACAAATTCAGACCAGAAATAAGGTGTGCATTTTAGCAGTGATAGTCATTTACAACTGGAACATTGTAGAATCATAGGTATACAAGGTACCCCTACATATCCAATTTAGACCTCCCCCACTGCAACATGAGATCATTGTTCCTCATTGTGCCATCTGTCACAACTAAGAACAATCTCTCTCCATCTTCTTTGGAATCCCCCTTCAGCTAATTGAAGGCTGCAATCAAATCTCCCCTCACTCTTCTATTCTGTAGATTAAATAAGACCAAATCCATCAGCCTCTCCTTATAACTTATGCACTCCAGCCCCCTAATCATTTTTGTTGCCCTCACTGGATTTTCTCCAATTCATCCACTTCTTTTGTGTTATTGGGGGGGGTGCGTGTGTGGCGGGGAGACAGGATTGGATGCTTTACTCCAGATGGCCTCACCAGTGACGAATAAAAGGGAATGATCTCTTCCCTAGATCTTCTGGCAATGCTCCTACTAATGGACCCCAATAAGTCGTTAGCATTCTTGACTACAAGGGCACACTGTTGACTTATATCCAACTTCTCATCCACTGTTATGCCAAGGTCTTTTTCTGCAGAACTGCTGCTTAGCCAGTCAGTCCCCCTCCTGTAGCAGTAGCTGGGATTCTTCCATCCCAAGTGCAGGATTCTGCACTTGCTCTTGTTGAACCTCATCAAACTTTTTGGCCCAATACTCCAATTTGTATAGGTCACTCTGGACCCTATTTGTATCCTCTAGCATATCTACCACACTTCCTAGCTTAGTGTCATCAGCAAACTTGCTGAGGGTGCAATGCATCTCCTCATCCTGGCCATTAATAAAGATATCGAACAAAACTAACCTCTAAACTGACCCTTAGGGCACTCTGCTTGATACTGACTACCAACCAAACATCGAGCCACTGATCACTACTCATTGAGCCTGATGATCTAGACAGTTTTCTACCCACCTTACAGTTCATTTAACTTGCTGGCAAAGATACCGTGGGAGACTGTATCAAGAGATTTGCTCAAGTCAAGGTATATCACATCCAGCACCTTTCCCATATGCACAGAGACAGTTACCTCGTCATAGAAGGCAATCAATTTGGTCAGGCATGTCTCGCCCTTCATGAATCCATGTTGACTATTCCTGGTCACTGTCCTCTCTTCCAAGTGCTTCAAAATGGATTCCTTGAGGATCCAGGGGTTAAGTTGAGCAATCAGGGGCGGCCCGTGAGCCTAGGCAGACTAGGCAGTCGCCTAGGACGCCGCCGGCCCGGGCGCCCGATGATGACGTCACGGCCATTGACGGCTGTGCAGGCAGGGGTGCCGATTGCGCCTTCCGCCTGGGGCACCAGCTCCTGCAGCTGGCCTCGGGCTGCTCCTGTGAGCAATGAGTACTATTCTCCTTCTTCTACCAAACTGGATAACAGCCCCACTGCCATTATGATGCAGTGTTGTCATTTTACAAATAGGAGAGCTGAGACACAGAAGGATGAAGTTACTTTGTCCAAGGTCAATAGCAGAACTGGCAACGGAACCAGGATCTCCTGATTCAGTTTCATAAACCAAAAGGGACTATTGTTATAATCTATTCAGATATCCTGGATAAATCAGGCCAGAGAATTTCCTCAAAATAATTCTTACACCATATCTTTTAGAAAAAAATGGCCAATGATGATTTAAAAATGTTAGTGATAGAGAATCCACCATGAACCTTAGTAAGCCTGCTGAGAGTCTTTGGGTTAAGTTTATAGGCGGGAGCAATAAGGGGTGATGTTTTGGTGAGTGTCTGCTATAGATCACCAGATAAGGTGGATGAAGCAGATGAGGCTTTCTTCAGATAACCAACAGAAGCTTCCAGATCACAGGCCTTAATTATCATAGAGGATTTCAATCATCCTGACATCTGCTGGGAGACCAATACAGCAGTACACAGACAATCCAATCAGTTTTTGGAGAATGCTGGGGAAAACTTTCTGGTGCTAGTGCTGAAGGAACCTAACCAGGGACCATGCTCAGCTCAACCTGCTGCTCTCAGACAGGGAGCAATTTGTAGGGGAAGTAGATGTGGGGGGGGGGGGGAGAGCAACCTGGGCAGCAGTGATCATGAGATGGTCAAGTTCAGGATCCTGACCAAATGAAGAAAAGAGAGCAGCAAAATACAGACCTGGACTTCAGAAAAGCAGACTTTGACTCACTAGGGGATGTGATGGGCAAGATCCCCTGGGATACTAACATGAGGGGGAAAGATGTCCAGGAGAGCTGGCTGTATTTTAAAGAAGCCTTATTGAAGGTACAGGAACACACCATCCTGATGTTCCGTAACAAAAGCAAATATGATAAGTGACCAGCTTGGCTTAACAGTGAATTCTTGAGTGAGTTTAAACACATAAAAGAAGTTTACAAGAAGTGGACAGATGACTAGGGAGGATAATCATATTGCTCGAGCATGCAGAGGTGCAATCAGGAAGGCCAAAGCACAATTGGAATTGCAGCGAGCAAGGTATGTGAAAGGTTTCTACAGGTATGTTAGCAATAAGAAAGTGGTCACAGAAGTTGTGGAACCCTTACTGAATGAGGGAGATAACCTAGTGACAGATGATGTGGAAAAAACTGAAGTACTCTATGGTTTTTTTGACCCTTTCTTCACAGACAAGGTCAGCCCCCAGATTGCTGCTCTAGGAAGCATAATATGGGAAGGAGATGGGCAGCCCTCAGCGGAGAGAGAACAGATTAAGAACTATTAGAAAATCTGGACATGCACAAATTCATGTGGCCAGATCTAATGCATCTGAGGGTGCAGAGGGAATTAGTTGATGTAATTGCAGAGCCATTGGCCACTATCTGTGAAAACTCATGGCTATCAGAGAAGGTCCTGGATGATTGGAAAAAGGCAAATGTAGTGCCCATCTTTTGGGTGCAGAGGTGGGGAATGGAAAGTGTCATGGTAGGTGCCAGAAAAGACAGAGTTGGTCTATGCGGTGACACAGACTTATCACCAGGGACCAGAAAGACTGGGGAGTTGGAAAAAAACCCAAGCCTGATAAGAGGAAACCCCTTTTTTCCCCTCATACCAGCAAAACAGCACCCATCCTCTCCCCTTGAAGTTACAAAATAGCAGATTTGATCAGGGCCCGCTGTGGAAATCATGCTAGTCATTCCTTTCTAGTGGGGCTGGGAACCAACCCCCCTTCCTTATTGCCCAACTTAACCCTCATTCAAGGAGGGGTTAGTAAGATCCCAGCAATGGGCTGGCTGAGTGATCTGGAAGGATAAAGAAGGCTGGCAGAAACCCTTAGAGCATGTCTAAACTAGGAAATTATTTTGAAATAATTAAGTTCAAAGAATAACTACTGAAACAAAAAAATCAAAATAGCGAGTCTCCACTATGGGGGAGCCTCAAAATTAGTGTAAGGCAGGCTTCATTATTGTGGATGTGTTACCTCAACTGAAAGACCCAGGAAGCAGTGGGAAGTAATTACTTCCAATTACTCTTGGGGAATAGTTATTTTGAAATAGCAGCAGCAGAGTGTCTATACTAACGCTATTTCAAAATAACTTTTTTGAAATAAGCTTTATTCCCTAAGGAAAGCAAGAGTGCAGATTATGAATAACCAGCCTGTTATTTTGAAATAACGAGCTTGATCGTGTGGATGCTTCGCTTATTATTACTAAATAACTCCCTAGTGTAGACCAAGGCTTAGATAGATACTAAATGATCATGGATTTACCTGCATTGTACATTTTTATCTGCTGTATGGTCCCAGCTATCTAACAACAATTGTGGCCTGTTTAAAACCATATCCAGTGTCTCCCGTTCTCTAGGTACAGCAGGATAATAGAGATGTTACTTCCCTTTCTTCACTTTCCACTGAGATCTTCATATAAAAAACACTAGGTAGTATTGTGATTATATATAATTTTTCATTTGAAGTTTGACATAGTTATCAGGAAGTATTATCAGTCTTGTTTCCTTACTGAGGGGCAACTTCGAGAAGAAATGAAAAAAATTGCATAAGCAAATCAGTGAAAAAGTTGTCCTCCAGTAAGAAGAAGTTACTCACCAGGTGCAGTAATGATGGTTCTTCAAGCTGTGTCCCCCCGTGGGTGCTACACTCAGGTCTTGGTGCGTCCTTGCGCTGGGGATTGGAGATTTTTGCAGAGCAGTGCCCCTTCCGCCACGCCTGCGCACCTAGCGTCTCCGCCCCCCCCCTCCCGCCGTTTGTGGAGTGCGCGCACAGCGCAAGTCCCATCTGTTTCTTTTCTACCTGAAGTCCATGGAGACTCCAAGCAGAGGGGAGGATGGGAGGGACACATATCTCAAAGAACCATCGTTATTGCACTTGGTGAGTAACTTCTTCTTCAGTGAGTGGTGTCCCTGTGGTTGCTCCACTCAGGTGACTCTGTAGTAGCACCTGCCTGATGGAGGTGGGCATTGGAGTCTTTTTAAGTCGAAGAAGGAAGGACCGCATCTGCTAGACATGTGGAGGGTATTGGCTCCTTCTGTAGGGCATAGTGCTGTGTGAAAATATGATGTGAGGACCCATGTGGCTGCCCTACTAATGTCCACCAATGGTTCAGGAAGGCCGTTGTAGTGGCCATCACAGGTGTGGAGTAAACCCTGATGGACTGTGGTGACCCCTCAGTTCATAAACAGTACGTATGCAGCCTGCAATCCACTTGGATAGGTGCTGTGCCGAAATTGCTGTTCCTGTGTGTGGTTCTGACCATGCCACAAAGAGTCTGTCTGATTTCCTAGTTGCTCTAGTTCTACCAAGGTAGAACGCAATTGCCCTCCTTGCATCCAGAGTATGGGTTGATCTATTGACAGTGGAGGTAAGGGAATAAGAGTTGTCTTGACCAGGCTGGGACTATTAGTCAGGGTTTAGGGAAATAGGCAGGTAAGTAAATGGGTTCATTTACGTGGAAGTCAGATATAACCTAAGGGAGGAACTTGGGGTGAGGTCTGAGTATGACTTTATCCCTAGTAAAGGTTGTAAAAGGTGGGTTTGCCATGAGGGCTGAGATTTCTCCTACCCTTCTTGCTGATGTTATTGTCACTATGAATACCACCTTCATGGATAGGTATTGTGGGAGCATAGTGGCTAGTGGCTGAAAGGGTGGCCTAGTGAGTGTCAAGGACCAAATTCAGGTCCCACGGTGGCACAGTGGGGAGCAGGTTTGGCTGCATTTTCTGTAAACCTGTGAGAAAATGCTTCACCGTGGGATATGCGAAGAGGGAGAAGCCATCTACCAGGTCATGGAAAGCCGTGATTGCCATCAGGTGGACTCGGATGGAACTGATGAAGAGGCCCGTGTCACTAAGGTCCATTAGGTAGTCGAGTAAGGTCGGTATAGTGTAGGGGTTAATTGTGGAAGAACTTTGTACGTGCAAGTTTAGGGGTGGTGAGGCCTGCATTCTTCCCCTCCCTTTTCCTTTCCCCAATATCTGATGAGCTAGAAGCAAGTCTTTGGGAACATACGCCATTTAAGATAAGCATTGTTGCCAGTATAGCAAGAACAAGTATAAGATAAGGGTAAAGGGCAAGAACGCATAAACAATTCTGTTTATCCGAACATACTGATCATGTAAACAAGGCCAAAGAACAAGTAGAACTAGATCAGAACCAGATCAATAACTAACAGCTGAGCCCTACATCAGCAAGTAATGAGTAACCCCTGGAAATTTCCAAACTGCAAAACAAGGCAAGAGAACAGTATTTAAGGCTGCACCAAAGCACAGTAATTTGGACCTCACCGATGGGCTTTGGGTACTGGCACCTCGGAAGCTGAGACAACCTCCCACTTCGTATGCAGCTGACTCGGGATCCCTGGCTAGCAGGAAGGGATGTAAGATATGCTACTTCTTTGTTATATTGCCCTTCTAGTTAAGGGGTGCAGCTGTTAGCTGTCAGGAAATATACTACTTGTGTTTGACAGATACCTGCGTAGCGTCCTTTGTACTTTGAGAGCGCAGTGTCAGACCTGAGACTTACTCTTGCCGACTACATTTAGAAACTTTAGTGGGATGCAAGTTGCACATTGAGCACCATTATTGAAAACATGTCAATTTATTCTGATAGGTGCTTCTTGTGGAGGGATGCTGACTATTTAGTAGGACTTATTGGACTCTGTCCGAGCAGGTAAGTTCTTCATTTTGGAATCATGAAGAAGCCATGCCATAAGTTTCAGAGTTTGGATGTTGAGGTGGCATGTGCTGCCATGATGCTCAGTAAGGATGTTTGGCACCACCGGGAGAGGGATGAGTTGATCTATCAACAGGTAGTGGAGGTAAGAGAACCAGGGTTGTCTTGGCCAGGCTGAGGCTATTAGAATTACTGTGGACTGATCGAACCAAATCCTGTTGATCACTCTGGCGATAAAGGAATTGGTGGAAAAGCATAGAGTACGGGAGCTCTCCGGAGAATGGTGAAGGCGTCCCCTTATGACCTCTTGTGCAGTCCTGCCCAGGAGCAGAATCTGTGGGATTTGCGATTGTGAGGTGTTGCAAAGAAGTCCATAGTCAGAAAGCTCCATTTGTGGAAGACTGAGAGGGTATTGATCTCTCACTCATACTGATATGAGAAATATCTTCTCAGTTTGTCGGCTCTCACATTCTGTTGTCCCAGTATATACATGGCTGTTGGAGTTATCTGGTTCCCGATACACCAGTTCCAAAATCTGATTGCTTCGGCATATAGAGAGTTTAATTGGGCAACCCCCTGCCAATTGACATAAAACATAGAAGGTGTGTTGTCCATGAGGACACGGATAGTTCTGCCCTTTATCAGGGGAAGGAAATGGGCGCAAACCCTGTGAATGGCCCTGAGCTCCAGGATGTTGATGTGGAAGTGTCTCTTGTGTTGGGCCATGTACCCTGTATTGATGCTGCATGACAATGGGCCCCCCAGCCCATGAGTGATGAATCTGTCATTATGGAGACTGAGGGGTCTGGCCGGTGGAAGGGTATGCTGGCAAGCAGATTGGCTGGATATGCCACCACTCTACAGACTGCAGTACTGGTGGAGGAAACATGAGATGCCTTGTGAGGCTGTGTCGGGTTGGTATATAGTTGATTGCAAGCCTATGTTGAAGGCATTTCATATGTAGCCTTGCAAATAGGACTACAAACATTGTGGCAGCCATATGTCCCAATAGTTGGAGGCACGTCCGGACCGTGGAGAAGGGAGTCTGCTTGACCTGTTGAACGAGGTCACAGATTGCCTCGAAACTTTGCAGCAGGAGGTAGGCTCTTGCAGTGACTGAGTCTAATAATGCCCCAATAAATTCTATCCTTTGAGTAGGTTGTATGGTGGATTTTTGTATATTGATAAGCAGGCCAAGTCAAGAAAAACATTCCCTGGTAACCGTTGTAATGATAGTAGTTTGTTGATAGGTAGGGCCCTTGATTAGCCAATTAGTCAATTAGGAAAGATAATGATGTTTTACTTTCTCAGGAAAGCCATAACTACAGCTAGCGTCTTTGAAAATACTCAAGGGGCCATAGAGAGGCCCAAGGGGAGGACTCTGTAGTTTTGGCCCATGACAAATCTGAGAAATCTTCTGTGAGATGGGTGGATAGTTATATGAAAATATGCGTCTTGGAGGTTGAGGGCTGAGAACCAGTTCCCTTCATCCAGCGCAGGTATGATGGTTGCCAGGGTCACCATCCCGAATCTTATATTGCAAATGAACTTGTTGAGTTTCCTGAGATCAAGGATTGGTCTCCATCCCCCTGTATTTTTGACTATGAGGAAATAATTGGAGTAGAACCCTCTCCCTTTGTGTTCTTTGGAGACGGGTTCTATCACCCCAAAGGTGAGTAATTTTTGCACTTCTGCCTATGGTAGGGGTTCGTGAGAGAGGGGTCCCTGAAAAGGGACAGGGTAGGGGGTTAGGTAGGGGGCATGGATGTGAAGGGGATTGTGTAACCTGATTTGATAATTTCTAGGACCCATTTGTCTATGGGAATGTGGGCCCATTGTAGGCAGAAAGGTCTTAGGAGGTGATAGAAGGTGACCTTGGAATGAACTGGTAGTGTGGACTGGTCGCTCAGACCCCCGACCAAAGCTTCAAATTTGTTGTTTTTTGGAGGTGGATTGATTTGTGGAGGAGTGGTTTTGCTGAGTTCTCCTCCTGTAAAATCGTTGCTTAAGCCTGTTATCATATGGCCTCTGCTGCTGCCTGTAATAATTGTAATTATTGTAAGCCTTTGGTAGGGAGTATATTTGCATTTCTTATTGGGTGAGGTGTACATACCGAGCGTGCAAATTGTTGTGCAAGAGTCCTTCATTGAGTGCAGGATCTCATCTGTGTTGTTAGCAAATAGTTGTCTTCCATCAAAGGGGAGATCCTCCACCTTTGCAGTTCTCTTGGGACCCGTGATGATTGCAGCCATGAGGCCCTATGCATGACAATGGCTGTTGTTCTAGCCGCAGTATCTGCGACATCCATAGTGGTTTGGAGAGCAGTTTTTGCTATCGAATAACCCTCCTTGATAATGGATTGGAGGTGAGATTGTTTATTATCAGGGAGGTCCTGTAGCAGGTCTTGTAATTTGGCATAATTGGCGTTGTCATAATTGGCCAGGACTGTATAATTCGATATACGGAATTGGAGTGTGGCTGAAGAGTACACTTTGCAGCCAAAGGTGTCAAGCCGTTTGTGTTCTTTTTCCTGGGGCGTAGATTTAAATTGTGGGTTCTTTGCCTTATGATTAACTGAGTCCACCACGAGAGAGTTTGGCTGGGGCTATGCAAAGAGAAAGTCCATGTCCTTTGCAGGGACAAAATATTTTCTGTCCGCTCTGCGGTTTGTGGGCTGAACAAAGGCTGGATTTTTCCACAAAGCTTCCTAAGGTTCAAGGCTAGCTTCGTTGATAGGTAAAGTTATCTTTGAGGATGCTGTGGATTGTAATATTGTGAGGAATTTATATTGTTTATCCTGAACCTCTTGTAAAGTGATGTCTTGGGATTGGGCTACTCAAATAATTCCTGAAATTGTTTCAAGTCATCTGCTGGTGGAGAAAGAGAGATCTGGAAAACTGTTTCATCCTGCCTGGACCTAGGTTTGTGTGAGGAACTCTCTGAATCTGAGTGAGGTAAGTTGTCATGCTCATTAGAAGCTTGAGAGATAACTGAGGGCGGGTGGGGAGGCGAGGAATGCGCAGAAATTGTGGGTGAGTGCATCAAAGTTTGCTGTTGTTGGGATGTAGAGGCTATGTGCCTTGAGCGGTAGGCATAGGAGATACGTGGTCGGTACCCTGGCCGTGCATCCCCAGGGGCCCATTGAAGCTGGAATTTATGTGGGGGATACATCCATGACGGTTGGACCACATGGGATGTTGCTGGTCTTTGTATGAATGCCAGGAAGACAGTGATAGAGAAGGAGAGGAGTGGCCCGATGATAACCTGCTCCTATGACTGCTACCATACTCAGATCGTGGGGATATCAGTGTAGGCGGAGGAAAGGCACCCTGTGGCATAATAGTGTGCCCCTGCATTTTGGAGCGTGGCAAGCAAGCTGCCGCTCTTGTGTCAGGCTGAGGAGATTTTTGTAGATGCCACGTTTTGCGCAGTGCCTTTTTGTGCTGTGGTGTCAGGGAGTGATCAAGTTTACTCCACCCCATTTCTTTCAGGCACTGAGGGAGAGCTCACAGGTGCTGATGGTGGAGGCATATGCGGCCTCCCTGGGGCTGCTGCCTCATTGACGCCGGTTGGAGTGGTGAGTTTAGACTCCACCTCAGCTCTCCTGGCTGAGGCTGATTTATGTTTCTCCGCAGTGCCATAGACTGATGGCACCGGGGAACACGGGGCTCTGGGCAACACTGATAAGGAGTGCACTGGGGAAGCCCTTGTGGCTTGAGAGCCTTTACAGGGTGAGGAAGCTGCCCTGTCAGAGGGCTTTTGCTGTCCCTGCACCTCTTCTGGTTTGTCCCTTGATGGTTGAAGAGACTTTTCTGAGAGTAAAGTTTTAAGCCTCATTTTGCAGTCTTTTCTGGCCCTAGTTGTCATATTCAGGCAGTGAGGGCACTTATGTGCTGCATGAGAGTCCCCCAGGCATTTGACACAGGAGGCATGGCCATCAGAGGTGCATCATGTCTCTGCAGGAATCACATCTTTTAAAGCTGGGGGAACCCAGCATACTGAAGAGAAAAAAAGCTGCGCTGTGGCAGCTGCTGCTTTTTTTTTCTTAAGCATAGCAAACGTTGAAACAAGCTATAACTGACTAAACTATGACGAAAAACCTAAAACTAATTCTTATTTCCTATCAGGAAGAAGAGCGCTGCTCTGAACTCCGTCTTCAGCCGAGGAAGGTTGAAAAGGAACTGATGGGACTTGCGCTGTGCGTGCACTCCACAAATAGCGGGGAGAGGGGAGACTCTAGGTGCACAAGCGCAGCGCGAGGGGCACTGCTCTGAAAAAATCTCCAATCCCCGGTGTGAGGATGCACCGAGACCAGAGTGGAGCACCCACAGGGACACCACTCGTTGAAGAATGTACGATACACAAATAAAAATGCTTCTGAGTTACAGAACATTTCTTAACATATTTAGATTTACAAACTTTTTCTCAATAATCTACAGAATTATGCATTCTTTCATGTAAATAGTCAATTATCACTCAGAAGTATTAATATATTAGTAATGTTTAAAATAACATACTACTAAATTGCATGTTTCCACAGTGAAATGTTCCTGAGTACACAGAGACAAAACATTCATTCACTATATCTTTACCCTAAAACACTCTGAATTTTAAAATCAATATAGATGAGAAACTCAAAATGGCTAATAGATTCAAACTTTCACTAATTTAAGAAAACTAACAGCAGCAGTATAGCATATTATTTAGAATATCTCGCTTTTTTGATAAATTCTACCTAATACTGAAAAACATAAATGTTTTAAAATACTTGAAAGAACAATGTTATTAATCCATTGCTTAACTAAATTACTTTCAAAATATGTTTTCAAGTGATATTGGATTCTGCTCCCTGGGAATAAAATCAAAGACAGCTCCTGCTTCCTAAATTACATTAGTTTATTGTTAGTAATTTCTAGATATCTAACAAAAATATATTCCAAGGCTACATACCATTCTGCAAAGTGATGAATTATCTTCTATTTTCTCCCATTAAAGTTAAAGCCTCTTTCCATAAAAGTTTCTAGAATACTTATATGTGCAGAAACTTTAATAATTTATACTTTTGACATTCAGATATTATATGACCCACTGAATATCCTTAATTAATTGGGTAGGGACATGTCTGTATAGCATCACAAATTTAAAACATGCTTTTAAATATTTTAAATTAGAGCCTCCAATTAAAATTGTACATGTCATATTGTCTCATTTAATTCTACTGTTCTTTTTAGGACACAGCCTTAGCTGAACAAGCCATATAGATGTGAGCTGAGCTCAATTAGTTTCTGATGTTCTGCCAAATTGCCTCATTACCTGTCATACTAACACCAATGACACTTTTAGAGTCAAGCTCTTTGCATCCACATTATTCTCTTTGGGAAAAAATAATTAGAAGAGTAAAAATAAGTAATATCCTAATAAATTGTGAACCAACTTATAAATAATATAAAATAGCAGTAGGATATATGCCGGTTGTGTTCAAAAATTACTTGTGTATAATACAAAGCCTCCATAAAATCCCCAGTTTTCTATTATTTACAAGTGTTCCAGGTAATACATTTTCTAAATCCCATATAATGGGGACTGACAAGTTGCTCTGCCTATTTACAGACACCTAAATAAAAGTAATCTTATATTCACAACTGCTTAGCACCCATAGCTTCAATTACTACCCTTAAACTTCAGTATTATATTCAATACTCCCCTAGTACTAGTGATGGTGGCCTTTACTGATGACATAACACTGACTCAACTGAACTGATCACAAAGGCTCACAAGACTACAAGGCCCTTTATTTGTCCCAGCAATGTTGGAATAAAGACTAAATTCAATGAATGCGGTTTAATTAGAACACAATTTCATTCACTTAATGTACCCGGGAATACCTGACAATAAATTGTACAGTGCACTCCATCATTCTTTCCTTAGTGATTTCCACCTAATTGGGTGTCAACCCTTCTCCTTCCAGCCCATTGCTGGGATCCTCCACATATAACTTGTATAACAGTTAAGGAACTGGAGAAATTGGGGGCAGGGAGGATTGTCTTCGCATTGCCTCATATATTAGGAGCCCCTACCCCTCTTTTCCTAGATTCCATAGCAGATGATTCCCTCTAAATCCACTTCCAACTCTTGCTTATCAGGGAACCATATCCCTTCTGTAACAAATGCCTTCACTGTACACCTGCCATATCTGCTGCCTACTAAGGGCGCATCTACACTAGTGTCACACAGCAATTCTGTTATTTCGAAATAATATCGAAATAGTGGGTGGCTTATTCTGACTTCTGTAAACCCCATTCCACAAGGAATAACTCCTCTTCTGAAATAGCTATTTTGAAATAGTTGCAGTATGGATGCTCCATCACTGCTATTTCGAAATAGCTCCTCATGAGGGCCATTCTATGTACTTTCTCCCCTGTGCTTCCTGGGGTTCTAAATCAAGATAGTGCATCCACAATAAGGGAGCATGCCTCAGACTAATTTTGAGGCTTCCTTGTAGTGTGGATGTTCTAGTTTGAAATAAGCTATTTCGGAATATATCTTCCAGTATAGTTTATTCTGAAATAAGTGTGCGGTGTAGACATATCCATGTTTCAACATCTTGACATAACCTTCTTGCCTACATTACTAGATGACTTGCTGTGTGCAAGATGAAAATATGCATACCACCTTGGCCAATTTCATGGAGAGGAAAAAAATCTTTCCCAACACAAAGAAAAAAGGCAACTTGTGAAATACCCAATGAAATAAAAAAAAATACCTGGTCCTGTTCTGCACCTTGGCTGTTAGGGTGAGTGTTACTAATTGATGATTGATTAGAGACAGCTGGTTTGTTTTGATTCATGTGGTGAGTAAGTGCCCCACTTTTTCTGGTCACTTTCAGTTCCCTTCTTGGCTCCTCTCAGTGAAGTCTCTCTTTCCTCTCCCTTGCAACCCAAATGCAGTAGGGACACTTAAAAGAGATCTGCCCACCTATATTTCTGCCAGCTGACCTAGAGGCCCCCCACATTCAGTTATGTGAACACTGTTTCAAAGGAAATCGCATGTTTATTCTTTATATATCTACTTCAATATTTACAACACTTCTAAACAGTGAAATAACAAAATGAAAGCCATTTGGAATTGCTTCTGATAAGAAATTGCAAAAGCCTATCTGGCCTAAGATTGCAGAGATGTACTATCTGGATGTGAATTTGTTTAGTTGCAGAGGGTAACATGACTTGTATTAGTTTAGATCTAGCATAATGGTAAAATTTGTGGTTGCTTACCTAAAACTTTTCCCTTTTTCAAAGAGATTCATTTACATAACCTCAGTGCAAGTCATCCCCTTTCTGACTGGATGGCTGAGGAGGGACTAGTCCCCACTGTTTTATAACCCCCTTGGTTTAAAGATGGTTTCAAAACTAGCTCCTCTGACATCTGGACCACAAGAAAAAAAATTCTTGCACCCACATCATCATCTTGCAAAAATAATACTCAACAACTGATTATTATGAACAAAAAGTAAAATTAACTGCAGAGAACTTCAACCATAAGTGAAAAAGATCTTTTTTTAAAGAGGGCTGGATCTGTGGATCTATCCTTTGAAAGAAGGGAAAAATCTCAGGTAAGCACCCATATTATCCCATTATCTCTCAGTGCTGGGTCCATCAGCAATAAGTGTGGGATTTTCTCACCAGTGACAAAATTCCCAAAGAGGAGAAAAATAATGGAATTTAGAAAAAGGATTCCCTAGCTCCTAACTCTGAAGAATCACTGCACTGTTCAGGACTTACCTGACAAAAGCTTCTTTGGCTGAAAACTGAATTTTTATCATGTAAAACTTGATAAATATATGCAGGAATGACCAAGTTGCAGACTGATAGTCATAGGTTGCTCACTACTACTTTTGCATTTTTTGTTGTTGGATGAAACAGGACTAGTATGGTTGGGTTTTTTCATGCTCTCAGTTCTTTACATGTAAAACTTTGAGGCTTGCCTTACATTCAGCAAATGAGAACTCTCTCCTTTGGGTGTGAAGGATCTGGGGGAAAAAAAGGCAGCTATGAGATCATCTTATCTTTGTGAAAGATACAGCAGGATGGATTAACTGCCAAAGCTACTATCTGTAACTACATTCTTGTTGAAGTGACTAGTGATCAAAAAGGTCATTTTCATAGTCAAGTAATACAGGTACAATGAAACTGATTTTATATGCTCAAAATATGATTGAGCTAAAGCACTGAGCAGAATATTCAAGTCCCAAGATGGAACTCTATGTTACTTTAGGAAGATGCAGTGGCTGAACTAAATACTAAGATGATTACTCAGATTACAATAAATCCATGTTGATGCAATATTTCAATAGCTGATGAGTTGTTTGACTGGACTCCTCCTTGGATGGAGCTCTGACTAGAACTGTCCAGGGAAATGTGTGCCTGTAACTCTTTCTGCTTCAGAAAATCCACCAGAATAAAGACTGTTGTGAACGCTTGGGGCATGGATGACCATCTAAAAGGCAACTGTACTGCAAATGATCAGTCCCATCAGTGAATCAATGGATTCACTGAGAAATTTCCAAGGTATTTGGTGAACAGAATCAATGGATAATAAGGTAACACCTCTGGCAGAATGCCGCCATTATGGTCTTCAAGCTCTCCTATCTTGAATTGGATCCTACTTATGAGCTTGTTCAGGTGTTCAATACTGCTTTGTCCTCTCTAAATCTGTTGGGTACCAGATACAAGACTCAGTAGTGGCTAGAGAATATCTCCACCTCGGGCTGTCTCTCTGTTGTGCTGATTCACAAAAGATGATTTATGGTCTTTAGCAAATTTTGCCTCTTTTCTGCATTTCTAGTTGTAAGAGAAAAAGGGAAAGTGGTGATTTGGAATGTTTGAACATTTTATGATACACCCTTATCAAATCCCATTCAGGATACACCTGTGTCATGGGGAGAGAAGCCATTGATTTCTGAATTTTTATAGTCTTCCTGCTAGATGTTGCTCATTGGAACACTCCTGTGTTTCTAGTGTTGGAATTTGCACTGCAGGAAGACTCCTTTCTCCCCCTTTCTGGGCTTAGACTTCTTCTAAATGCTTTTTCTGTATTCTTGTCTTCTGTACTTACTTACATGAATGCTGGCTATCCCTTTTACTTGATTTGGAGTTAGGAGCTTTCTGCCACCACTTTCTTTAACAGCTCCCCAGATAACAAACCTTCTGAATTTTTTGAAGTCATTAAATGTGATTTTGGCCTGTATATTGAAGGCCATGTTATGTGCTGCAAACATCAAGGCATACCTGGTTGCTTCAGCTATGAATGATGAGTCATTGACATTTTCTTCAGTTGTGCATCTAACCATAATTATTTACTCTTTTTGGTACAATTACTGGCAAATCAGTAGTCTTGGTGAGTATTACTTTTGCAAAACATGTTGCTGTAGCAGAAACCATCAGAGAGAAAGATGCAGGGTCAAAGGTACTTTAGTGACATTTTTACTCAGGAGTCATTGGGTTCTTTCAGCAAAGAGTCCCATTCGACTGGGATAGCAGTGTCTTTAACTAGTACTAAAACTGACCTGTTCATTTTCATCAGAAATACAATCTGCTTCTCTACAGAACATTTTGTAAACATTTTGCAAGGCCTGTACAATTTCATAGAGTTTTCTGGTGAAGGGCAATGTGTGGTTCAGACTTTTACCCAGTTGAAAATTCTTTTTTTGTAATTTCTATACCAAGCCTTTCTTCTTTCTCCTTAGAATCTTTTCTAATGTTTTCATATAATAGAATACTCATGTATCTAATCAACTTTCATCATCTAAATACATCTTTAATGACACAGTTGGATAAAGATTCTTTCTGCACTTCATTCTGGGTACGTCTACACTGCAGGCTTATTTCGAAATAAGCTATTCCGGAAGAAATACTCCAAAATAATTTATTTCAAAATAGCACTCCTACACTACAGGGAAGCCTCATAATTAGTCTGAGCCAGGCTTCCCTAATGTGGATGTGCCACCTTGATTTAGAGCCCCAGGAGACCCTGGGGAGTAATTGCTTTGAATGGCCCTGGGGAGGAGCTATTTCAAAATAGCAACAGTGGAGCGTCCACATTAATGCTATTCCAAAATAGCTATTTTGGAATAGGTGTTATTCCTCATGGAATGAGGTTTACAGAAATCAGAATAAGCTATCCTTAATTTCAAATTTATTTTGAAATAACGGAATTGCTGGGTAGATGCTCACATTGTTAATTCAGAATAATGTTCGTTATTCTGAAATAACACTGCTATGTAGATGCACCCTCTGCGGGTCAGAGTCTGAGATGGAGAGTTCACCTTCCTTCTTCAGAGAAGATCTTGATTTTCCTTTTGATTTCTTTTTCTACTCCAGGACTTGGAAAGAACTGATTCTCTAGCATTCTTTTTCTTTAATGATGCTCATGAATATGAGAATGAAAACAAAGAAAATGAAAGTAAAGATGAAGAAGATCCAGAAACAAACAATTATATTTCTTTTACAATGTTTCTTCTTTCCATGCCTGAAAATCTTGTGAGCAAAGACGCTAGCTCTGATGCCTTCCAATGACAAGTTAGAGGAACTGCTATCACCAAAAGAACAGCACATATTTCTTCTGAGACTACATGTACACTACACACCCCAGAAGGACTGACAGAATTGCCAGGAGGGTGGGAGAGGGGTGGACAAGATAAGGGAGCAGCTCCATGCTCCCTGAAGGGGCAGGGCCTTGAACAGAAAAAGCAGGGCTAGCCTCCCCTTGCCAGCCCTTGTGGAAATTTAAAGGGAGGCAATGGGACACTACACTGCTAAAAATGTCAATATAGACAGGGAAGGCACTGCTTGTTCTTCAGAGAACCAGGTAGGTATATTCACAGACCATGCCCAATGGCTTCTGGTGTGTCTTTACTCACCTTTGTAAACATCAATGTCTACACTGCCGTTTATACTTTGGCTACAGATGCATTTCAGTGTATGTACTCTACATGTCACAGTAAGGAGGGGGCAACATAGATCTACCCAATGTTTCTCAAACCCTTTTTCCCTTTTAAAATGTTACTTATTAGGAGAGATGGAGATTGGGAACCTGAGTCAGATGATGAGTCTTGTGAACCTCTTCTGTGAAGGGGAATCCCTTTATCTTTTCACTTCTGTGACTGGACAAAAAGCCTGTAAGGAGGCAGCTTGCTATCTGTGGGTCACAAGAGGGTATCACCTGTGATAAAGGAATTCTCTGTGTCAAATCCAAGAAAGCCCTAACCCAAGAGGGAATTTCTTGCTGAGGGAGAGATTCCCCTCTTTTTTCCCCCTCAGTGTAGAATTTTTGGCTTCCTTTAGAGCTTATGAAAGGAGAGCAAATTTCCTGATGAGGGTCTGGAGATGGAAGGAAAACGAGACTTGTGCAACCAGAAGGTGAATGCCCAAAATGGTCTATTGGGTTGTTTTTTGCTCTGTCTGTTGCAGCTCCAGCTGGTCCTGCATATGTTTTCCTGTTATGGTTTCTGCTTATGTTAGGCTGCTGTCTTTTAAGCTAACCATCTTTTGTGGCAGAAAAGCTCTCAATTTTTTATATCATCCTCTGAGACATATGAAGCCTGACAGTCAGCCTCCCCATTCATGGGGAATTGGGTTGTGGATTAGGGTGAGGCAACTAAATCAATACCTGTCTAGCCCAGCTTATGAGGCAGCTGGAAAACACACAGCACAAATGTCTCCTTCATCATCTGGCACAGATCCACAGGAGGAGGAACATAGCCTAGGTCTCTTGTTTGGGCCGTCTTCTTGATGTTCCTAGCTTGTAAGATGAGCAAGGTTTTCTTGGGGGGAGGCACTGAAAGGGGGGTCTACTGTGGTAATTTTTCTGTCTGTCTTGTATTGAATGTTACAAAAATGGAGGGTATTGTTCATGATTTTTTAAAAAGTGATTCATAAAAATCTGAAAAATATTAATAGTAAAAATGTCATGTTTCATAATTTATGGGGGAGACTAAGTGTGGAATGCTGGCTTGTTAGCACACATTTGTTAATATACATTTTATGTTAATATATTCTTTCAAAATGTTTAGATACAGTTCACACTATTTAATAATATGGCATGCCAGCAGCATGTGATTAGCCCACTGGCTGTGGCTATTGGTTGACCAGTGGTGGCAGGTGGACCACAGAGAGCTGGCTAATCACAGGATGCTGCCATCTCCTTGCTTTCAGCTGCTTCTACAGGGTTCCAAGTGAATATGCAAAGAAGTATCCTGATGCCTGTACAAACTGGTGAAACCAAGGAATAAACAATGTTAGCTGCCCAATCTTCCAGTGCCTCCCTCTAACTCTCTTAACACCTCCCTCCCCATCGAGTAACTTCTCCTTCCTTTCTGTCCCACTAGTTGCTGCCTCCGGAACTCTCATGGAGATTATTCCTGCTGCATTCAAAAACCAATTACAGAAGACCCCCTACTCACATGAAATTCCTTAGCTCTGCAACACTGGGTAAACTTAGCAATTCTTGTTCTGTGAAGTTCCTTGCCTCCCGAGGGCTTGTCTACATGGTGAGTCACAGTGTGGAAAGCCAGCAGTGCACACAACCTTGCCACACAACGTCTTGTGTGGACATAGCTATACAGACTTGCATTGTGTATTAGCAGAGTCCACATGGCAGATGGATGTGTGGCAAGCTGGTGTGCTATAGCTTTACATCCTGGCTTACTAGCATAGTAAATTATTGAATGGACAAGCTCAGAAGAAATTGAAATCTGTGAACTTCTTACTTTTTACTAACTGCCTGATTCATTTTTCACTGAGGTAAGCTTTGGTTTCCACAGAATACCCAGTATACACAGAAAAGATTCCAAAGATAATACAGAGTGAACAAGCCAGGTCTTTTACAAAATATTGCATAATTAAAAACACACATGTCCATGGTAGCTTTCCCACTTTCAAATACGGGTTAAAAAGCGCTTAACAACCAGCCCATTTTGAATTACTCATTCAAAAAGGTTCATAATTCAGGAAAATCACAATTTATTTTCAGGACTGCAATCAAAGACTGTTTTTACTGATAATTTCTCTACTTAAACTGCCAAATTTCAACTTTCAGATCCTAGCCAATTTGGTGCTAGAATTTATGAAATAAAAGTCATAAGAATAATGAGGAGAAAAGTATGTTTCCCCTTTTAGCATAGTTCTAATTGGCCGAATCAGCTTTATTCAAACTTTCAAAAAACTTTTCAAGGAGAGACGAACACCTTATCTCCAAAAAAATCTGAAAACAGGAACTTTAAAATGTAAGGGTATGTCTACACTACAAAGTTAATTCGAACTAACAGCCGTTAGTTCAAATTAACTTTCATAGGCGCTACACATGCAAACCGCTAGTTCAAACTTAATTCAAACTAGCGGAGCGCTTAATTCGAACTAGGTAAACCTCATTCTACGAGAACTAACGCCTAGTTCGAATTAAGTAGTTCGAAGTAAGGGCTGTGTAGCCACTTAATTCGAACTAGTTGGAGGCTAGCCCTTCCCAGCTTGCCCTGGTGGCCACTCTGGGCCAAACCAGGGAAACTCTTCTGCCCCCCTCCTGGCCCCGGAGCCCTTAAAGGGCCACGGTCTGGCTACACTGCTCATGATAGCTGCAAGCCTGCCAGCACCCAGCCAGCAGACCCTGCACCTGGGACGGCATGAGCCAGCCACCCGCTGCCATCCAGCCCTCCGCCTCTTCCCAGGACCAGGCTGGCGGCTCCCAGGAGCCTGCCCGGGGCCGCAAGAGGGGGGCGCCCGCCTGGTCTAGTGCAGAGATCGTGGACCTCATTGAGGTTTGGGGGGAAGCTTCCAATGTCCATGATCTCCTCACTAGCCACAGGAACGCGGCCGTCTACAGCCGCATGGCTGCCAGCCTGGCCACCAGAGGCCACATGCGGACCCGAGAGCAGATCCGCTGCAAAATCAAGGACCTGCGGCAGGCCTACTCCAGGGCGTCCCAGCCAGGGGCTGACCCGGAGGCATGCCCTCATTATGAGGTCCTGGACCGCATCCTGGGGTCTCACGCAGTCCATGCCCCCCGGGTGGTGATCGACCCCGGGGCAGAGGGACCAGTCCCTGACACCGAGGAGGAGGAGGAGGACGCCAAGAGCCAGGAGCCTTCAGGGAGCCTGCCCAGGACCCAGGACCCGAGGCATCCCACAGAGCACATCGGCTGTGTCGTCCGAGGCTGAGGAGGGCTCCACATGTGAGTGCCATCATGCTCCCCTTATGTGTATGGGGGGGTGGGGAGAGAGGGAGCCCAGGGACCGTGCGCCTGGGCCTTGCCCACCATGGAGCAGCAGCTGGGTGTCATGCAGGGGCCCTGGCCCGTTCCCCACATGCCGACCTCACCTTGCAGAGGGAGACTGGGTTTCACCCACTGTGTCCCCAGGGAGAACTGACCACTGCTCTTGTTTCACCACAGCCGCAGCACCTGGGACTGCAGGGTGGACCACCCCGCCTGCAACAGCCATCCGCACCCGGGCCAGCAGGCACACCAGGAACCTGGAGGACTACCACCGGCGACACCTGCGGCTACTGCGGCTCCGCACCCAGGACCACTGGGTCCGGAGGACCTGCGGCTGCAGCAGCGGAGCTTGGAGGCGCTGGAGGAGCAGGGCTGTGCCCTCAGAGGCCACCTCCAGACCCTGGTGGACAGGTTCCTGCCTCCTCCTACTCCGGCCCCTGCGGCCGCCCCAGCTCTTGCTCCTCCTCCCACTCCTGCTCCCCTTCCCGCTTCCTCCACACCCCCCATCCTCCTGCCCCACCCTCCACACCCGCTCCCCCCCGACGCCCCCGCACCCGCAGTGCTGCGAGACAGGAAAGCCAGCAGGACCCCCAACCCTGAGCTTTCCCTTCCCTTCCTCCCCTTCCTCCCCCTTCCAGCTCCCTCCTCCCAGGTTTCCCCCTCCCCTCTCCCACCTTTATTCCCCCCTCCCCCCACCCCAGTTATGTACAATAAAAAGAGATTGTTGTTTTCAAAACAGGTGTCTTTATTTAACATTAGGAAGGGGGGTTAGGGAGGGGAAAGGGGAAGGAGGGGAGGGTGGAAGAAGGCCCCAATGGGGCATGCAGGGAAAGTTCAGTCCTCCTCCTCCACCAGGAAGGTCTCCCGCAGGGCTTTCCGGATCTGGACGGCCCCCCGCTGGGCCTCCCAGATGGCAGCAGTGCGGGGCTGAGCGTAGTGGCCAGCCATGCGCTCAGCCTCAGCCATCCAGGCTGGCAGGAAAGCCTCCCCCTTCCACTTGCACAAATCGTTCAGCACGCAACATGCTGCCACCACGGGAGGGATATTGTGCTTGGCGAGGTCGAGGCGGGTGAGGAGGCACCTAAATCTGGCTTTCAGTCGTCCGAAGGCCCCCTCAACCACAATGCAGGCCCTGGTGAGCCTGGCATTGAAGGCCTGGCAGGAGGGTTGAGGTGCCCCGTGTACGGCTTCATCAGCCAGGGCTGTAGAGGGTAGGCTGCATTCCCCACCAGGCAGACGGGCATGTCCACGTCCTCGACCCTGATGTGACGGTCAGGGAAGAAGGTCCCAGCGTGCAGCCTCTGGCACACGGAGGAGTTGCGGAACACCCTGGCATCGTGTGCCTTGCCTGACCAGCCCACATTAATGTCCGTGAACTGGCCCCGGTGGTCAGACATGGCCTGCAGGAGGATGGAGAAGTACCCCTTGCAGTTGATGTACTGGGAGGCCTGGTGTTCCGGGGCACGGATGGGGATGTGCGTCCTGTCGATGGCTCCCCCACAGTTGGGGAAGCCTGAGGGCACCGAACCCCTGGATGATGGCGTCTGGATCGGCGAGGTGGACCACCCTGCGGAGCAGCATCCGGTTGATGGCCTTGACCACCTGCAGAGAGACACAGCAAACCGTGAATCACTGGGGCACCTGGGCGGCTGGGAGTGTTTGTTCCCTGGCACTGCCCCGCGCCCCACTCCCAGAAGCAACCCCCGCTGCGATCCTGGCCGCCACCGGCGGCCTGTAGTACAGCCGGGACAGACTGAACCCTCCCATGGGGAGCACTGTCACCTCCTCCCCCGCCCCCATTTTCCCTGGGGTGGCCCATTCCCTCCTTGCAGCCCTCCTCCCCCCCCGGCCCAGTGGCCGGTGAGTGCCGTACCTGCATGAGTACTGCTCCAATGGTGGATCTCCCCACACCGAACTGGTTCCCGACGGATCGGTAGCTGTCCGGCATGGAGAGCTTCCAGAGGGCGATGGCCACACACTTCTGGAGGGGGATGGCGGGCCTCATGCAAGTGTCCTGTCGCCGCAGAGCAGGGGTGAGCCACTCGCAGAGTTCCAGGAAGGTGTCCCTCTTCATCCTGAAGTTCTGGGTCCACTGTCTGTCTCCCCAGCGCTCCAGGACCATGCGGTCCCACCAGTCGCTGCTGGGGTCCAGACGCCAGATGCGGTGGGGCACGCTGGTATCCGGGTGCTGCTGCGGCTCCTCCATGGCCCCCAGGGAGGCCAGGTGGAGAGGCAGGGGGCTGACGTGCACCAGGTGGTGCCAGGCAGCCTTTGCTGGCAGGCTTGCAGCAGCAAGTCCAAAAACTGGAGCAGAATGCCCAGGGCGAGCTCTGGCTCCATGGTGCCAACTGCGGCGGCGTCCCCAATGGGAACCACCGACACAGGCAGGCGCAGAGGAAAACGCTTTGCTGTCCCTTGGCGAGGTAGGCAAGCAAGCGGAGAAGCTGAGAACCGGCTGTCCAGAGGTGTCCCTTTAAGCACGAGCCTCAGATAGCCTCAGACAGCAGCCACACAAAGCAACTACTGACCCGATGCCCTGCCGGAACCGGTTTCATCTGCCCTTAAATGCGACCCAGCGTCCAATCAGTGTGGACGCGCTAGTTCGAATGAGCAAAATGCTAATTCGAATTAGTTTTTGGGTCTAGATGCGTTAGTTTGAATTAGCTTAGTTTGAATTAACTAATTAGAACTAAGTTAGTTCGAATTAACTTTGTAGTGTAGTCATACCCTAAGCGCTTATGCAAATTTAACTAAAATTATTACTAGCGTGATACACGGGGTCTCATGGTAGCCAGATCAAATCACTCAATTAGGGTGCACTGCAAGGAATTAGACATCCAGCCCCAATATTTATATTCACTGAGCCACCACAAAACAAATTCTGTATTACTTTATTAGTTGATCAGAAGTCCAGACAATATAGTTTCCTTAAAGTATGCAGCCTCAGGCCACCACCCAGATACCACAGCTAAATAAAGTTCTACCAGTCCCAAAAGATCAGACACACTACCTCGCAGGCTAGTGAATATTTCAGACCCTATCCCAAATATATGCTTGTAGACCATTCTTATTAACTAAACTACGATTTATTAAATAAGAAAGAAGAGAGAGCATTGGTGAAAAGATCAATACACATGAGTTCAGTTCTTGAGGTTCAGTTACATATTAGAGATGGGGATTTTGTAGCTGCAAAAAGTTTAGTCCATGGTTACAGTCCAATATCCATATCCAGGATGATTCCATCTAGTGACTTAGGATCTTAATCATTGTGGGTTAGGTTGCCCCTGTATAAAACCTCAAACAGTTTTGAGACCTGAAGACAACGTCCATTAAACGGACACAGGATATCCTGAGATCAAATTTCTTATGGCTTGCAGCTTTCCCCATGAGCATCCAAGCAGATATGAGACCAAAAGGATCAGGACTCATGGGCGTTTATACATTTGCAGCAGCCTCTTGGCCAGTAAGAACACAATACGCTTTTATTGTAACCCCATAGTAATTAAACTTCAGGTAATTAACATAAGGTAATTTATCCATTAAGGAGTTTATCATAGTCTTTAAAGACAATGACATTATTTCACCTCTGGACTTCCCATCTCTAATGTCCATCAATAAGTATTAGCCAAGATGGTCAGGAACATAACTTCACACTCAAGGTATTCCTAAACCTCCAAGTATCAGAATCTGGACAATTCAAAATTTCTCTGTTCTATTCATTACTTCTGACACATTTTGCACTATCACTGTCAGAAGACAGCACACCAGGATAGATGGATTCACAGTCTACCCAGCATGACTGTTTGTATGTTCTTAAAGCTATTTTTTTTGTTGTAACTGGGAGAGAAATCTAAATCTAATCACTCTAGTAATTTCTAAATGTGCCAATCCATGTGATCACACTGATGTCTGAGAGTTCCTCAGAATTTTTAAAATATTGATTTGGAAATATAACTAAAACATACAGACCCATGCTTTTCTGGCTACCTTTTCTCTAACATCAATAGGAGTCCAGTATTTATTTAGTATAGGTGAGTATGAAATAATTTCACAATCGTTTTCCAATGAAATTTTGTATGAATCTGGAGTTGTGGTGCATTAATGTATTTCTATACAGCTGTCTTCCCAGCTCTCATTTATTTATTTTTAAATCTCCATTGATTGCACTATCTTCCTAGTAGCCTGAAAATGATCATTTTCCCAATACCCATGTTGTCTTTTTCTGATTGGCAAATATTAGACTCTCCCCACACCCTGCATCTTCAATGAGCTGACATTAAAATGGATGTTTTTGACTAAAAATAATTTCAGGCTAGCTATAGCACCCAGTTGCCAAATATCTTTGTGCACTGATATCAGATATATCGGCAAAGCCATGGAAATAATCCTTGTTTATGAATTGCTGCTGCAAAGCAGGCAAGAGGAACATTAAGCATGCTATATTTTATTAGTGTCTGAAAAATGCTTTTTTTAATTTTAAAGAGAACTATTGATAGGATTAAAGAGGTATTTAGAGTTTAATAGACTTTCACCATTAGAACAAAACAACTTCACTTTACAATGCCATCCACCATTTTAAAGTATGACAAAATCATGAGACAACAGATTCTATGTCCCACAGTCATCACCTTTAATATCCTGCTTAGATACATCACGTGGGTTCTTTTATTTTATACTAGCAGAAATATCCAGTGTCGCTCAAGGAAAATATTGTAAAAGGTGTGATGAATGAACTATGTCAATGACATTAACGCAGCATATTTTATTGGAAATACTTTTCTCTTATATATTACTTTAAGAAATTAACATAGCTAGTACTTTTTCTGTTATCATAGGGAAAGGATCTCGTAATTGCTGTTGATGTGACACACTTAAGAGAAGAGTCCAGCAAATGCCTATGATCAGGAGCTACTAAAAAATAACTAGTGGCCCAACTGGAGCTCTGGGGGAACCAATATTGAGATATAACCTATCCAGTGATTGAAGTTAGGAAATCAGGAGTATCCGTGCAAAATATTGTGTTTCTGTGGTCAGGCGCTACTAAAAGCTAATTATCAGTGGGACCAATTGGGGCTCTGGGGGAAATGGGGAACCAATTTTGAGATATAACCAAACCAGTTATTTAGGTTAGGAAATCAGTAGTATCCGTGCAAAATTTGGTGTTTCTAGCTCTTACAGTTTCGGAGATCTTTTGGGACAAACAAACAAACAAAGAAACTTTCAGAAATATTAAGAAGATCTGTGTGTCAGTTTTCCTAGATTTATGCTCAGGTTACAAATGGAAAGAATTAAAAATGATATCTGCGAGAAAGACTCTCATGCCAGTATTTTGAACTTTAGGAGTAAGATTTTCAAAGGGGCTTATTGTCGATTATCGGCTCCCATTGAAATAAATAGGAATTTTGCTAATGCTGACCACTAGTGAAATTCCTACCCTAAATGTTTAGTTTCCCTTTTGCTATTCCTCTCGGGGGACCTTCCCTGCACTAGAAAACAAACATTGTGTAACTAAAATCAGTAACAGTTAATCGGCTTAAGTAGAAAAGTTCCAGCGTATCCACACTACCTGTGCTGAGCTGTGTTCAGAGCCCTATGAATCTGCTCTACATCCATACCAGCTCTGTCTTACCTCCTGGATAGCTTATGACACAGTTCCTTGCCCACCTCAAATAGTCAATGTATTCTGGGAGATTCTTCAATGAACCAGTGCACTGTCAGAAATTAGTGGGAAGACTAGCTGAACCATTTTTGCTAGTTGGGCTTGCACTGGCGCTGAAATGAATTATACAGAAAGTATTGATATTTAAACAGCAAAGCATTGCCAAAGTAATGTTTACTCTAAAAATAGCTCCCCTGTTCAATTATTTGCAGAAATTTTGCATGTGACAGAGAGTTATCTTACAATCTTTTGAGGTAAAACAAAAGTTATTTAGCACAATAAATTTCTCTAGTGTGTACAAGAATAGCGCAAATTAAATTAGGATTTAACTCTTTGGATGTGGCTGTGAGGCAATGTGGAATGAGACCAAAATAGTAGGCTCCAGGGGCAAGTGTGACAGCAATTTTGCTGGTTCAAGGTTGCAGGGTGATGCACAACATCCTAGTCTACCTGAGGTTTAAAAAACAGTATTTTATAAGAAACTTAAAAGTGGCTTTACAAACCTTGATATTAACCCTTTTATTAAGTCAATGTTGTAGCCAATACTCAATACAAGAGACCCTCAAGCAGTTTAGAACATACTGCTTTTGCCCTGGCCCTTTCTATTGTCATGGGCTATAAAAAGAGTCAGCCAGGGTCTATGATTACATTTGAGACCCCTTCAGGAAGCAGAGATGGTGAATGCAGACCCAAAGCTCCAGCATGACAAAAGAAAAGAGGGCATTATATTGCTGAGAATAGAATAATAGAATACTAGAACTGGAAAGGACCTCAAGAGAACATCAAGTTCAATCCCCTGCCCTCACGGCAGGACCAAGCATTGTCTAGATCATCTCCAACAGATGTCTATCGAACTTGCTCTTGAACATCTCCAGTGATGGAGATTCCACAATCTCCCCAGATAGTTTATTCCAGTGTTTCATCACCCTGACAGTTAGGAAGTTTTGCCTAATAACCAGCTTAAACCTCCCTTGCTGCAATTTAAGCCCATTGCTTCTTGTGCTATCATCAGAGGCCAAGGAGAACAAAATTTTTCTCTCTTCTCCTTGTAACACCCTTTTAGATACCTGAAAACTGCTATTATGAGTAAAATAATATTAGGGTCCTAGCAACTTCTACTCTTTCATTTGGAGTTCTTCTGCAAATTGTTAATCCCAGAAATTTGGTTAAATTCCAAATCAATAATTACCTTCTGCTTATTAAATCAACACTGCATTTTCAAGTTTTTGCGAAAGTGTTTCTGTTCATTATAAAATGGTAAAGCACTTTGTTCATTCTTGGGTGAGTGCTGTTATATAAAATGTTAGATTTTTTTTGACAAAGTGAAATTTTTACTACTCAGTAGACAATGTGGAAATAGAGGTGGGCTAAACAATATATTCTGCCATCAGTGATATATTTATTTTAATCTGACTCTGGTACTCAGACTCAGAAACACAATTATACAGATGGAGGAAGCTTATTTAAATCAGTTAACTTTTTAGCTGTGATACATTACTGCACTCTTGGTAGCAACAATGAAGTTGTTATATGGAAAAGTGTTGAGTATGGTTACCAGCCCTGACATGCACAGTGATATATGCCAGGGTTCCAATGTCTCCCTATATTTTCAAGGGCTGAAAAGAAGCCCTTGTTACTTTCCCCTAGAAGAATATTAAGGTATCTTCTGTAAATCTTTAGTGGTATTCCAGTTACAAAGAAGATTTTAGTTGATTTTTTTTTGAGAGAGAGAGAGAGAGAGAAGGAGAGGAGATCAAATACAGCTCCTTAAAAATGGACCAATTTTGCCTTAGTTAAGATTTCTTAATTAAGATTTCTCAGATTTATCTGTGCATCACTATATTTACTGTACAAAACTCTAGTGAATACTGCAAATAGTGTTGTACTGTAATTTAATTTAATTTAATTATCCATGGCAATAGCTAAATTTTTCAGACAGACCAAATCTACATCAGCGATCCACTGTTCTTACAAAAATTTGGCTAAAAAGTGTCAAAAAGGTCATTTGCCTGGGCAAGTTGATGTCTAAAATTTAGATTAACTGTATTTCTCTGTTTGTCTGATAGCAAAACAAAAACAAAAAAACTGAAAGCTATATTTACTCAAATAAAAAAATTTGGCGAATGTTCAAGGCATCAATGAGAAGAACCCTATTGATTTTGATGACAAGTGGAAAAATAAAATACCGGAGAAACCTGATTTCCACACAATGCCCATTAAATGTTTCAAGCAGGGGAACATCATGAAAAGGGCCTGGCCAATTTCATGTCCATGAAAAATGTGTCAAGGACCATGAAATAAGTCCTTCATAAAATCTGATCTCCCCCTGCTGACTAGCTCCTAGCTTTAATTCTGACTAAGCTAGGAAGGGACAAGAGGACACTCTCACTTCTGTGTTGCAGCAGTCCTGGAGCTGGATTCTAGCTTATGCTAGTGCATGGGGACCTTGGGGTCAGGAGACCCATTTTTCCAGGGTCTCCAATTGGCTGGGGCTCCTACGCTGTGTTTATTTTCCACTGGCTATGGCTAGAGCTAAGAGCTCCTGGCTGGGGTCCTCCCACCAGCATGAGGAAAGATTGAACCTGCCTCCACCTCTGAAACCTCCTCCTGCTGAAGCTGTGAAGGCAGCATAGAAGTGAGAGCTGCAATCCTATGACCTCACACAATAGCTTTCTCACCGCACCCCACCCCACCATGAACCTCTTTTGGGATTGGATTTCCCCAGTTAAAGCACTGTGACATTTCATACCTAAACATCTGAAGTAATGAAATTGACTAATTTTAAAACTCTCTTGCTGTAAAACCGACCAAAATAGATAGTGAATTTGCTATAGTCCTAATTGTGATAGAGATAACTCAGACAATCATCACTCATTCCCCCTGGTACATTTGAATAATGCAATCCCATTTGTTGAAATCAGACAACAAATGCAATTGTAGGTTATGACTGACGTTTTGAAGGGAGTTGCCAGCAATGGGGGGAGGCGGCTCAGGACATGAATAGCCCAGGCTGCTTCAATTAAGGAGCTGTACTGGCTGAGTAGGAGTGATGCTGGAAATTTGTATTTGTAACTACCTCCAAACTATGCGTGGCTCAGGCAAGTTAATTTATTTCCCCTGTCATAATTGTTTTAATTCACCTAAACAGTATCCATTTGATATTCAGGTTGCGGACTCTCTCTACCTGCAGCATCAAATGGGCAGTGTAAAATAGAGACATGATCAACACATGCAGCAGAGTTAGTTTTTAGGGGCAGGTTTACTTGAAAGAGTGAATGATGATTGGTTGAGTGACCTCTAATGTTACAATGCTATGGTTTAGTGCTTGCAACCTGTCATAGGCACTGTCAAGGGGAAATATTTTATAGGGAACGGAAAAAACAATGAAGTGAAGAAGGAATATAGTTAACAACTTCACAATAACATTTAGCTTCACAATAACAGAGGCTGTATTCCATCGCTGGCAGCTTGGGTGTATATAATCAACAAAGTGTATGACCCTCTAATAAATTATAGTCTACTTAATTTTTATAATTTCATTTATTATAGAAAATGAATGGAGGTATGATTTAGGGCACATTCACACAGTAGCTAGATGGTTTATTTCCCAGGTCACATAGACATAAATGTACTATTTCTGCTTAAATTAGCACCTAAAAACACATGTTGACATTGAGTTTCCTAAATACATACCTAGGGGATTGGGCAGGCCTTTACTCTGGCCATTGATCTGAGCAGCTAGTTGTGCTACTACAGCTACAGTGTTATTTTTAGGCACTAGCTCAAACAGCATGTCTTCTCACGCTGGGAATTACACTTTCTACCTACTGTGCATATGCATACTTTATTCTGCTTGGTCTGGGTGTTTCTGTTTTTTTGAAAAATTGCTAAGGGGAATAGGCAAGGGACAAGCAGTAACCCAGAACATGTTATCTTAGAAACCATGTATATGCCAAGCTTCCCATCTCCCATAAGGACAATTTATTCAGGCACCATTTATTTTTATGTCTTGTTCTTCAATCACATTACAGGCATTTAACAGTTATGGTTAATATGCTAAATGAAAAATTTGAATGTATTTTTCTTGGCACACACAGTGCTTTAATACTGTCATGGGTTTGCTGAAACATCATTGAAACTGATGGGTGTAACTGTCACCCTTCATTTAAGATAGCTGTTAAAAACAGTTAAAGCCCTTTTAAGAAACAATAAGAAGCCTCAGTCTCAAAGATAGACACACATTGCGACAATTTTGGGGAATAGCTGTACAATTTATGTATTCCAGTTATTAAGAAATTGTTGTATCACAAATGTTCTGTGTGCATATTCTCCATTGTTGCCAGGTCCTGCAACAGGTTCACATCAAACTGAAGAAAATGAAAAGTACTTTTACAACTGAGTTTTGGCCAAACTATAGATATTCTAAGAAGCACAGGACTCTTACAGGAAGAGCCCCAAGCAAAATGCAAAGGGTAGATATAGATATAGATAGACACTAAGGTCAGAAAATATGTTGGGAGAGAAGGCTCTACTTTGCAGAATCCACGTCATGTACTGCAACAGACAATTCTCGACTTAGATCAAAGAAAGGTCTGAAATGATGAGGAAACTAAGGCAGGATAATGCATGAATGGGTTTATTACTGTTGCATGGATTTGTGTATTTCTCACGCAGTTAAAGAAAATGTAATGCTATATACAACTCCTTTGTATGGGTTTACATTATATGACATAACTTATCACATGCCCGCTGGGGGCTCACCTTCACTACTAGGGTACTTAAAAATATAAGAATGATCATACTGGGTCAGACCAAAGGTCCATCCAGCCCAGTATTCTGCCTTCTGACAGTGACCAATGCCAGGTGCCCCAGAGAGAATGAACAGAATGGGTAATCATCAAATGATCCATCTCCTGTTGCCCTTTCCCAGCTTCTGACAAACAGAAATTAGGGACACCATTCCTGCCCAACTGGCTAACAGACAATGCTCTTTTTTGAACCCTGTTAAAGTCCTGGCCTTCACAACATATTCTAGGAGTTCCATAGGTTGACTGCATTGTGTGAAGAAATGCTTCCTTCTGTTTGTTTCACACCTGCTACCTATTAATTTCATTTGGTGACCCCTAGTTCGTGTGTTATGGGAATGAACAAATAACTTTTCTTTATTTGCTTTCTTCACACCAGTCATGATTTTATAGACCTCTATCATATCCTCACCCTGAGTCTCCTTTTTTGATATGGTGAAAAGTCCCAGTTTTATTAATCTATCCTCATATGGCAACTGTTGCAAATCCATAATCATTTTTGTTACCTCTTTCTGAACTTTTTCCAATGCTAAGGTATTATTTTTGAGATAAGACAACCACATCTGCACACAGTATTCAAGATGTGGGTATACCATGGATTTATTAGGGCAATTAGAAATCTTCTCTCAATCTCTATTCCTTTTTAATGATTCTTAACATTTTTAGAATCATAGAATCGTAGGGTTGGAAGAGACCTCAGGAGGTCATCGAGTCCAACCCCCTGCTAAAAGTAGAACCAATCTCAACTAAATCATCCCAGCCAGGGTTCTGTCAAGCCAGGACTTGAAAACCTCTAGAGATGGAGATTCCTCCACCTCTCGAGGTAACCCATTGCAGTCCTTCATCACCCTCCTAGTGAAATAGTTTTTCCTAATATCCAACCTAGACCTCATTCACTGCAACTTGATACCCTTGATTCTTGTTTTGTCATCTGCCACCACTGCAAACATCCTCTCTCCATCCTCTTTGGAACCCCCTTCAGGGAGTTGAAGGCTGCTATCCAATCCCCTCTTACTCTTCTCTTCTGTAGATTAAATAAGCCCAAATCCCTCAGCCTGGCCTCATAAATTATGTGCTCTAGCCACCTAATAATTTTTTTTGTCCATCACTGGACTTTCTGAAATGTGTCCACATCCTGTATGCTTTTTTGACTGCTGATGCATATGCATGGATGTTTTCACGGAACTATCCACAATGACTTCAAGAGCTCTCTTGAGTGCTAATAGATAATTTGGGCCTGTCAAGGGGCAATCCCCCTCAAAGGTCTTGCTGTCCCCAAAGTTTGGGTCACTGCCCCCTTTTTCCAGGGCAAACACAGTGCATAGACTCAGTTCATAGCTAATGTCCCTCTATCAGAGTATATACAGCCCTGAAGGCCTAGTCCCAAAGTACAATTCCCTCTGTCAGGTTATATATGGCCCTGAAAGCCTAGTTCCAAAGTACAGTTTCCTCTATCAAGGTATATATGACCCAGAGGCCTAGTCCCAAGGGAAGCCTCCCAAACTGCTAGGGAGCAGGGTTGTTGTGGGGTGGGAAAGTAGGCAGACCTGGGCCCGCTCCTCCACCGGGTCCCAGCCCAGGGCTCTGTTGGCAGTGTAAGATTCCGCTATCTATCTGGCGGGGATCGTATCAAAACACGCTGAGTTTCCAGAGGACAACCCTCCACCCTGGGCTACTTCCTACCATTCCTGGCACACTCCTTAGCTCCCAGGCATTGCTCAGTGGGTCGGACCCTCCTGGATGGCCTCCCTAGCTGGGATTGCGGCAGCTGCTGCTGCTGAGACTGTGGCTGTGGCACCCACTGCTGGGGCTGCTCTAGAGCTTGGGCCTGACTGCCTTCCCCTCTGACGGTCAGTCCCAAATGAGTAGCTCCCTGGGCTTTTATACCCTGACTCTCTCATGAGCATGCCTGGCAGGGCTGTCGGGTTGGGGCCTGCTTGGCCAGGGCAACTCCCTGATCCTTGGTGCACGGTAGATACACCTCATCACTGGGCCCTATCATTTGCTACATATAGTTGGGGTTATATTTTCCAATATGCATTACTTTGCATTTAATATTAAAATTAATCTGCCATAGATTGAATAGGATTGTTCTCAATATGAACCCCTGTGGAACACTGCTAGTTACGTCTCTCAATTCTGAAAACTGACCATTTATTTCTACTCCTTATTTCTTATCTCTTAACCAGTTATTTCCTGAAAGGGTCTTCCCTCTTATCCCATGACAGCTAATTTTGCTTAACAGCCTTTAGTGAAGAACCTTGTCAAAGGCTTTCTGGAAATCAAAGTACACTGTATCCACTGGATCCCATTTTCCACATCCATGTTGACCCTCAAAGAATTCTAGTAAATTATTGAGGCGTGATTTCCCTTTACATAAACCATGCTGACTTTTCCCTAACACGTGATGTTCATCTATGTGCCTCACAATTCTTTTCTTTAGTATAGTTTAAACCAATTTAACTGGTAATGAAGTTAGACTTACCAGCTTGTAATTGCCAAGATCACTTCTATAGCCCTTTTTAACAATTAGTGTCACATTAGCTATCCTGAAGTCTTCCTCTTTTCTGCAGTTGTAGATCATGTTGTTATCCAAGTAGGCAAAAGCACATTCTAGGTGAGGCCAGAGTAGGTGATCCATCAGGTTGCAGGGGGCACATGGAGTCAGAAAGGCATATGGATAAACTGGTAGAGCCCACTGGAGGTAGCAAAGGCTATTTTTTCTTCAAGCTTGAGTATGGTGGCATCTGCCAATACCCTTTCATTAGGTCCAGGGTGGTGATGCAACATGCTTCACCCAAATGGTTGAGGAGTTCATCTATCCAGAACATTTGTGCCAAATTTAGAAATGGTATTAATTCTCTGGAAGTCAATACAGAATCACTGAGTCCCATCTGGCTCAGCTGCTAAATTCATGACTGAGAAACAGAGGGTGGAAATCATCTCTCTCACACACTTACATTAATGTTATTTGTGTTTGTACATAAACAGTAGCATTAGTGGGTTCATGCTGAAACAGGATTTCAGGTGAGCCATAAAATAAGGCTACTTTCCCCTATGAAGAAAGTAAATAAGAAGATGACGGAGCTGCAGAAAAGAGGAAAAATGGAGTCTAAGCCTAACTTCAACACCACAGATAAAACAGCAGCAGAATAGGAAGAAAAATACAAATTTTCTCAATGGTACCTTTAATAGAGTCTTGAAACTTGTGAAATAGCAACTGTTGTTGCCTAGACAATTTATGGGGCTAAACAATTTATGTTCTATCTATCCCATACGTCTCAGCTCACAAAAGCGTCAGACCATAGACCTTAGACCAAAATGAGGCAAAATCCAGCCAATGGGATGAATGTGGCCTGCCAAGATGCCAGATACAGCCCTCATCTGGCTCCCTGCCTGCCTCACCTTGCTCAGAAAATCTAGCTGCGGGGTTCTGTAAATGCTGCAAGCTCCTGGAGCCAGAGGGTGGGGGTGGGGAGAGGAGAGGCTTCTCATGTTGCCCCCACTCCCAGCAAAATCTTGCATCTCCTATAGTCTAGTTTCTTACTTCTAATATTCTCCACGAGCACTTATGATGAAACATATCTAATTTGTGAGCATCTGTTGCCTTAAGTTGCCAGATTTCACTATTGTAGGTTGCTATAGTTACGACGATGGCTGAGAAGATGCTTAGTCTTGTATGTAAGGATATGGTATTAAGTTTCCAAATGTTCATAAATTTACTGAAGGCTGCATTCACTTTGCTGATCCTTATTCTTATTTTCTCATGATGTACCATCATGGCTTATTGTGCTTCCAAGATATTTGAATTGATCTACCCTCTCTCTAACTGTTCATTGTCTGTTTTGATATTTAAAATTAAATCTGTATCTCCAGTTACCATGGTTTTACATTTCTTTAGATTGAATCATAGTCCAAATTATTCCACCTTAAGCCATATTGATTATTCTTACATTGCTTGAGGCCATACTCAATGATGAGCAAGAACAAGAATGGAGATGGCATGCACCTTAGCTTTGCTTGTTTTAATTTCAAATGATGTATTTAATCCTCTCTGCATGTTAATATAATATTTGGAGTTACTGTATAATGCCTTTGTTACATCGATAAGTTTCATTGGAATTCCATATTGCTTAACAATTTTCCACATTATATCCCTATGTAAACTATCAAATGCTTTTTGAAAGTCTATGAAATTAATACAGAGGATTCCTTTAAATTCATTCAAGTCAGACAATAGATAAAATACAGTGTGTCTCTGAAAGTCAACCAATTAAGGCCAGAAGGGAGTGTCAGCAACTTCCCAAACAGAATCACTTCACCATAACCTCACTGTTAACTCCCACAAAAATTAGTGCTGCTGGAGTTCTCAAAGAAAGTCAGGGTTATGCTGAACACAACACTGGAGAGGACACAAGAATACATGTCATGAAAAGATTACAGTGTAATTTAAAATAAGATCCAAGCATTCATAGTGTACCAAACAGGAAGGAATGGGGGAAAGGGAAGACAATGATATTAACAATAAGATCATGTGGAAAACAATGGTACTGATTAGAAGAATCTGGTTACACGGATTAGATATTTGCACAACTTGATTCTGAATTTTTTAAAAATGTGTTCCTTTTATCAGCTCCCCTCCGGGCTGGGCTTACCATGAGGCATACTGAAGCGGCCACCTCAGGTGCCAGACTGTGGGGGGGGGGGGGAGGGGGGGGCGAAGGGGTGCCACTAGGACCCAGGAATTCAGACCTTTGAAAGTTTTGGCCCAAGCGAGGGGGTATGGGGGCATCATTTGAGCTCCCCGCTTCAGGTGCCAAAATATGTGGGCTGGCCCTAGCTCCCCTTAGCTATCATTATTTGTCTGATATCTTGTAAGCTCCACAGTAGAAATGGGTCTTGAAGTAGGAATAAGAGAGGACAGTGGTCATATGGCCTAGCACAAATAAAACATTTCCTATTCAAGGGGAATTATGTTGCATTATTGATAGAATGGGAATAAGGATATGGGACTTGGAGGAACAGAGCTGTGAAGGACCTTTATTTATGTTAACTTTTAAAATATATATTCTCTTTAAATATATGGTGGAGCTCAGTTTCATGTTGGAGAGTACTCATGAATGGCACATCATATATATGCAAATTCCCAAATTGGGCAAGTGCATACAGTAATCAGTGCAATCATAGATGTGTAGTTTAGTCTGAAAAATAAAGCCTCAGGATTATTAGTAATGAAAATGATAAAAGTGTACATATTCCATTTTGATTTGTTTGGTTGTATTAAAGTTTATAGTAGGACTACTGACTACCATGCTGGTATGATACAGAAAATAGATAGTAGTAAGGGGTAAAGGAGCATATTACCACTGCTCAAAACTGGGACAGTGGGGACTGGTTAGTTTCTGTAAACAACAGGCTGATGAAACAGATTTCAAAAAACATACAGACAATAGTACAAGGCAACAAAAGCTTATTTCAGATGTCACAGTATCAGTATGATTAAACACCAGCTAGTTATGTGAAGTGATGCTTTGACAACAATAATTTTGATCTTTGTTTCTGAGAATGCCAAAAGAAAAACAGTGTCAAAGACAGGACTATTATTATAGCTCTTTACATCACTTTGACTGGATCACAGCATTTGGCAACAATAATCCTTTGTTTTATAATGGATATAATAAAGCAATAAACTCAAATGATTGCTTAGTTAAACCATTAAATTATGTGCCATAAAATAAGCATCGCTTGTTATTTCTTCCATATTTTTCTGAATGTTTTCTGAGGTTTTTTCTCCATCATCCACTGATAATCACCATATAATATATGACATTTTCTTAAACCCACTGTCCTAGCAATTATTAGATGACTTCAGAATACTCTTGTGCCAAGAGGTTAAACTCTGGGAAATAATATAAAATGCTAAAAAAAAAGATGAAAACCCCTTTCTGCCACAACTGTAGATAACAAATGTTCTAAAGCCCTCTTGGCATAAAATGCAGATATCTACCAGTACAGCATTCTAGGTGAGACAAAATTTGGAATTTCTCAATATATCTTCGAAATAGCTCGAATATGTTGACCGTCAATCTACTATTGACAGGGTGGGGTGGGAGACAAGGAGCTAGTGTTTGGTGATGTGCTGGTAAATTAGTTGGGTCTGATTTAATCTTTGATTGTTTTGGGTTTTTAATAAAAAGATACTGTTTTTGTGGAGTGTGTGTGTGTGTGTGTGTGTGTGTGTGTGTGTGTGTATGTATGTATGGATGTATGCCAAAGACTCCAAAATCTGGGAAAAGACACATTTATATAAATGTAAAAAAATGGCATATTTGACATTTTAAATATATATATATTAAGGGGTTTTTTAGTTCTTAGACATCATAAAGAATTTTGCCATAATATTTTTTGGTTATTGATCTCTGAATTTTAGAAATTTGTATACCACAAACTTAGCATGGGTTCATCTAAAACCAATACACATACTGAGTCAATATAAAAGAAAAACAAGAGCAGGAAAGCAGAAGAATGCATCTTCCCATTTATTGAGATAGTTGTCCCTTAAAAATGCTAGAAATTTAAGTTTTTTCTTCTCTGGCTTGTACAAGAATCAAGTGGGCAAGGTTGGATCATAGCTTGCCCTTCTTTCAGTTGAAGCCTGTGATCACATTGCTGAATACGATCACCTGTGGGAAAGGGCTGCTCCTGATTTGTCAGAAAGAGCACTTTGTATAAGTGAAAATACACCAAGTCATCTCTGCGCCAAGGGGGCAGTGTGAAAAGCATCAGTTGAGGTTAGGTTCATTCAGATTGTCCTGAATTTACAAACAGATTACTGACTGTCCTCTAATAGCTACAGTGGAATTTCCTAAAAATGAAGGATCATGGCAGACTTCCAAAGGGAGCTCTGCACTATCAAAGCATAGAAAAACAAATTAATTTTTATTTTCACACAAAGAAGCTTCCAGCTTTCTGGAGATATGCCTACAATACCTTACTCAGTTCTCACTACCTAAATACCAGGATTATGTTAAGCTGGTAAGAATTCAGAAAGTCATATATAAAACAATTAAAGGACTGGTTTGGTATTTTTGTTTTTTTAAATAGTCAAGACTGAGAAGATTCAATTTAATTGATTTATATGCTAATATTGCATTAAGAAGTATTTGAAGGGCTTGAATACCAAGAAGGGAGAACAGTATCATAGAAGACAAGCATGATATAAATAGGAATAATGAGATTAAATTAAGTACATGAAAATTTAGGTGGAACATTAGAAAAATGTTCTTACTTATGAAACCTCATAAGACAGTTGAATAATCTCTTCAAGATAAGCAGTGCCAATTCCATCATTCTACTTATTTAAAATTGGTCAAAGAACAGAAAAAGCACGCTATAAGAGCCTATTTTGCAATGGTAAGGGGATACCTTAGATTATCTAAATCTCTCAGTGGCTTGCATGATTCAGTATACAATATGACACTGTACTGTATACTGAATCTTGCAAGCCACTGAGAGATTTAGATAATCTAATGTATCAAATAGCACACTGATAATTTGCAAGCCACTTAACATGAATAGTCATAATGATTACTATAATCCTCTGCTTAACAGTATAATAGACATTGATGCTGAACTAAAATTGTGAATTTAGATGAAGTACAGAAGTCACAAAGGGTGCGTTTACAAGGCACCCCAGCTCGAAATAAGCTATGCAAGTTGCATAGCTTATTCTGAGTGTATTTCAAAATAGCTTATTTTGTAATTTTGAAATAACTCGCTATTCTGAAATGCCCCTTAGCCCTTGTGGAATATTGGATTAAGCTGCCCATTATTTTGAAATCTATTTTGAAATAACAGACTGCTTCAATAGATGCAGAATATCTCAGAATAGTGAGTTATAGTGTGTAGAGAGCACCAAATTACGAAATAAGCTATTTCAAAATACACTCAAAATAAGTTATACAATTTGTGTAGTGCAAATTGCTTAACTTATTTCATGCTAAGGGTGCTGTGTAGACACATCTTAAGAGAGGAGGAAAAACTTACTGATAATCACATTTTACAGTGCTCTTTATCAGTTTGATGTAAGCATTACATTTTGTAATATAAAAGTCAAAGCAAAAGAAATGGTAAGTGCCTTATTGACAGTGCTTCACTGGTTAACCACTAGATTGGCTTGTAATATAATTGCTAAAGCAGAAACTCAAAGATCTAGATGCAATGCCAGAGAAACCTATAGCATTGCAAATGCTGTGGTTTAGCAGGATTCACTTTGCTATAGTCTCCTTGCAGCCTATCATGTTTGATGACTTTGATCTCAGAAAGTATCTGGCAGTTTAAAATGAGCACTTAATCTGATTTAGGGTAATTTTCTTTAACCCTCAACACAGATGACCTCTAAAACTCCCTCTTTTACAAACTGTTTTAAACTAAACTCACTCATTAATGAGATCTTGATTATTTTAAGTACTGTTTCTGTAAATGCTTTCCCCCCCATAGACCCATTTTGCTCTAAGTACTTATTCTAATGCCCATTACTTATTCTCCAGTTCTCTACTGTCTGCTTTATCATTAGCATTTGACATGGATTTTATTTGTTTTAACACTCTCCCCTTCCTTTTTTCTCCATCATCCACTGATGCAACTCATTGGTGTCTCAAATTAGTTAACGAGATGCTTAACATCACATGGGCATATAACTATATCACAGAATCTCTTTATTTTTATTTTGCTTTTTTTTTTTACTTCTATTGGCATAAAAAACAACATAAGGATATAAAAGTGTTTTGATGAGGGATTATTTCTTCTTAGTGTCTCCATGACATCAAGTCAGATTGAAATGCTGATAAAATTTTCACAAATGTTGAAGTATATAGGAAAATACAACATAGGGTTAGAAGGATCTCCTGGGTCATCAATACATTCCCCTGTTATCACATATCTTCATTGCTATTTTTAGCCACACTAACTAGATCTATTGTTAATATGGGTATGTGTATCTATATGTCTAATTGAAATGTAGGATATGCCCTTAGTTCCATGTCATAAAATAGGCTCTCAATTTTTCTGATAATCCTAGTAGTACTTCTCTGCACCTCTTTCAGGATGAATTCATCTAAACTGAACTTGGGTTCCAGAATTGTACACAGGTGAAATCTGATTAGTGCCTTATACAGCAGTGTTAATACTTCTCTTTCTCTACTAGAAATACCTCACCTGATACATCCTAGGATGCATTTACCTTTTTCATGAGTATATACAATTGGTGGTTGATAATCATCCTATAATTGACTAATACACTCAGGGTCTTTCTCCTCCTCCATTTCCAACTGATGAGCAACCAGTGTGATTAGCTCCTAAATGAAGACCTTGCACTTTATAGTATTAAATTGCATCCCATTTCTATTACTCCAGTCCTTAATATCATCACAGTCTTCCTGAATAATATTGTGATCTTCCTCTATATCGACAATACCTCCAACTTCATATCATCAGCCAACTTTGTTAGTATACTTCTAGCTTTTATACCAAGATCATAAATAAAAATATTAAATAAAGTCAGTTCAGAGACCAATTCTTGAGGAACTCCAGTAGTAAGCCCCGCTACTTCCCAACAGTTCCCCTTTAGCCAGGTGTCATGGCTCGTGTACTCATTTCCCCTTTAGTCAGTTCCTTAGCTACAGTTCTTATACTAATCCACATTCTCAATTTTACCTAATAATTTCCTACATGATACTATATCAAATGCTTTACTGATGTCCAAATAGATTAGACTGACTACATTTCCTTTGACTAAAATATCAGTTATCTTACCAAAGGAAGATATGAGGTTAGTATGGCACAATGAACCTTTGGTTAACCCATGTAGCATTTTATCTCATTTTGCATTTACCTCCATGTCTTTAATTTTTCATTCAAAATTAGTTCTAAAGCCTATTGATGTCAGACTAACTGGTATGCAGTTGCTCAGATCTTCCCCTACCCCATCTCATTCTTAAATATAGGGATTAGGTTTGTTATTTTCCATATATAGTAATACCATCAATTTGATAGATTTCTTAAAAATCTTTTAATTTCAAAGGAACTTAGGCTCCTAAATCAAGTAGATGGTTCTGAAAATCCCACCATGAATTGCTGAAGAGCTCCAACCTCTTTGAATTCCCAAATCACAAAGCACGCTGACCTCTTAGCTCCACTCAGCCCAGCTCCTGTTCCTAACTTGTAGAAAGCAAGTAAGTCATATACCTGTAGCCCCAAAATGAGAGCATTTAGAATGGTATATTTTCTACTTCTAAAACATCAACTTGACAAATGAGGCTTTAAATAAAGTGTATGGCACATCCTTACATTAATATTTCTTGCAAATAAACAGAGAAGAAATCATAAGTAACTGAAATACTCTTGTATGTAATATATGTGCCCTTAAGGTACAGAAACTTTGGCAATGATTCATGGCATAAATAAATATTTATTGCATTTTCCTGTATTTGTACTTCCATCAGATTTTACTAATAAGAATGCTGTTTGAAGGCTTCAATATAATGTTTCTTCGGGCAATGAACAACTCTTTTTAATGATGAATTCTGCTACAGACAAGAATAAAAATGGGTATTTGTATGCATGTATGCTGGTAAGTTTATACATTTATGTGATATCTGTTCTGTTTTTCTTGTTTACCTGATTTTGCAACTGTTAGTCACTTACCCATGAAAGTAGTTTTTTTATTGACTAACTTCTAGGATGGGAGGGGAGTCTTTTTTTTCCAGCCACATGTAGTGAAGACTTTTGCCTGACAAATACTGTTGCTATGGGAGAGGATGGAAGAAGTCATTTTGAAACTGTAAATCTTTCTTTATTGCAGGACCTCAGATTTAGAAGTTACACCTGCAACTTCCTAAGCAACCTGTTTACTTGCTTCCAAGGAATCTCAATTAGGTGAACATGACTGAGCTATCTGAGTCCTCTGATCTGTCATAAGTTTTAGCAAAAGACGTAGGATATTGGTGTGATGTACTTAAAATAGTAATGAAGTTGTCAGGGGCAACAGTGAACAATTCTTAGCTATACTGAGATGTATTGCACACAGGTATAACTGCTCAAAATTATTTGAAGTTGGATTCCCTGACAAAATTTCTCATTGGAAATTTAAATTCTGATAACTTCCACATTGTTTTGCATTTTCAACCAACAATAGAGATGGTGGAAATGCATTTGATTTTAGAAATTTCCACTGAATTTTAAAAAAGGTAAAGATTTTTAAAAAGTATTGGTTTTTTTACTTTTTATCCAAGCTTCTATACTCATGGAAACAGTTATAAAAATGATGGCAAGCTGCCTCTCCCCATGCTACCACTGCCTCCCTGGCCTGCACTTATGAAACTCTCCCAAGCAAAGTGCAGATAGAGAGAACTAGTTACATCTTCTCAGAGAAGACTGCATTATTTCTTAGAACTGTTATTACTTTGGTACAATTATAGCTATCTCGTTTACTTGGTGAATCAACCATTTGCCTTAGTGTTACCTCCTGGTAATAAATGCCCCAGATGCTTTGAAGAAGCATGCAGAAAAAGAGACTGCTGTAATAAGCTTTTACTGAGTGTGGTGTGTCCTCCCAAGCATGTCAAGCTCTGTTGGGTGTGAAGGAATGAGGAGACCACATACTTACCCTCCCTAGCCTCTTTGCTCAAGGAGAAAACAAGTGCCAAAATTGTGCTTAGCTCTATCACAAGCACCCAAATGGTGGTGAGAAGGCTTCTTTAATTTTTTCCTTTGTTTTCCTATACAGCAGTAGCTTCAGTCTAGTCTTACATTGTGAGGTTCTGAGGGCAGGGACCTGTCTATTTTTATATTATGGCTGAAGAAAAATGAAAATCCATCATTCTATTTATTTTTTTTTAATTACCAAGATCAAACAAACCTGAAAGTACAGTAATTACTTATACTCCAAATATCAGGCTCAATACAGTAGGTCTGACAATGAAGTTTGAAAGTTCATTGCAAGAAAAAAAAGTATTGGCACAATAATTTAAAAACAGTCACACATTTTCCAAACATTTCTATTATCACACTTTAGATCACGTTTATACAGTAAATTGGTCAAATTCCCACTCAATACATGTAACATAAAATATTTACATATTTATATTTTGATGGGAATTTTGAATGCCTGTTTTCATTCTGTGAATACTGTGTATATCACATCTAGCATGCATATCTTCTTTTATGTTTGAAAACCAAATGTTTTTGTAGAAAAAAATTAACTCGCGATCTAAACTGAAAAAAATAAATATACAGTGTACACTTGGGAAGCAGTTTTGTCATGATATAATGCCTCAGATATGTACAACAGTAAGGAATGAGCATTGATTATTTGGTTCTGACTGGAATAATTTTAAGGTACAGTACATTTTTTTCAACTGCAATCAGCACTATATTAAAAGAAAGAAGCATAATATCCCACAACATAATATAGACTAATATTGTAAGACTAAGTACTAGTACTATTCTTACTGGATTAGCTTATTTAATAAACAATAGAAGTTTTCAAGAGGATTACAGCATTATTAGATTTGTATGGGTTCCCCTCCCCCGAATTATCTATATTGCCTAGATTTCTTTACGATGTAAATTATGCCTCTCCAGATGGTGACATACATTTTCTCAACCTGACCCCACATGTCCTTTAATGTCTTTTTCAGGATTTTCAGTCATGTCAGATAGGATTCTTCTTAAACTATGGCACTCTCCTTCTTTAAAGGGACCAAGCCCCTCATTTATAACTTCTAAGCTATTTTTTTCCTTTCTTTCTTTCTTTGATTTTTTTTTCGTATCTCAGCCAATATTGTGTTTAAATTTCTGCTAAGACCAAAACCTGTTTGTAGTTTCTGAGAAGGAAAAAAAATCTATATAATGAAAAGAACTTGGTGAGGAAAAAAACTTGTAAACAGAACAAAAAAGACCCCACTTGTATTACTATTTTTTTCTCTAGAATTTCCACTAGTGCATTTTTATTTTCCTTAGTTATAATACATTTAAGGTGTGTCTAGACTACAGGGTTTTTTTGAAAAAAGTGGCCTTTTTTTGAAAAAACTTCCCCTGCATATAGACTGCTGCCGCGTTCTTTCAAAAATAAATCGAAAGAACTCGACAGTTTTTTCAATCGTGGAAAACCTCATTTTACAAGGAAGAACGCCTTTTTTTGAAAGTGCTCTTTCAAAAAAAGGTGTGATATAATGCAAACTGTGCTTTTTTGAAAGAGAGCTGGATCCAGACTGTCTGGGTGCTCTCTTTCAAAAAAGCGGCTTGCTTTTTCAGAAGTACTGGTTGTAGTCTAGACGCTCTTTTTCAAAAGAGGCTTGCAGTCTAGACGTAACCTTAGAGTATTTTGAAACCAATCAGTTATAGTAGACTTGAAATTATAATTATTCTAAGCCATTGCAAACAAGCATACACACTTCAGGATGAAGTTTAGTCAATATATGAGATTAGGAAAATGGAATCCCGTCGAGAAGGAGACACACAACAAAAGAAGCATGATCCATTAATAACACAAAACAAGGAAACCCATCCAAGCCATGAACCCGTATCAATCCAATTTTTATAATTGGGTATTTCTTTATGATATGGGGAGACACTAAGGGTACATCTATACAGCAGTATTATTTTGGAATAACTGATGTTATTATGAACTAACATATGGGCGTGTCTACATTACAAGCAGTTATTTCAACATAAGAAATAACGTAAGAGTTGGAGGACTTCTTATTCCAACTCCTGTAAGCCTCATTTTACAAGGAGTAATGGAAGTTGGAGGAAGAGTGCTCTTCCTCAGACTTCCTGCTGTGTAGACAGTGTGAAAAGCCGAAATAAACTATTTTGACTTCAGCTACTTAGTTGACATAGCTAAAGTTGCATAGCTCATTTCAGTTTTAGCTCTGCTGTGTAGACGTGCCCTTATTCAAGGATCAGCAGAAATCAAATTACTTCCAGATACCACAAGCCCCAGAGGGCTGTGGAAGTAGGATAGTGACTATGGAATAGGTTGATCTTTCTCCTATTCTGCTCCATCAATGTACAGAACTCGTTGAGAGGGATTTTCACTTCTTTAGTATTGATAGACTGTTGGTTAATAGGAGAGATGTCAGCCTCCTCTCAATTACTATACTTCGTGGGCATGAGATGATCAAAATCTAAATTGCTTCTCTTGCTTTCTCTCTGGTTAACAATTGTTTTTTTTTCAGGGAGAGAGTCTAGAACATGTCACAGTCTCCTTTATTTTCTTCCCTGACTGAATGACATCTAATCAAAAGAAAGCCCTGTCCCGTGCAAGCTGGGAAGATCATCAGTAAAGTCTCTACTATACCATTTTCTTGACTGCTATACTTATATATTCCCAGTTTAAAGAATTAATCATATCAAAAGAATGAAGAGCTACAACAAAAAATTTGGGCTGGATAGCAATTCAGGTTTTAAGTATTTTGTCAAACTTTAAAGAATACACAACATGAAACAACTTCTGGAATCAAATTAATCCACAAATAACATATACTTTATATGTTTGCATAATACCTTGAGAGAGGAAGAGAAAAGAAATAGAAAGAGAGTCTGAGTTCAACTATAAATCCAAAATATGATATTTCTCAATGGCATACTAAAATTAAGACAGTTGATTTAAAACTCTATGTCTTCCTTTTCTGAATGCAAGTCACATTTTAAATGAATGAATGACTAAACCAAAAAAATCAGCAGCTCACAAAACATTCCACAAAAAACTTCTTGCTCAAAGCATGAACATTTTATTATTATTATCCCTAGTAGTTTTCTTTATTGCCTATTTCACACAAAAACAAGTATCAAACTGCTGTGTATGGTCTATAGTTTACTTCCATTCAGCAAGTACTTTTTCCTGAATCTATTAAGATAATTCAATATTTTTATTAAGAAACAAGGAATGACAACTTGTTCTTTATTTTAAACACAACTAACACTAAGACAAAGCCTATGTAATATATACTATATATTAATTTTTGGGGATCTACAAAGCTATCAATAATATAGTCTATGCAGACTTCATATTCTTCTGTTTCTTTTCTAGAAGATATGCCAAAAGACAAGATCATTTTAATACAATATTTCTTAAAAGGTCCTTACCGTGTGAAAGACTTTCCCACGTTTGGCAGACCCTTAAAATGGAACATTTACCTGTTAAAATAGATCATATAACCTATTGTTAGTGATATTTCAACATTTTAATTATAAAAAAAATCTCCATTTACTTAGCAACTGTATAGAGAACTTCAAAGTAAATACTGGAATTAATTTATATTAATTAACTTCAATTATTATCCATTGCTTAATGCTAATAATTAAGGGTATGTCTACATTGTGTAGCTATTTTGGAATAGCAGAAGTATCCCAAAATAGCAAACCCATGTTTTAACAAGCCACCCTCTATTTCAAAATATTTTTCAAAACAACAGGAGTGCATCCCGGTAATCCTCATTCCACAAGGGACTTCTTACTCTGATTCATGGTAACTCTCATTTCACCAGGATAAGGGAAGTCAAAGGAAGAATGCTCTTCCTTTGACTTCCTGCAATGTAGACCACCCCAAAAGCCAAATTAAGCTAGTTTGACTTCAGCTACGCAATTGACGTAGCTGAAGTTGTGTAGCTTAATTTGACTTTAGCCTGCTGTGTAGACGTACCCTTAGTGTCCAGGAGATTTTTTGTTGAAACATGTGGGCACCTATCTACACCCCTAGGTATCTAAATACCTTTTAAATCCAGCTCCTAGTCATTTGTGTGAGCCTTCTTTTCTTTCCTTTTGTGAAAATACATAGAATACCACCCCGTGAAGTCTTGTGACAAATATCATTATCTCCTCAGGCGGTAAGAAGCATGTGGGCAGTGAAAATTCAAAGTTCTTCTGACAACTACAGTACAACATTTTCCCATTATCTTCTGAGACAAATTTTTAACCGTGCCATGATCAAGGATTTGGTTTTGCACCTCAAAATGAATTCTAGGTGTATTATTATATACCCAATAAACAGTGATTAGGCATTTTAGCTACTTGATGTACATACATCAAGCATCTGAGGTATAGAAAGTACTGTTACCCATGTGACAGAGTGGAAAGGTAAAGTTTGGGGCTTTACACAGTAGTTTTGTTTGAAGGAGAAATATCTGATGTAGAACCTGGGTAATTCTTGATGTGTGTACACATAATAGAAATACACACACAGTCTTGTTTCCTTCAGCAGCCATAGGGCTGTGCAGCACACATTCTACTTGCTCAGAAATTCACTACTGACCTCCTCCAGCCAACATTGGGTACAAGAAAAGCCTGTCTTCTCTGCCGCTGCTTCTATTCAGGGTAACACACAACTGCTGACTGATTTACTCCAGCTCACATAATCTGGAATGGATGCCTAACCTGTGGGGTTTGGAATCCCTTGGGGAAGCCCTTTCTCAACAGATAAATCAAATCACAGAATCATAGAATATTAGAACTGGAAAGGACCTCAAGAGGTCATCGAGTCCAGTCCCCTGTCCTCACGGCAGGACCCAGTACCATCTAGGCCATCCCTGACAGAGGTCTATCTAACCTGCTTTTAAATATCTCCAGAGATGGAGATCCCACAACCTCCCTAGGCAATTTATTCCAGTGCTTAACCAGCCAGACAGTTAGGAAGTTTTTCCTAATGTACAGCCTAAACCTCCCTTGCTGCATTTTAAGCCCATTGCTTCTTGTCCTATCCTCAGAGGCCAAGGAGAACAATTTTTCTCCCTTTCCTTGTGACACCCTTTTGGATACATGAAAACCACTATCATGTCCCCTCTCAGTCTTCTCCTTTCCAAACTAAACAAGCCCAATTTTTTCAGTCTTCCTTCAAATGTTCCTTAATATGTTCTAACACCACATCTTTAATCCTATTAGTAACGTTTTGTTGACTCAACAGTAGGTGGTTTTTGGGTCAAGGAACATATTAGGGAAGGAAGGGAAGGAAAGGTAATTTGGGGATTCTGCCTTTGTTCTACTCTAGTGATACATAGCAGACATAAATATATCTTAAATGGTGTGCATGCTCTGTTTGCTTTGGACTTCTCCACGGTCGCCAGAAGTTACCAGTGAATCTGGTCCTAGAAGTTAAATTTTATAAAGTGATTTAAGATTTATTCTTAACATATTCAAATTATTAGAAATTTCACAGTTACATTGTCTTTGAGTTTTGGATTTACTTTTCATGTATAAATGTAAAAATTTTTAATGGAAGAAATTGTCCGACAAATACTATGCTATGATGAGGTTAAGAATGAAGGTACATGTCAAGACTTCAGTTTGAAAGCTTTAGAGGGACATTGTCATAGATCCAAAAACCAAGTTTTATAAACCCAGCAAAAATCTATTTTATAAATTTTATAAACCCAGCAAAAATGACACCACAAAGGGAAAAAAATTGAACAATTTTATGTCTTTAAAAGCATTTTATCTAATTTGGGACCACAAATATTAACATTGATGAATAATAATTTTATGTTTATTGCATGACTCCACTTTCAGGCATGAGTCTATTTGGATGCATTAGCCATCCCATCGATGAATTTGACCCTTAGTTGTTATTCCAGAAAATAATTTTAGTCCAAATAGCATAAAACAAAAGGATTTTTTAAAATCATTTCCAAGATAATGATGGAGGAAGAACCAAACACACATGCAACTGTATTTTCAGTTTGAGATTTATTTTTAAATCCTTCATTAGAAAAGTGAGAAAATTAGCAAACACTCCTCTCACTTATATCACTGATGTCAGTCACAGGGTTGACATTTCTCGTTATCAATGTAATTATTGCAAAAATTTAATGATAAAATAAAAATGATTTTAAAAATATTGCTTCTTGCCTTCCTCTCACTCTTGAGTAATTAGTGGTTCCTTTATTGTTCAGAATAGCATTTATTTTAACAATAAAATAAAAGGCTTATGCAAATCGCATGGATCTAAGATTCAGAAAATTCAATGAACGTTTTCAGAAATACTATTCCCTAATGAATAATGCTTGAAGCATGGTCAGTTTTTATCTATCAGCGGCTATAGCTGTTGGATTCTTTCCATTTTGATATTTTGTTAATATGATCCTTGACAATATGGTGATTCAAAGATGGCGAAAATATGACAGGCATAGCAAATCTGTCTTCCATATTGTCAGGACAGGAAAAGGGAATTTTAAGCTTCAAATAATATCTATAAAGACATATACATAAATAGAGGCTTGCTACATTGCGCAGCAGTCAAATCTATAGACCTATCAAGAAGAAAACATAACCAAGAAATATATTCCACAGTTTTTAAAAACTTGACAATGTTGGATATGTTTAAAAAACAGAACCCAAGATCCTAATGCAGAAAGGCTCACTAAAGATATAGTAATATGAGAAGACACCCCCTCTTCCTTCTTTCACCATGCATCCAGTAGCTGTCTTCCAGTGGCATATCTTTAAAGTCTCTAGCTCTCTTTAAATGCCTCTCAATCCTTGCCAGAAGCCGGACAGTGAGCTTGACCTTCTTGCCCTATTGTGTTACTGTTGGATCATCCAAGTGTTACTAATAGGATTAAAGATGTCGTATTAGAACATATTAGGAAAGGAGCTTAGGCTGCAACTAGATGGAGGTTGTTGAATCTCCATCACTGGAGATATTCAAGAGGGTTAAGGTGGGCTATAAAAATGGAGGATTGGCTCCCTGTTGTACCAACCATAGGAATCTTCAGCAGATTCTTGGTTTGTTCCTTGAATAACACCTCATTTTAAATTATTTTCCAAGTTATTTATCTTGTTATTGTATGCCTATTCTATGGAGTGCCTTCACTGGGCATCTGCCACAAGAAAACACCAGCCATTAGTTTGCTGCCTCCTCCCAACACCCAGTCAGGTTTCCAGATACCTTCTAAATCAGTTAAATACATGACAATACCTGAGTCGGACTGCTGAACCCCATTCTCCCAAAACAACTCTACTGCCCCACATATTATGCCAAGATGTAAAATTACTGCCCCTTCTCTGATCCCAAGTAATTTGGTAACATCCTGTTCACATACCTCCTTGATCTGTCCACCTGGGGGAAGGGGTGTCTTATGGCTCCCTGCCAGACCTGTGGGGGGGGGGGGGATGTACTACTTCATATTACTATACTATAATAATAAAGAGTCAACTTTATAAAGGGATGTTTGGTATTTAGAAAGCTAATTGTGAATATGTTATATCAAAATGAACAATCTAAAAGATACAAAGGAAATTAGCAAGCACTTTTGAATGAAGAACTGCCTGACCTATATGTCTTTTTCAAATGCATTTTTTACTAGATTAGACCACTTTTATCTATCAATATTTACCCTGCATCAAAGCGGGACATAGTGTATTGGCAGAAAAAAGAAGTAAGTTTAGTGCTTGTGAAAGGTGCTGCATTGACATCCCTGGAGATTGATGCTCTTTTAATCTACAGAACAAGTATTGCATGGGAAAATAGTGATAGAAATGTAGCCGTGTTAGTCTGGTGTAGGTGAAACAAAAAAACAGGACTATGTAGCACTTTAAAGACTAACAAGATGGTTTATTAGGTGATGAGCTTTCGTGGGCCAGACCCACTTCCTCAGATCAAATAGTGGAAGAAAATTGTCACAACCATATATACCAAAGGATACAATTAAAAAAAAATGAACACATATGAAAAGGACAAATCAAATTTCAGAACAGAAAGGGGATGGGGGGGGAAGTAAATGTCTGTGACCTAATGATATTAGAGGTGATAATTGGGGAAGCTATCTTTGTAATGGGTGAGATAATTAGAGTCTTTATTCATACCTAAGTGTAAAGTGTCAAATTTAAGCATGAATGACAGTTCAGAGGATTCTCTTTCAAGTGTAGTCTTAAAAGGCCTTTGAAGCAGGATGCAGGTAATTAAGTCGTTGAGACAATGTCCTTTCTGGTTGAAATGGCAAGAAACTGTTTTTTCTTTGTGATCCTGTCTAATATCTGTTTTGTGGGCATTGATCCTTTGGCGAAGTGTCTGAGACGTTTGTCCAATGTACATAGCAGACGGACACTTTCGGCACATGATAGCATAAATTATATTTCTGGATGCGCAGGAATATGTGTTCTTGATCTTATAACTCACTTGGTTAGGTCCAATAATGGTATCAGCAGAGTAAAAGGGGACGGGAGTTGAGGAAACGTTGTTCTAGGTCCCCTTTTACTCCTTCTCTACTTATGCTACATCGATGACATCTTTATGATCTGGACACATGGCCAAGAATCACTAGAGACATTCCACAAACGTCTCAGACACTTCGCCAAAGGATCAATGCCCACAAAACAGATATTAGACAGGATCACAAAGAAAAAACAGTTTCTTGCCATTTCAACCAGAAAGGACATTGTCTCAACGACTTAATTACCTGCATCCTGCTTCAAAGGCCTTTTAAGACTACACTTGAAAGAGAATCCTCTGAACTGTCATTCATGCTTAAATTCGACACTTTACACTTAGGTATGAATAAAGACTCTAATTATCTCACCCATTACAAAGATAGCTTCCCCAATTATCACCTCTAATATCATTAGGTCACAGACATTTACTTCCCCCCCCCATCCCCTTTCTGTTCTGAAATTTGATTTGTCCTTTTCATATGTGTTCATTTTTTTTTAATTGTATCCTTTGGTATATATGGTTGTGACAATTTTCTTTCACTATTTGATCTGAGGAAGTGGGTCTGGCCCACGAAAGCTCATCACCTAATAAACCATCTTGTTAGTCTTTAAAGTGCTACATAGTCCTGTTTTTTGCATGGGAAAATGTAACCTTCTTTATCAACATACTCTAGATCACCTGTGAAAGGACTGCTTCCAAAGTGTGAGTAAGTAGCTTGTTATGCATATCAATGAAATCCTTAGTATCTCCACTAAAGGTGCCAACTAATGGTAATTGCCGTGATAGTTTGTGTGATGTGGACACCACTAGGTACTGAAATTAACAATTAATTTCCTAGCAGAATGTCACATGTCAACCATTACATGGAAACTGTTTCAGTCACTAACTTCTAACCTGAGTCAAAGTCAAACTTTGTCTACTTTATTGAAATATTATTTTAAGGTTAATGCAAACAACCCCAAATGAAACACTGCAGGAGGAGTGAAAAGCTGACCATTTAAAATATACCAGAAAGCTGATCATTTAAAATATACATATGAAAGACATATGTCCCTGTGAGCTAAAATGGAAACTCCTTCAGAGAAAGGAAGTGAGTTGCAATATACTGTGCCATTTTCAAGGGAGAACAAAACACATGTAGATGAGATTTTAGTTTTCATAGGGAAAACTCTTGCTTTTTTTTTCTTTTTTGAAGAATGGCATTCTGTAGTTAAGAATGCCTTCAGCTAACATTTTAAGAAATTTTATTCCATTGTTGGCCACCTTTTCATTCTAAGGAGGCACACTTCCAACTTTCAGCTGAGATGAATACAGGTGCTATCTGGTGAAAAGTGTTTCACATATACAACAAAATCAAGTTAGAAAAATAACAAGTTAGATATACAAACAGGGCGGCAGACAGACTTGCCAGTCCCCTGGGCAAAATGGGGGTTGGGTGGCTCCACAGGTCCCAGGAGAGGTAGATCATAGAAGAAGAGGGGCAGAGGCTAGCCTCCCCAGACAGCTGTTCAGCACGACCAAGACTGTAGCAGCTAGTCTCTTACTCCCCCATTTGGGGGGAGTATTTGCATTTGGCCCTGAACACAATGATATATTAACTAGACATGGAAATGAACATGATTAAAGCTAACTTGCTTTCCCTCTGTGAGAAACCATGAAATATACAAAATGTATCCATGTATATGAAGGGTGGGATGAGGAGAAAGAACAGGAATTGGCCCTGACTGGAGATTTAACTCAATTATATAGGCCCTGATCCTGCAAATACTTAGGGTGCATCTACACTGTATCTGTAGGTCAAAATAAGACATGCAATTTGAGCTCTGCAGATTGCATATCTTATTTCCATCTAATTTTGAAATAAAGAGCTATTCTGAAATGTCCCTTATCCCTCGTGGATTGAAGGTTGCAGGGACGCTGGAATAGTGTACCCCTTATTTAGAAATAGTGATGCTCTCTAGACGTACCCTTAGACACAAGTGTAATTTTGGGGGTGCTACTCAAATTCCTTACATTAAGATCATGAACAATTATTTAAAGAATCAGGAACTTATTCTGCTGTTTGTATGAATTTTTATTTTAAAAGATATCACACTACAACACAGAAGTGTTCTTTCTCCCCACTTGGTTTTTTGCATATGAAAGACAATTGATCAGATATTTTTGTCCTTAAGTAGTATAGAATTTTTGATGTAGAAATAATAATTTAAGTATAATTCTAACATGCCTTTGATCGCATTACCTTTGAAATACAGTATAAGAGATTTTACCCATTATACTGTATAGAATTTGATTAAACCAAAGGAAATCTAGACATAGTACTTTGAACACTGAGAAGATCTTACATTTTGCCATTTATTGAGGATACTGAACAAAGAATGTTTTCTAGACTCAACTGAAAGTTTGCAATCCATAACAATAAGATATTTTCATATGTTTTGCTTCTTTGAACAAATAGGTAGAATTTGACACTATCTACCCATATTAGGGTTACATATTTCTGCCCACTGCCATAGTAACTGAGTACCTTCTATGTAAAAAAGCAATAGCAACAGCAAAGACTCTAATACTAGAGACACCATGAAATCCACTTCTTTTTAGGAGCAAAAACTAAAGTTGGGCAGAGGTCTCATTTTTATTTTTTATTTAATTAATTTACTTTTTTTAACAGATTATTTGATTCGGGATAATATTTTGTGGATATTTGAGCTTTTTGCAGTAGAAGTGATTGCCACTAAAGTAGTTTGCTCAATAGATTACATTGATGTTTAATTTTTGTACAGACTTCCTCCCAATTAATAGTAGTATAGGAATTGGAAGCCAGTGAAATAAAGGACACTAGATAATTCAAGTTTGGTTCTAAATCAATAGAAACATTGCACTTGCCACACCCCTTATTTGCTCACTGTTGTAGCTCAAATGTTATATCTGTGTCGGTCTCTCTTGTGTAGAGAGAGAGAGATACACTTTCTTGTTGATAGAGCCTTCCACTATCAGGATAAGCAGAAGAGATGGATTAAGAAAGTGGCCTTTGGGACTGTAGTCCAGGGCCCCAGGCTAAGGAGAGCCCTGCAAAAAGACCTTCAAGCTGCCAAAAGTGCAGCTTAATTGTAGATGCCCCTTAGTCTGGGGCTCTAGGTTGCAGCCACAAAAGCCCCTGCATTCTGGCCCTGTCTGGCTACAGGGGGAGATGGCTCTGCATGCTCCCATTCCTCCTCCTGTCCACTGGGCTGGAGCTGCAAGGGCTGAAAGCTTCCTCTGTGCACTTTTCTCGCCTACATCCTCTGGCCCTGCTGCTCTCGTTGCCATTGAATAGCGGTGAATGGGAGTTGTGGAGGGCATTGCATGCAGGCCAGTGTAGGGCTCTTGTATAGCCTGCTGCCACCTCCCTTCCCCAGAGTCTTGGATACCAAAGGTAAGCATCCCTTTCCCAACACTGTGACCCAGCTCTTGGTTCCTTCCCACACTCAATTGCCACCCAGACCCTGGACCCCCACCCCAATCTCTTGCACAGAGCCCCCTCCTGCACTCTGACACCTGCCCAGTGCCAGCATCCTCACCTCCTGCCCTGTGCCCCCACCTTCAGCCCACTCCTGTACTTTCCCTCCCACACCCCACTTCCCAACCCCTATCTCCTGCCCTTAGTCTCCTCACACATCCAACCCTTTGCCTGGATCTGGGGCTTTTCCTGCACTCTGATACCCTCATTTTTGGCACCACACTGGAACTAGTGGGTTCTCAAAAATCTAAGCGCCCCAGCCTTCCAGAAGAATTAATCTGGCCCTGGTAAGCGTAACCATTTGCTATGATATTTGAGGAGTAGTACTCCCTGGCTACTGCTCTGAGACTTTGCAACAGTAACTAGGGAGGTCAGCCCAACTGCCAATGACAGCAGCCTCCTCTTTTTTACATGGTATGTCAGCAGCAGAAGTTTGGATTATGAAAAAATGGACAAGAACTGTTTTTGAATCGTCCCCATTACAGTTAAAAAAAACATACCCAAGGTAAACTATTAATTGCCCTGCTCTTAATATATACACACAGACATACAATTTACAAAGTCATAGATATAGTAAAACTTTAAAAACATCATGTCTTGAAGAAAGAATTGTGATAATTAGGTGAAATAACTACAATATTTGTACTGGCTGGTATTCTTTTATTTACTTATTCCGTTTTGGGTAAAATACTACAAATGATCTCTTGGTTTTCCTCATGTTTTAAAAATGTACTTCTCAGTTGTGTCTTCCTTTTTTATATTAGAGCAGTGAAATAGAATTCCCCCGCACACACCATTAGTAGACTGTGGCATATTTGCCACATCCTTTAAAACTGTTCTATATCAAATCATCTTATCATAAAACAAACAAAAAAAAAACATATTGTAAAAGTAAGGACATGTTTTATATCTTGCCATTTTTCCTTCTTAAATCAGATACAGTCTTTCAGAATAACTTTCCAAGGCAAAGCGCTCTTCATGCGAGCTGAATACTGATAAGTTCTTTAAAACAATGGGCAGGGACTCTCAGATTGTAACCACAAACACTAAGTAACAAATATATTCTGCCATGAATAGCCCTCAAGTTGAATGGTGAAATTAGTTACCATCACACGTCTGAAAACAAATCTTTGCAGAGGTGGGGTAGAGTATCTCAGACCTGGGGGTAAGATGCGGACCCTGGTTTGCCTGGATCTGCCCCCTGAGACTCAGGGCCCCCTCTGCCACTCCACGGCAGGGCTTGAGCATACAAAATCTCACTTGCATGTGGCCCCCAACTGATTTTTCTGTGGATCAGTGGGCCCTGATCCAAAAATGGTTCCTCACCTCTGTTGCAGAGGTTTGTGTGAATATCACTGTGATCCTTATACAATTCTACATTCCAAATTTTGTGTATTCTTTTTATTCAGCCTAATTGGAAAGATGGTTAGGTGAAATCTACACTACAAATGTAACTACACCTCAATCTGGCTAGGGGACAACTCTGTTGTTAAAACAATAGTGGGGGCAAGCAAAGATAACTTCTGGCACTGCATCTCAATTGTCCTTTCAGTTCTGTGATCTAAACTTGGTTTGAACTTAAATGATCTTTTCAACAGCTTCTGCTCTGAAGGCACACTGTCAGTTGCTCACTTACTCACAAGAGTATTTATATTATGTTGAAACATTACATATCTCAGGTGGATGGATCTGTTTGTACATGATTACTGTTGACGTAAATATGTTTTCATGTTTTTCTTACTCAGGGGTTACCCATGGATCGGTTCTGTTTGCTATATATAGATGAACATTCAGGATAGTCATTTTGACACTGTTGATTTTGATTTTTTATGCTCTTGATATGCTTCAGTTCCAAGAGTTTTGGCTGAATTTCAGTACAACAACCCATCCTTGACTACTGTCAGGAAAAGTCTGGTGGATAACAATTACCAATTAACAAACTGCTATTGTCACAATAGCTTCAGAGCTTTTTTTATAGTGTTCTCTACTCTTGACATTCACTGGGAACCTGGTGTGCATGTGAAACTTTCTTTATACTATCCTTTAACCAGAGACCGAAACCAACCCATAATGAAAAGTATCCTTCTATAGACAAATCAGTATATGACTTGTCCGTGTAAGAGCTATTAGTCCTCCTATTATTTCCAGACTTGCCTAAGGATCCTGTTGTTAACTCTGTGGGCATGTCTAGACTACGTTCTATTTTTGAAAGAGGATATGCAAATTCTTCAGGGAAAAATTTTTTTGGGGAAAAAAACCCTTTTTCGAAAAACTGTGTAAGCCTCCTTTTTTTAGGAAAAGCGGGTTTTTTTAAAAAGGGTTTTTCCCCCCAAAAAACCGCATCCAGACAACTTTCACTTTTGAAAGACCCGCTTTCGAAAAAGCGATCAGAAGAAGATATACAAATTCCCACGGAATTAGACTAGACGAACCCTATCAATCTAAGATATGTGACTTAAAACAGTAAGATCAGAAAAGTGACTTCAAAATGACAATCAAGTGTTTCTTGTTTATTTTCAGTTAGTGACCTCTATATGTAAGCTTCAGGGCACATCTAGACTACTTTGTTTTTAAAATGAGATATGCAAATTCAGAGCTAAGTAGGTCTTTTGAAAGTGAAAGTAATCTGGATGTGTTTTTTTCGGGAAAAACCCTTTTTCGAAAAAAAAACTGCTCTTCCTAAAAAAAGGAGGTTGATACAGTTGTTCGAAAAAGGGTTTTTTCCCCAAAAACCCCACATCCAGACTACTTTCACTTTTGAAAGACCTGCTTTCGAAAATGCGATCAGAGGAAGATATGCAAATTAGCACTGAATTTGCATATCTCCTTTCAAAAAAAAACCATAGTCTAGATGTGCCCTCAGTGTTTAAGTCTGAGAAGATTGAGTTTTGTTTACTGCTGGAACAGGTTTAAGCTATCATCCCGTCTCCACCTGCTACAACTCACATGTTTTTGCCTTCACCTAGAGCATCTGGAATATTTAAGATTTTTATCTAGGCAAAGCATTTAATTATTCTATTATTGCAAGCCCTATGCTATTCTTTGGCAACTGGTTGCTTTAGAAGCTGAAATACCACACAGAATTGTTCACAAAGTCCAAACGTCTCAGACAAGGGGTCCATTCATCATTCTGCAGACTAATAAGCACTATAAATATTATGGAGAAGAATGAGAGAATTGTGTTTAATTAGTAAGTATATAAAATATTTAATTTCCAACAAGGCAACATCTGCTTGCTTACTAAGTAGCTGAAGTATTCCCCAATCAAGAGGAGCCTAGAACCCATGGCTTTGAAAGGTTCATATGTTCTTAACTGGTCCTTAGTTCAGACACACTAGGTGTAAATTACAATAGAATCTCTTTTGCTACAATAAATGTCTCTCATGCTCACACATATGAAGAGCTATGTAGCCGATAAAATGTTTTATCTTCTACTTTAATCACGATTCACAATATTTTTATCCTTTTCTGTATCCAGATATTATTTAAAAATGGAGATTCATAAACATAGTCTTCTCCTACATCCTTAGGCCCTTAATAAGAAATAGTCAATGTTGTGCTATTGATCTTGAAGTATGAGTAATTCCCTTAGTTCATATGGGCTAAATTAAGTGATCTTACCAATTACTTTGCTTGGTTAATCACTTTTTCCACATAATTTCCTCTTGCTAATAGAAATTACATCATTTCCATGAGCAGGAAATTATCCTTTATTTTCTTTTTACATAAACAGTATACTAACGAAAAATGAAACCCACACTTCGCATAGCTGATGGAAAAACACAAAGTAAATGAAACTTGAAAGGAGAAACACCCCAGAAGAGAAATTATAGTTCTCCTGGGTTTTGCATGTGTGTGTGGTAGAAGTGCTGCTCCCTGTCTTTGAAGCAAGACCTTCAGAGAGAGTCTGAAGACGGGCAACTTACTGTTTCCATTGCAGATGCAAGAAACGATTAGTGTGAGGCTGCTGGTGGGCTTCTTCTCCACAATTCTATCAGAAATAACCAAGGTCAGAGATAGAGTTGGAAGGAGCAATAAGTGGAAAGGTGAATTTTTGCGAGAGTAGGAGAGGGACACAGGAATTTGTACGTACCTAATTGTAATCAAAATACCTGCTTCACAGCAAAAAGAGTAGTCTTGTCTCAATTTTCCTAAATGTTTTCAAAAGTAAATGAATTTAAATTTTCTCAGAAAATTTCTTGTTTTGTAAGTTAATTATTTAAGATAATTATTTAATAAATCATGGGAAGAATGGTAAGACAGATAGGGCAGGCCACTTCATATTTACTAAGCTGTTCTATAGTTGTATGTCAGCTTTTTGTTAATAATGATAAAATACTGAATACGAAGCATTAAATAACTTAATTTGCTGTACATGAAGGCTGTGTACTAGCTATATTTCTTTGTACTTGATTTCATCTCAGTAAATCCCACCTCTTTTTGGAAAAGGATACTAATGCTTCGGTTGAGAGGCATTCCCTTCATGACAGGATATTGAATGAGTAAGTTGTCTCTCGGCTTAGATAACATAAGCACTTCCCAACCTCTTTGGAAATGCTCCTGATTTGTTTATTTAAAGCTCCCCCCTTTTTTCCCCACCTTTTTAGAATCTAGATGATGATGAACACTTCACACATAACCAAGAAAATTTGACTACATTTTCAAATTTGCACATTTACTCTGGGTTAAAATCATTCAGCCTTCTGTCTCATAAATTCATCTAACAAGATCAATATCTATCAGAGCACACCTTCTGAGTAATATCTAAGTGCTTATTTATGAAAGTGAACCATACATATTAGGATAGTTTCTAAATGTAAACAAAGAGATCTCTTACCTAAAATAATAATGAGCATTGGTTGAAAACAATGCATATTTCAATTTGTAGTTTAATATACAGAGACTTATGTAAACATGTGACAGGGCATATTTTAAAACATAATATTACAAACATGTTATTTACTTTGAATGATTTACTAGGGGGCCGCACCACCTGCTCGCTGGCCAACACCCACCCCCCACTGGCCACTTTAGCTAGGCCTTATCCCAGAGCTCCATGGCCCACAGCTCAACACCCCCTTTTCCATCCTCCATTCCGACACCCCCATCCTTCTGCCTCCATTACTGTACCCACCATCCTCCCTAACTCTTCCCCATCCCACACTGCCCATCCCCCTTCTTTCCATCCCTACCCCCACGTCCATTCCTAACCCATCCATCCTCCCTAACCTTATCCCTCCCCATGCCACCCTGCCTATCCCTACTCCCACCTCCTTCCTCCATTCCTAAACCCTCATCCTTTCCTAACCCCTCCCCTTCCACACCCTCACACTATTCATCCCCTGCGTTCATTCCTATATCCCCCATACAATTCCCCCTTACCAAACCATCCATCCTCACATATGCTGTATCCTCCCTTCCTCCTTCTCTACAAACACCCTGCCCCCTCCCACGAATTATCTGAAATGATTACAAACTATAATTATGGATAGAAAACATCCTATTCCAACATTTTTCTATTTAAGAAGATGTTTGTGGAACTCAAGATTTTGATTCTGCTCTCATACCAGTGGAAATATAAAGTAATGCTACTAACGTAAATAGTTACACTTGTACAAAACCATTCTAAGGTCAATTAGAATAAGGCCCAATGGAGAGAAATCTTTAAGATGTTAATAGGTACTAGCTTCGACATCATTGATTAGCCATTGAAATCTTACTTTGGTGTTTGTTAAGTTCTTCTTCTTTGCTTGGGCACATTTATCCTTTGTGCTACAATATACACTGACTCCTATTAGATGCAGATATTGTCCTATGGCACTCAATGAGCTAGAACCTACTTAAGATATGCATCTTTCCTTTAAACTTAAGTCAACAGTGGTGTCAGAGGTAGAATTCCACTGGTATGAAGGAAAGGAAGAAGGCTGACAGAACATTGTGCTTTTGGAGCTTATCCCCCAATGTCAACGCAATAGTCTATTTCAAAATGAAAACTGCTGGAGCTTGCTAACTTTCAGGACACATTGCAAGGGTATATCAGTGATTCTCAGTGTATGGAGTAGATGCTCTTTTGACTAGAATAGAGCAAATGTGAAAAAATAATATTTATATACTGAGCATTACCAATGTTGAAAATATAGCTTCTGGAGTTTACAGTCTAGAAAGAATAGTTCAGAATACAATCAGATGACGACCTGATGATGGCCACATCTCAACTTTTAGTGGAAGTCATTCTGATACTGAAGACTGAGTTATGCACTAATTATAAGGCCCCTGAAATAATGGATTTTTAGAATGCTAATATTAGTTGAGTTCCATATGGGAAGATTTAGGGTTACCATTCTGAACCTTCTATAAGACCTTACAAAAGCTAGAAAAATTGCAGAGAATTCTGAAATATATACTACAGACCTAAAGTAGATAAAACTAGCTCACAAGTATAGAAAACCTCTCTTGAAATTACACCATTTGCAGTTTTATCACTGTAGTACAATAATAATTTATAGAACTCCTTCTTGAAAGGTTTTGAAGAAGCAAAAAACCTCAAACTAAAATACAAAGAAGAGCTTGTCAGAAAACTGAAAACATTCTCCGTGAAATTATTTTTATACTTTTTCCTCACTGTTTTTCAGTGAAAGTTAAAACTTTTCCAGACAGCTCTTATACAAGATGAAGACAGAGAGATCACTTCACTAACTATTGAAATGCCTCTCTTTCTTGAGCGTGATATTCTGGTTGTTTCACAGTACACAACAAGTCAGTACATAACATTTGTACTTCAGTTGAAGGTAGGACACTAAGATAGATTCATTGCTGGAAAAACACTAACATTTGTATAGTGCCATTGAGTTTCTATGGTTAGAGTCTCATCCTACAGGAACTCCTAGATTCAAGCTACTGTTCACATATGCAAAAAAGGAAATATGATATGGTGGGTTAAACAAATGGCTGAACATCAGGAGACCCTTCAGATTTCCTTGACATTGGGACATGCTATTTCTCCCTCAGCTATATCTCAATTTAGATGGTATAAAATGTTCAGTCCCCTATTTCAAGTTATATAAGCATGACTATGTAGACCATTCTCAGATTTCAGAAGTCTATGTATATAATTGATAACATTATCTACGTGTTTTAGTCCTCAATTCATTTAAAATTGTTTGTGATAAGATGTGCAACAAAATTCATAGATTTACTAGAATCTTACAAAGGCCATGAGATGAAAACTTCTGCAATGGCCAAAGAGAAAGATCAGAGCACAGGGAAAACCCAAGGTGCCCAGTAAATGGTTACAAATGAGTAGCAAAAAGCATCAAAACGCAAAAGAGTTTTTGACCAGTGCTGAGCCTTTGATTATAACATCTGGCAAGGAATGACTAAGTTTATGAAATGAAAGATTATGTGCAGTTGTACACACTGAAATAGATCTGAAATCTTCATGAAGGGGACAACACAGATTGATTAATGTGTCAATGCTTAAGATGCCTGAATATTCAAAGTGGGAGATCAAAGACTAATATGATCATATGACCCTAATGACATGTATATATACGAATGCAGGAAAGTGCAAATGAAGGGATACTTGCTCATTTGACAACTCCTTTGGAAGACTTGTACAAAGGAGGACCTCACTGCAGTGACTGCAAGAGCCATTGCTTATGTATGTTTCTGGAAAAACATCTAGTTATGAGAAGAGCACGAGAATAAGTCCTTGATTCAACCTCATGTCATCTCTCTTTGTCTTTTCAATCCTTTTTATCTTTTAGAAGATTTCCCCAGTATTGCTCAGGTCCTTAATTCAATTAATTTTTGTTTTTCTTCACTACATCATTTATCTGGGGTGGGTATAGGAATGAGGGGCTCAGTATGCAGGTTACTCCAAGGAGAGAGGACTACCTAGTCCTGTCTTACCACAGCAGAGATTAAGCACATGAAACATACAATTTAGCTTGGTACTGATGTTCAGAATTACTGATACATAGTGTGCCCTTACATTCTTCATTTTCACTTAAGGAAGGTACTTCATTCAATTCATTTTCACAATAACCTCAGTGTATCTGTTCAGTAGTATTTTCAAATAGAGACATCCAGAGACATAAAGACCCACAAGAAGAGGTTGTAAACTCAGGGGGCCATGGCCAAACAGGATTATGGATTCACTTCACAACAGAGTCAATTAGGGATAGTTGCTTTTATTAATCTCACTACGTCCCTGCTATTACAGGCTTAATACAGCCAGACGGTTACATAGAAATTGCAAAGTGACACATCAATAAGCACAGGCATTCCACGAGGTGTAACAGTTAATTTGAACTAAGGACTTAGTTCGAGTTAACATTTGACTGCCGCGTGTATCCGCGGGCAGTTAGTTCGGACTAGGGGGATTTAAAAATGGCGCCCGGACGGGAAGATGCAAATAAAGCCCAGGATATTTAAATCCCGGGCTTCATTTGCAACTTCGAATGCCTACATTAGCCTCCCTAGTTTGAACTAGGGGGCTAGTGTAGACATACCCTAAGAGAGTAACAGGCACTTAGAAATTCATATACCCCTTCAGTCTGCAGGGAGTCCCATTCCTGTCACCTTGCACCAGGCCACAGTGCATATGGCTCCAGATGGGGGAATCCAGGGCACCCTCCAAGATCTAGGTCCCTAGTGAGACTCACCGGACATAGGACTCCCTACATCAGTTATACTACAGTTGTTTACTGGGTGTGCGCGTACTGGCTCAGCACCATTCTAAACCCTCTTATGAGCTGAAATTGAGGTCAAACTTGATTACCACTTAGTAGTTTCCTAGCTCAAGGCATGGGTTAAAGCTGCTAAGGGCCAGCTGCTGGTTACACTTGCAGGGTCCCAGGCTATGCTAAGCTGTATACTCCAGGGACAGAAACTTCCATCCTAGCCTGCTGAGCTGTAGGGCCCATTTTATGTGACAGAGGTGAGAAGCATCTTTCCATGGCCGCTGCAGCTCCAGCAGGCACAATCATGGGAGGGGTGCATCTCCCCTGGCTGGGGCACATCCAGGTTCATCTGCCCCCTGTGTTACCCAGCCAGACTGAGGCATGGAGCAAACTGCATTTTCCCCTCATTCTTCTGATGAAGGGGAACAACTAGCAAAGTTCCCATACAGAAGTGGGGGGGGGGGACTGCAGCCCTAAAGGGTACCTGAGGGGTGGGAGGCTTGGCGCTGGGGAGGCATACCCAACAAGCCCCTTTCAGCTATCTGGTGATTCTGTCTCTTTTCTCTATGGTTTTATGCATCTCCATATGCATTGGGAGGACCTTTAGTCTTACCTTGCTTTAAGTTATAACAACAGGAAGCTAACTACCAAATTTGGAAGTTCTATCTCTTATCATTCAGGAGGAGTTCTTGAATAAGAAGACAGATGGACAGACAGACACACTTGCTTGTTTGCTCACAGATAGACAAACTCAAATATATAGTAGATAAGTTGTATATAGAGAATTACCTTCCAGGTTAAAAAATAACACATATGCTGACATGTTTGAAATAGAAGTGATGACATCACTCACGATCCATATAAGGAGAAAGGTATTAAATGGAACAAGCTTAAGTGACTCAAATCACTATTTCTCGTTAGTAGTACAGCATTTCTTATAATTGCATATTATAGATACATATAATCTAGAAGACAGATGAATAGAAATAAAAGAAGAGCTGCATAAGGTCAATGCAAGCAGAAGGAGCAATAACATGAAGTAAAATTAAAATAACACACATTTGCTTGGCAATTGAAATGATCATTTCAACTCTAAATACTGCAAAAAATCTTTATGTGCTATACATAGGCAGAAAAATGTACAGCAGTGGTTGGTTTGTGCTAGACTGTTAGCAACAGGGGGAAAACATTTGCACATAGGCAGGGAGCTGATGGGAGACAGAAAGGGATATTAACATGTATTTACTGTATTTCTACTCATCTAATTTTTCAAGTTTCTATTTACGAATTGACTGTAACAGTGTCAATTCCCTCCATTAAAAATACTAATAGTTTGATGCACAGCACAAGTGGATTGGTACTTTTCCATCTGCAATATCCCTACACAGCCACTGGCATTTGTTTTAAAAAGACAGAAGTTAATTTAAAATCTGTTTGCTGTGTATCAGTACCAAAATATACTAAATGGAAAGGGAAGATATTAAGCTGTGGCATCACACTATAATGTGTTTGTCTATCAAATACTAAGCACATAAAACATACAATTTAGCTTGGTACTGATGTTCAGAATTACTGATACATGGTGTGCCCTTATCCTCATCATTTTCAGTTGAGGAGGGTACTTCACTCACTTCATTTTCACAATATCGTCAGTGGATCTATTTAGCAGTATTTCCAAATGAAGACTTCCAGAGACATGACATAAAAATTCACCAGAAGATACATAAAAAATTAAACATAGACTTCCATTGTGTGAACACAGATCTTAAATAAGTTCATCATTTAACCAACCTGAAACTAGTGGGGATGTACTTCATAAGGCTCAGCTTTGTCTCCTCTGTTGCTGCCCATGTCACTGTATCTGCATTTGTATTTACACTCATAGTAGCTCAATGAGAACTAGCGAGAGTATGTATATGTGCATCTCACACCAGCTCATAATGTAGATATTGCCTGAATCAAACAATTTATTTGCCCTGTACATCCTTCTGGTGAATCCTTGCTTCATATTTTCTCAAATTAATATAATTGCCTAATAACTAGGAAGATCTTGAGACTAGGCATTTGTTTTTACAAACAAGTGCCATTATTCTGCTTATGAGACAAGAATCCTTACAAATGAAAGGCACTACGTAAAAGTGAAATATAGCATCTGTTTACTCATATGAGTTTCAATACTTGTAATTCTTGCATGGTTTATGCTATCACTATTATAGGAGTTTTACCTTTAAAACTTGTCCGTTTACATTCAAGTCACTGGATTTTATATCAGTGTAATGAGAACAATATGACACAATGTGTTTCTTTAAATGCAAAATAAATGCACAGACAAGTGAGAAATACAGGGGACCCTAATGAAGGCACCATAGAAAAACGTGTTCATAGTCATCCTCAGCTGTTATTCCTGCACAATTTATACTGAGGTTCAATGTGTGACAAGTTAAATATTTAAGCAAGAGGGATGAATTCTCAAAGTATTTATGTGTGATGATTATGTTCTTCTCAAATGTACCATTCTGTTTGGTGCAATTGATTGTATGAAGGAAAATGTGTTATTGTATTTTTGCATCTGCACGAATCAATATTAAAGATGGATCTTGGTTTCTAATATTATAAATTATAAAATATTATATTCAGAGCATTTTTCAAAGTCTCACACATTTTTAAACACAGAAGCTTTCAATATTACAACCAAGGCCTCTGATAGGTTGTTCTTCATGGCCAGAGTGCAGTGTCCTGTTCAAAGTAATGAGAGACAACCTCTGCTCAGCACTTTTCTGTATCAGGGCATAAATGTAGTGCAGTCATAGTCGGGATGGGGGTTCCACGACCCCCCACCCCCCAAAAGAAGACGATGGGTGGTGGTGGTCGGGGACTCCCTCCTAAAAGGGACTGAGCCATCCATCTGCCATCCAGACCTGGAATCTCAAGAGGTATGCTGCTTACTGGGAGCTCGAATTCAGGATGTAACTGAGAGTCTTACAAAACTGATCAAACCTTCGGATTGCTACCCCTTCCTGCTTGTCCATGTGGGAACTAACGATATGGCCAAGAATGACTTGAGTGGGTTACTGCAGATTATGTAGCACTGGGAAGCAGGATCAAAGAATTCGGAGCACAAGTGGTGTTCTCGTCCATCCTCCCTGTTGAAGGGAAAGGACTGAGCAGGGATTGTCGAATTGAGGAAGTAAATGCGTGGTTGCGCAGGTGGTGTCGGAGAGAGGGCTTTGGTTTCTTCGACCATGGAACTCTGTTCTGGACACAAGGATTGTTAGGAAGAGATGGGATCCACCTAACAAAGAGAGGAAGGAGCATTTTCATGGGCAGGCTTGCAAACCTAGTGAGGAGAGATTTAAACTAGGTTCATTGGGGGACGGTGACCAAAACCCTGAGGGGAATGGGAAAGTTGGATACTGGGAAGAAATGCAAAGAGGAATGAGCAACAAAGGAGGACCCCTGATTTGAATGGAGAAGGTAGGGCGATCAACTGGTTACCTGAGGTGTTTGTACACCAGTGAGAAAATCCTGGGCAACAAACAGGAAGAATTGGAGACCCTGGCCTAGTCCAAGAAATATGATATAATTGGGATAACAGAGACTTGGTGGGATGACTGGAGCGCTGTCATGGAAGGGTATAAACTGTTCAGGAAGAACAGGTGGGGAAAAAAAGAGGAGGAGTTGCACTATATGTAAGAGAGCACTATGATTGCTCAGAACTCCAGTATATATATAGAGAAAAGTCTGTTGAGAGTCTATGGGTTAAGTTTAGAGGTGCAAACAGCAGCAGTGATGTTGTGGTTGGTGTCTACTACAGGCCACCGAATCAGGTGGATGCGGTAGATGAGGCTTTCTTCAGACAACTGAGAGAAGCCTCCAGATTGCAGGCCCTGGTTCTCATGGGGGACTTTAATCACCCTGACATCTGTTGGGAGACCAATACGGCAGTACACAGACAATCCAGGAAGTTTTTGGAGAATGTTGGGGATAACTTCTTGGTACAAGTGCTGAAAGATGCAACCAGGGGCTGTGCGCAGCTCGACCTTCTGCTCACAAACAGGGGAAGTAGAGGTGGGTGACAACCTCGGAAGCAGTGTTCATGAGATGGTAGATTTCAGGATCCTGACCAAAGAAAGAAAAGAGAGTAGTAAAATACACACCTTGGACTTCAGAAAAGCAGACTTTGACTCCCTCAGAGACCTGATGGGCAGAATCCCCTGGGATGCTAACATGAAGGGAAAAGAAGTCCAGGACAGCTGGCAGTATTTTAAAGAAGCCTTATTGAAGGCACAGAAAGAAACTACCCCGATGCGTAGGAAGAGAAGCAAACATGGTAGGAGACTGGATTGGCTTACAGGGGAAATCCTTGGTGAACTTAAGCACAAAAAGAGAGCTTACAAAAAGTGGAAACTTGGACAAATGACCAGGGAGGGGTATAAATGTATAGCTCGAGAATGCCGGGGGGTTATCAGGAAGGCGAAAGCGCAATTGGAATTGTGACTGGCAAAGGATGTGAAGGATAACAAGAAAGATTTCTACAGGCATGTTAGCAATAAGAGGGTGATCAGAGAGGGCGTGGGGCCCTTATTGGATGAGGGAGGTAACCTAATGACAGATGATATGGGAAAAGCTGAAGTACTCAATGCTTTCTTTGCCTCTGTCTTCACGGACAAGGTCAGCTCCCAGATTAATGCACTAAGTGATGCAAGATGGGATGAAGATGGACAGCCCTGCGTGGGTAAAGAACAGGTTAGGAACTATTTAGAAAAGCTAAACGTACACAAATCCATGGGTCCGGACTTAATGCATCCGAGGGTACTGAGGGAGTTGGCAAATGTCATTGAGGAGCCATTGGCCATTATCTTTGAAAAGTCATGGAGATCGGGAGAGATCCCAGATGATTGGAAAAAGGCAAATGTAGTGCCCATCTTCAAAAAAGGGAAGAAGGACGATCCAGGGAACTATAGGCCAGTCAGTCTTACCTCGGTCCCTGGAAAAATCATGGAAGGGATCCTTAAGGAATCCATTTTGAGGCACTTGGAAGAGGGGAAAGTGATCAAGAATAGTCAGAATGGATTCACAAAGGACAAGTCGTGCCTGACCAATTTGATTAGCTTCTATGATGCGGTAACTGGCTCTGTAGACATGGGAAAGTCAGCGGATGTGATATACCTTGACTTTAGCAAGGCTTTTGATACGGTCTCCCACAATATTCTTGCCAGCAAGTTAAGGGAATATGGATTGGATAAATAGATGGCAAGATGGATAGAAAGCTGGCTAGAAGGTCGGGCCCAGCACGTAGTGATCAACAGCTCGATGTCAGGTTGGTGGTCGGTTTCTAGCAGAGTGCCCCAAGGTTTGGTTCTCGGACCAGTTTTGTTCAATATCTTTATTAATGACCTGGATGAGGGGATGGATTGCACCCTCAGCAAGTTTACAGATGACACTAAGTTACGGGGAGACGGAGATACCCCGAGGACAGATATAGGGTCCAGAGTGACTTAAACAAATTGGAGGATTGGGCCACAAGAAATCTGATGAGGTTCAACAAGGACAAGTGTAGCGTCCTGCACTTGGGACGGAAGAATCCCAAGCATTGTTACAGGTTGGGGACCAACCAGCTAAGTAGTAGTTCTGCAGAAAAGGACCTGGGGGTTACAGTGGATGAGAAGCTGGATATGAGTCAACAGTGTGCCCTTGTAGCCAAGAAGGCTAATGGCATATTAGGATGCATTAGGAGGAGCATTGCCAGGAGATCCAGAGATGTGATTATTCCCCTTTATCGGCTCTTGTGAGGCCAGATCTGGAGTATTGTGTCCAGCCTCTCACCATCCTTTTTGGAACCTCCCTTCAAGAAGTTGAAAGTTGCTATCAAATCTCCCCTCACTCTTATCTTCTGCAGACTAAATAAACCCAAATCCCTCAGCTTCTCCTCAGGTCATGTGCTCCAGCCCCCTTATCATTTTGGTTGCCCTCTGCTGGACCCTCTCCAATGCATCCACATCCTTCCTGTAGTGGGGGCCTAGACCTGGATGAGACTCCAGATGTGGCCTCATCAGTACCGAATAAAAGGGAATAATAACTTATCTAGATCTGCTGGAAATGCTCCTCCTAATGCACTCTAATATGCTATTAGTCTTCTTGGCTACAAGGGCACACTGTTGACTCATATCCAGCTTCTCATCCACTGTAATCCCTAGGTCCTTTTCTGCAGAACTACTACTTAGCTGGTTGGTCCCCGGCCTGTAAAAATGCTTGGGATTCTTCCATCCGAAATGCAGGACTCCGCACTTGTCCTTGTTGAACCTCATCAGATTTCTTTTGGCCCAATCCTCCAATTTGCCTATGTCACTCTGAACCCTATCCCTGCCCTCCAATGTATCTACCTCTTCACCTAGCTTAGTACCATCTGGAAACTTGCTGAGGGTGCAATCCATCCCTTCATCTAGGTCATTAATAAAGATGTTGATCAACACTGGCCCTAGAACTGATCCTTGGGGCACTCCGCTTGAAAGTGAACACCAACCTGACATTGAGCTGTTGATCACCACCCATTGGGAACGACAGTCTAGCCAGATTTCTATGCACCTTCCAGTCAGTCCATTTATCCAATCCATACCTCCTTAACTTGCTGGAAAGAATATTGTGGGAGACTGTATCAAAAGCTTTGCCAAAATCAAGGTATATCACATCCACTGACTTCCCCATGTCCACAGAGCCAGTTACTTCATTACAGAAGCTAAGCAGATTGGTCAGGCATGACTTATCCGTGGTGAATCCATGTTGACTATTCCTGATCACTTTTCCCTATTCCAAGAGATTAAAAATGGATTCCTTGAGGATCCCCTCCATGATTTTTCTGGGGACTGAGGTAAGGCTGACTGGTCTGTAGTTCCCTGTATTGTTCTTTTTCCCTTTTTAAAAGATGGGCACTACATTTGCCTTTTTCCAGTCATCCGGGACCTCTCCTGATCTTCACAAATTTTCAAAGATAATGGCCAGTGACTCTGCAATGACATTTGTCAACTCCCTCAGTACTCTCGGATGCATTAAATCCGGACCCATGGATTTGTGTATGTCTAGCTTTTCTAAATAGTTCTTAACCTATTCTTTCTCTGTCAAGGGCTGCCCACCTTCTTCCCATACTAGGCAAGTCATGCCTGACCAATCTAATTAGCTTTTACGATAAGGTAACTGTATCTGTGGACATGGGGAAGTTGGTGGATTTGATATACCTTGACTTTAGCAAAGCTTTAGTAAATTGACTGAAGACTGAATGCTTTCTAAAGCATACTTATTGTTTAACATAGCTCTGTTTTCCTATCTTAAAACACATTAGGGAACTTTTAGTGTGCACCAACAGGGTCTGCATAGACCAATTAATGTGAAATACATTTGTGCACTTTAGAAACTATACCCCCAGAGTGTACATCATTCACTCCCCATCATCTAGACAAGCCATGAGTTAAAGCTTACCTCGTAGTAACTATGGATCATTCAAAACAGTGCTGGCAGAAATGAAGAATTAAATATTATGAATTGTTTGAAGCCCGCATTCATTGTAATACACTTTATTGCAAAATGGCACATACACCGTGGCTATTTGGCTGTGTTAACACTTTGAATTTATTTTGTCCGCTAACTTCTTTAATGCAATTCCAGCTACTTTGAAACAAACACATTTGTTAACTCTACAATTAGCTCTTTTGTAATAAAAGCCATTCTAGGCACATTAATAATACTGACAAGAACAGATGGCAATTACCAGTTTTAACTATTATTTTTCTGTTAGCATTAATTACTTCAGCTTAATTTCAGTTGCGATGTCCATTGGGTATTTGAGAAAATAAGGTGCTCAAGATCTGCCTGTATATTTTCATATAATGTCAATAAAAAGTTTCTCATTGAAACTGAAGCTCTGCTGTCACTGTAATTAACTCATTAGAGATGCATCCAAATTCATCGTTAAAGACAGCTATTTTTAAATGGTTTTCTAATATTGTAAAATGAGTAGTGACATTGTATCCTTATTGCTAATCATATAGTTGAAACATCATCTGCTATTTTTTTCATTTCATCTCTTGACTTCAATTTCATTCTGCGTGCCTACATTCTAGAGTATATGTTTTGATAGTTTGCTCATTTTTATATCTTACACTTTTTTTTAAGTTCACTGAAAAGTTCTTTGTCTAGTAATTCCTGAAAAAATATCCTTGTCAAACATCAGTGATGTAAAATTTGCTATGTATGCTTATATAAATTTTGAAACTGCTCTACACAAAATATTGATTTTTCCAAAATAAGTAATTATGTTTACAAAGGTAGCTTGAAACTTCATATATGAGTAAAATAGCTAATAACTGAAGTACTTATCAAATGATCAGAGTGATGAAGAAAGTAAGATATAACTATAGAAGCTTTAATTGCAATTTCATGAGCACAAATTTCAGAAGAGGCTGGGAAGTTGCCTGTGCAATAATTTTATTTTAATAAAGAGACTGGAGACACAATTTGGGCTCCTGAATAGCACAATATTCCCTTCCCACCTGTCCAACAGATATGTTTTGTTGTATTTATTTGTTTTACAGAGGAACTTGTTATTCAATGCAGGGTAAACTTTAAAATTCTAGAACTGTAGAGTGTTGTCAGTGTGACTACACACACTGACAGCCCAGGGACAGCAGAAGACTGATTCTCCAATGATAAAAGAATAGGGAAAATAGGGAAAGAACCAGTTAAAATTGCTTAGATAAGTTAGATATCTTTAACGCACCAGGGCCTGATAAAACATATCTAGAATACTCAAGGTGCTGACTGAGGAGATATCTGAGCTATTATAAATTATCTTCAAAAAGTCATGGAAGACAGGAGTGATTCCAGAGGACTAGAAAAGGGAAATATAATGTCCATTTATAAACAGGGGATTAAGGATAACCTGGGGAATTACCAATCAATTATTTTAACTTCATCAAGCAATTTGCCAACATCTAGAATATAATAAGGTGATAAGTAACAATCAGTATGGATTTGTAAATAACAAATCATATCAAACCAACCTAATAGCTTTCTTTGAGACTTGTGAATAGGGGGGAAGTGGTAGGTGGGTATATCTTGACTTTAGTAAAGCATTTGATATTGACTTGTATGGCCTTCTCAGACTAATAGATCTCATGTTGGAGACAGTTGTGAGGATCTCTAGTAAGCTTATTAGCATGCATATAAACACTTCTATTATTTTTAATATATTTTCCTGTAGTGCTTTTACCCTAAAAATAAATATGCTTACTTAGGAGTATGGTGTGGTAACTTCCAACTTTTGGCAATTACTCTATTAATGGCTGCTTAGACGACTATCTTTTGTTGGGAATAACATATATACTAGACATACTATGTTAAGGAGGGAGAGAAGCAACAGTAAGGTAGCTTGAACCCTAGGGCTGCTATACTTTATGCCAGCTTCCAACAGTCCCAAGGGTTCAATTAAACTACAACCTTTTCCTCCAAGACATACCACTGTTGTGGGCATGGGAGATTTAGGCGCCAATACAATGCTACATACTAATCAAGAAATTCTCTAAACAGAGATAATCCTCTGCTGTGTGTGGTTGAGGCAGGTTTTCATCTGATTTGTAAAGCAGCCCTAATATATTTAAAGATCTGCCCCTTAGTGCTAATTACGCTCACTGCTGATGTCTAAGAGTTAAAGTCAATGTGATTTCACACACTTAACTTAATTCTGCTTATGCTCCTTGATGTGTACATTATATAGCCTTGTACTTCAACATCAGTAGAGTAGCTGTAAGTAGCTCAATAGGAGTCTGAGAAGAAAGAAATCTGATTTTCAAATCACCTTTGTTTTAGTCCTTTATCTAGAAATTTAAACAGAAAAGTTGACAGGCCCAGCAAACCAAATAACTGAATAAGTATTATGCAAGTATTTATTTATTTATCCATTAAATATTTAAAACTATCTCTTGATGTAAATACACAAAAACCATAGCAATAAAATCATACGAAAATCATATCTCCCAGTTTGAGAGTTGAGTGTCTTGGGACAAGAAGGTAAACTTAAAGATTTGTTGCTAATGTTGTTGAAGAAGGAAGTAGTATACCATTTTTGCAAAGTAGGGAACCATTCCAACATGTTTAAGTTAACAATTTTTCTTTCCTTCTGCTCACATGTTTGTTTTTAGATTGGGCGCAGCAGGACTGCAGCAGGTGGTGCTAATGGGAAAGAGTTGCCCAGTGGACCTGATGCAAACTTACTTATGCAGAAACTGCTAAATTCTTTAAGCAGTGGGAGATCAAGAGATAAAGTGACTTGTCTCTTGGAATATTTTGCTATTGCAACAGCAATCCCATATTGTATCCATTGCAGCTCATAAAATCATAATTATAAACATCCGGAAATGAGTGTGAAGATACATTTGTTTTCTGAGATTATACTGTTAAACGTTGACTGAAAATGCAATCCAGAAGTGTCCACTAAGATGTTATTAAAATCAAAAGCCATTCACTCACCATGTTCTATTGAAACTTAAAAAAAACAGTGGTTAGTCCTGCAGCACCTTAGAGACTTAACAAAAATGTAGATGGTATCATAAGCTTTCATGTGCACAATCCACTTCTTCATCTGAAACTTCTTCTTCTGAAACTTCTTGCACCAAACAGACTTCTTCAGATGTTCTGTTGATGATCACAAAATTTAGCTCTTCGTAAAGTACAAATGTTCATCCCCATGACTTCCACAGAACAGTTTGGGCTTACTTACAAATCAATGTGGAACCATGACATCAATAGAGCTATGATTATTTACACCAGTTGAGGATCTGCCCCAACATGTCTATAAATAAGATAGGGGATTAAGCCATGTTCTTCTAATACTATTTTTTGATGATGATGATACAGATAATTTGCATCATACTATGTAAAATATGAAAGGAAAAACTGATGCTTAATACACAAGAAACAGTAACCATATGGGATTGAACGGGGGATATTCAGAGGTAAAAGCATGATTCTCTGTCAATAGAATCAAAGAGAACTGTGACAAACTTACGTTCTCTGCACTGCAATTCAGAAATGCTTGAGACATACTGATTGGTGGGCTTTACATACACACACACAAACACACACACACACTTTTTTGTGTCAAATTCCTTAACATCTTTCTAATTGCTTTGCCAAATTACAGGTTTCCCAAATAGATTTGATCCATAAAGATCACATATTTGTCTTTATGTTATACTGCTCATTTTTAGGATGAAAGAACTCTTTCAATAGCTATGCAGGCAATTTCAGAATAGCTGGAATATATGGTATCATAGAGCAACATATATAGGTGGCAATCATCCAGAATACTGAAAGCACAGGGACAATATGGTCACTTAACTAACTGCTCTACTCTACTGTATTGTCTCCTCCCTTTCTTAAAAGGGAAGACACATTTCTTCTCAGTTATTTGCACAATTACTTTTAGGTCTCAAAAATGGTCTGGATTGTATATGTTAGCTACAAGAGGGTCTTATTTGAAGAGATGCAGAGGATTCTGGGATGTGTGTTCACATTTACAATGTCATTGCTTTGAGAAAAGTTTATATACTTTCAAAACTTGATTTAAGACTAATGATATAACAACTGCATATAGCAGGAAAAATAGTTTAACAGCAAAGAAGTTGTAACTAGAAATTTGGTTTAATCTAGAGGAAAACACTGGCTAAGGCTGACAAACTGAGCGGGCTGGTGAAAGAAAAGAAGGAGGAAGTCAAGGAAAGGCAAATCAGTCTTTCTGTTGAATTGCAATATACTACTTGTACAAGAACTGCTGTTCTAGGCAAAAACTGGATTTGCCACCCCCACCTTATTCTGACAGCCCTTTATTCTCCCTAGGATCCTATAAGCAAAAAAAAAAAAAAAAAAAAAAAAAACCCACACTTTTCATGCTGTGAAAATGGCTTCTTCTAAGGATGATGCTAAAGTACATCAAAGTAGGCCAATAGAAATGCTACCCACCTGCCTCAATGGGTGATGGAACTTGTTGGGGCTGGGTGAGAAAGGGGAATAGTCCCAGCATCAAGGGAGGAAGAGACTTATTAAGGGACAATAGGTAGCTCTGGAATCCCTTGGCCAGCTCAAGAGGAGGGGCACTGATTGGCCAGCATTTTCTTGCATCCATGATTTAACAGAGCATAGGGGCATTGGGGAATACCTTAGAGCTCAATTCCAACAGCACCTACCTACCTACCTGACCTAGGAATGGGAATCTGACCTGTCAGATGCTGTGGGTCCAACCCATCACCTGGCTTGAGGGAAGGAAGGAATTTTTCTCCCATGGACCAATCATTCAAGGACCAGGGAGGGTTTTTTTGTCTGCATCACAGCACCTTCAAGCTGAAGAGGGATAAGTGGAAATGCACTTAGTACTTATTTGAGTTATTGGAGTGTAGTTGTTCATTATAAATTGCAACTGTTTTTTTGGTATGGTTAAAAGAATAAAAAGAACAATGTCCAGAGATAAAAGACCTGGGACTTTGATGATGGGCCTTGACCTTATTAGATAGTGTGAAAACTTGTGTCCTTTGTGGGCCAAGGACAGACTTTGTGCAAAACAAGGTCCTATCCTTCTGCCCATTCTAACCTCCTTGGGGGTATGTATATGCACACTAGGATTCTGAGAGAACTGAGTCTTAACGGATAGGCTGAGGAGGTCTTTCCCCAAGTTACAGGTTACTCTATAAAGAGCTCTGTAACCTCTGCACAGGAATCAATCAAATGCCCAGTATAGGAGAATATGGGTGATGGCAGGTAGCACCACTGCCTGGTGTTGACATTTAATAAAAGTTGCAAGCAGCTGCTTAGTTCTGTGCATGTCTGTACTCAGTGTCCACAGCTGGGTGCATGAATATCAAGCCCCCTTCCCCTCCACAGAGTATTAAAGAAATTCAAGAAGGTATCCCTTTAGCAGCTGTGAACTCCAATATCACAGAGAAGAAGATAAACCCAAACTCTCTCCCTGTCCTGTTCAGCACCTTTCCCTACAACCTACTAGTCTGACACTCTTTGAAAAGTTTTGTAATTTTGTACACGAATATCTCCCCTCTTATATCATCTCTTCTGTTTGATCTTGCTTACCACATTCAATGTCATTTTTGAAAAGTGATATTCATTTTTAAAGTAATGAAAATTTTGGAGTAATGGTAGAAAGTTTAGATTGATCATTTGAGTGACTTGTGCCTGAAAGAGCTTCCACACCGGGATTGTTTTGTGTTAATTGCAGATGTGCACAAACAGACACATCTGCTCTTCATCTAGACAGTTATGGCAGAAGAGGTGCTAATTCCATAATCAGGCATGGCGTGAAGTATGCTATGTAGATAGAGCATGTGAACTATGATGGACTCAACATTTCATTCATAATTGATTACATAACTAATGTATTATTCCAACAACCAAATTTCTAGTCAAAACTTCTTTGCTATTTTTGCTATTGCTATTTTTCTACTCTATGCAACTATTCTACGGATGTCTTAAATCAGGGTATGAAACTGATGTAAGCATCTCCAAAAAGCAATTAAATTGGGAAATATCTATGAATGCTCTAGAGTCTACATATTTCTGAATAATCAAATGTCATAAAAGAACACAGAAATAGGCAATATAGCACCTGAGGCAGTCTAACATTAAGCAGATGATCCCAAATTATAGCTTCTACCATATGAATCCTATTTGTCCCCTGATAATACAGTACTAACATACTCACATGCTCACAACGTTGATGAGGTTGTGTGAACAGGGAAAGAATATATCTGACAAAATAAATCAGCATTCCAAATGCATTAAAAAGAGCCTACACAGTTTAAACTGGGACCAAGTTTTAAAAGGATCTTAATCTAATCCTGAGTGTTGAACATAAAACCATGCACATGTATAATTCATAAGGAAGTGTTCCCCTGGTAATGTGGATTGGGAGAATGGCAACAGCTCCTTCAGAGACATTTACTTTAGCCATCTATATGCCTACCACAATGACTCCAGTGCAGTTGACTTTGGATACAGTTAGTATATAAGGTAAAGAGGGATGAAACTGTCTATCAAAAGGAGGATAGTGAGGGGTATGGATATGGGAAAAAGAGGAGAAAATAGCCTCTTCTGAACTGAGTAAGGGGGAACTTAATTTGTACCCTGGGACCCATTCACATTTTTTTACACTTCTGTATAAAATGTCAAAAATTAATCAGATGAACAGGGCCATACAGTATTTAGCATTGATGTAATTATGAAATACGTAACTTTGCTGGGTATATTACATAGGCCCCAGAACAGTGATTTGGAAATCATTACATCTCCAACATGGGTATATAAAAAAGAAAGATTTATACAGTACTGGAGACTTACAATTTTCCTCTTTGATAATAAGGGAATATTGTATTATTACTACAGAAAGTTGGTGTTATTCACTAAAATTCATCTATCATCTAAGGCAGAATGTTAAAAGTTCCATGATTGCAGCATTGCCTCCTCTTTCATAAGTAAATATTTTTCATACGGTGTTTGAAACATGTAAAAGTTATAGCGCTGTATCAGCAGACAATTATTGCTGACACACTTCTGAATGGCAGGAATTATATTTAGTACCATAAATCTCAAATTTAATTCCTAACTATTGTAGCTGAATGAAAAAAAAAAGCTTTATTAAATCTAATCTTAATTTAAAACTGCATACCTGTAAGTGGGTCTTTATATAAGAGAAGATGTAATAAAAATAGGAATATATGTCTAACAGAAGTACTGAATAAACTACTCTGAATTCATACATTCTGAGAAAGAATAGAGAAAAATAACTAAATGCTCTATTTCTAAATTAGTCATGGTATCTTGAGACTGTGGGGAAGGAGGGAGAAATACAGATTGCTTTTTTTAAAATGTGAGCACAATGGCAAGGCGAAGCCAGACCAAAATAGATAAATCAGATTCCTATCCCAGTTGCCTTCATATAATTCCATTCAGCACTTTCTCATATGAAGTAGCCTTATAGTGTAAGAAAAACTTAAGAAAACACTTCTTTAGTATAGCCTTTCCATGTTCTACTTGTGACAATGACTTCTATTTGTTCTGGGGCATGTGATACAAAAATTGTTCTGCCTACCATTGCATGAGGTCAGAACAGCTCTGTCTATAAGACACATGCTTTCTTTTGGGCAGCATGCTACAAGAAGAAACTCTAAATATGAAGATACAGAATGTTATAATTTCAGCATTCATTAACCCTCATATTTGCAAGGCAAAACCCTCAAAGTAAGCATTGTAAGGGTAGGTACAATATAAATTTTAATCTTAAAAACATACATCCCTAGTGATTCTAGCCTGATACTTTGCCTCAAGAGCTCAGAAACAACTGAAACTCAGAGTGATTAATTGTGAATGCTTGTTCTCAATTTTTCCATTTCCATCATGCCTTTTTTTCCTCTCTTTAAGGCTTAATGTAAGGTTATCCGGATCCCTTATTAGTCCTCCTAATAAATAGACCAGCTCTGCTGATTAGTAATTTGCAGATTCCTCATATCATGGTTATATACAGGTTTATAACTGCCCTCCCTTTAATCACATTATAGTATATTTCCTTCCTGGAAAACAAAGAACTATGAACAAAAATCCTGGATCCATTGAAGTCAATGGCAAAGCTCCCACTGAGTTCAAGGGATCCAGGATTTAGTCTTGTATGTCCTCTGAAAGGATACTATTGTTCTGTTAGGCTGTGAGTTTAATGTATAGATTACATAATCAATAACACACAACACACTCAAATCTGTATGTTAAGAACAATCTTGGTCAAAGTCATTGTGAAGGTGTTAGTCAAAACCTTTACATTAATTAGGCCAATTAGTTTGGGGGCGGGGGGAAACTGAACCTGATCCACTTTTTGTGTGTCCGGGACTAGAAACCAAATCAGTTTTATATTTTAATTTTTCATTACAAATGAAATTGAAGAGAAAAAAATTGAATGTCAGAAGATCAATGACTAAAGTAATCCCAATTTAACTGAAATGTCTAAGATCCCTTTTCATGTATCTTATTATAGAAAATGACTTTCAGAAATCATGAATACAAAATTTTGTAAGTTATATAAGCTTAAAGGAGTAGAGCATCAAACACGTGAAGTAGTTGTAACATCCAAATGACTATGAACATGTGAAAAATAGCAAAGAAAGATATACAAGATTTGAAAGATCTGTTCCTCAAGTATGGAAGAACTATAAAAACACCTTGGGTGCATCTAGACTGGCAAGATTTTGCACAAAAGCGGTCGCTTTTGCACAAAAACTTGCCGCCTGTCTACACTGGCCGCTTGAATTTGCACAAGAGCACTGACATTCTACTGTAAGAAATTAGTGCTTCTTGTGCAAATACTTTGATGCTCCCGCTCAGGGATAAGTCCTCTTGCGCAAGAATACTTGCGCAAGAGGACCAGTGTAGACAGGCACCTTAATTTCTTGCGCAAGAAAGCCCGATGGTTAAAATGGCCATCGGAGCTTCTTGCGCAAAAGCGCGACTAAAATGGGCATGGATGCTTTTGCGCAAAAGATGTCTTTTGCGCAAATGCATCCGTGCCAGTCTAGACGCTCTTTTGCGCAAATACTTTTAACTGAAAAACTTTTCCGTTAAAAGTATTTGCGCTAAATCATGCCAGTCTAGACGCAGCCTTTATGTGAAGCTCATGTGATTCCTTCTACTTTTGAAAAACAATGACTGGGATTATAATTAAATTTTAAGATTCAAAAGCCATTCTAATGCTTCTGAGTTTGCAAGGTAGATTCCCCTTGTACCACCAGTGCAAGCATGAATGAAGCAGTCCTCCATGATATGTCACATGTCTTGTACCTTAACACAGCCACAATTTAGTGATTCTTTAATTTTCACTATGCGGCGGAAGTAGCCATACTTTCTCTTTTGTGTTGTCCAAACGCAGTTCAGTGAAGTCTACTGTGTATGGAGAAGGCAGAGTCCTAAGACTTCTTTCACTGGATCAGCAATCTGCTTTTTCGTACAGCAGAAGCAGCCTAAAATTTGAGCCAGTAGGGCTAGTGGCCTTTCTCTTGGTGTGTAGAATTGGTGTGTGGATACAGAAAGCCTGGATCTGAATTGGAATGGAGATCTTGGTGTATTGGCAGGTCCAGAGTAGCCAGGCTCTTATTGTACTCCTTGAGCACAACAGTGTCTTGCCCAATGCTAACTGACACAATACCTGTCAAAAATAGGAGCATGTTAATTTGACAGAGGTGTTAATTTGAAAAAGCCACTAGCAATCCTGAGCACAGGATCAATTTCAGTGACAAGATTGGTGTGGGAGCTGTTACATCAAAATGGCATGTGCTGCACTCAGGGTTTGTAGTGATGTTTGAAGTGCATGCATCACATTCCCAGAGCCATCAAGTTTCTGAATGATGTTAATCCTTGTTTTTACCTTCTTTTTTGGTGTTATCAAGATGTTGGTGATGGCTCAGCATCTGATTGAGGGTAACTCCAAGGTATCATGCAAGAAAAGCAGACCACAAAAGTCAATTTTCAGTAGCACTTTGACCCATGGTTGTTCAAATGGAAGGCAGTGACAAGTGTTTCTGAAGCATTGGGATTCTGTCACAAGCTCTGAAATATATCTCAAGTATCTGGAGGTCATTGATCATGATCTTTTTTGTGGCCTTCAGAGAGGACACTTACTTAACTAATGCAATAACATCAGAATAAATTAATTTACAGGATGATGTGATCCAGTGTCTCTGGTATAGAAATTGAATAGTCCAGGCACTAAAACTTGTTATTCCACTGTAGTTTTTGTGGCATGCTATTTGTTTTCTGGAGTTCCTTGTATTTTTTATAAGAGCACCCCAGTACAGATATTCAGATATATGTTCCCAGAGTTTTTTGTTTAATTAGATACGCTCTAAATTTAGTTTTAGATCATGGGTTCCCAAACTGGAGGGCGTGAAGAAATTCCGGGGGGGGGGAGGGGGGTTGGTAGGCAACCCAGCCTCCCCCCCATCAATTCCCCCCCCCCAAGTTGTGCTGCTATTTTTGTTTTTTGGCCCCAGTCAGTTCCTTTTTTTTTTTTTTTGCTCAAGTTTTGCTGCTATGGGGGGGCAGGGAGTAAGTGTTTCTCAAAACTCAAAAAGGGGGGCGTGATGCCGAAAAGTTTGGGAACCACTATTTTAGATGGTTCATTTTTTTCCATGAGAGTATGTCAGATTATTTAAATGATTCATTAGGAAATATTACATTTATGGAACTATGTGCCATTTTACGATTCCCTCTGTAACAGTTGTGCTTCCTATATTTGTGGGTAATGCTTAGTACACTGTGGTTGCTACAAATAAACAAAATTAAACAACAAATAATTGTATATAAATATAGTACCATTCTACCAAATAGTAATGAATATAGAAACCAGAGACTAGAATCTAGTTTTAGACTGGCAGAACAAGGGTATGTCTACACAGCAAAGTTATTTCAAAATAACAGCCCTTATTTCAAAATAACTTTCCTAGCGTCTACACAGCCAAACCGCTGTTTCGAAATAAATTTGAAATAGCGGAGTGCTTATTTTGAATTTGGTAAACCTCATTCTATGTGGACACTTATTTCAAAATGGGGGCCTCCGGCCTTCCCAGGGAGCCCTGGTGGCCACTCCAGCCTCAATCAAGAACACTCCACTTCCTCCCCCCCTCCCCAGAGCCTTAAAGGGGTAGATTCTGGCTACAGTGCCTGTGCCAGCTCCAAGCCTGCCAGCCCAGAGCCAGCAGTCACTGCCCCTGACCCAGTGGCCCCAAAACATGAGCCAGCAAGCCACTGGCAGCCAGCCCTCCACCGCTCCCCAGGAGCAGTCTGCCAGCTCCCAGGAGCCTGCCAGGGCCCAGAGAAGGCGGGCGCCTTCCTGGTCCAGGGTGGAGATCGTGGACCTTATTCAGGTGTGGGGGGGATGCCCCCAACGTCCATGATCTCCGCACCAGACAGAGGAACGCAGCCTTCTATGGCAGGATAGCTGCCAGCCTGGCCACCAAAGGCCACATGCAAACCTAGGAGCAGGTTCACATGAAAATCAAGTTGGTCCGTCGAGACCCCCACCCCTGAGCCCTGATCTTCCCCTCCCCCTTCTTCCCCTTGCTTCCCCCTTCCAGCTTCCTCCTCCCAGGTTTCCCTCTCCCCTCTCCCACCCTCTCTTCTCCCCTCTCCTGCCTCCTTTCCTAGTCTCACCAGAATTTCATTCCCTCCACCCCAGTTTTGTTAAATAAAGAGAGTTTGTGTGTATGAAAATACATGTATTTTATTTGACATCAGGAAGGGGGGTTAGGGAGGGGTAAGTGGAAGGACGTGAGGGAGGAATGAGGCACAAGCCCCCAGTGGGGCAGACCAGGGAGGCTCTTAGTGCTCCTCAGGGTGGAAGCTCTCCCGCAGGGCCTCCTGGATACTGACAGCCCCCCGATGGACCTCCCGGATGGCAGCCTGCAGAAAGTGCAGCCAGGCTCACAGCAACGTGTCCAAGAGAAGCACCAGAGTGCCCAGGGGCAGCTCTGGTTCTATGTTGCAGAGTGCTGTGGTGTCCCGAGCGAGGGCAACCAGAGCACGCACAGACAAAATGCTTTGCTGTCCCTCATCGAGGTAGACAAGCAAGCAGGGAAACCTGAGAACTGGCTGTCTGGGGGGGGGGTCCCTTTAAACACAGACCTCAGATAGCCTCAGGCAGCAGCCCCACACAGTAAGTCCTGACCTGGTGCCCTGCCAGAACTGGTTCCGGCCGGCCTTAAATGTGATTCAGAGTCCACTCAGTGTGGACGCGCTATTTCAAAATAGTAAAATGCTATTTCAAAATGCATTTTGTGTGTAGACAAGTTATTTCGAAATAAGCTATTTCGAAATAACACTGTAATGTAGACATACCCCAACTTATTTAAAAACAAAAACAACAACAACAACAACAAAATGGACAATAGTAATCTGTTATTGTGCAGGGCTGAAGAAGGAGCAAAGGGTATTTTGTTTAGCTACGCAACAATGTGTGCTAGGAATCCAAGGCCTCAATCCTGAAAATGCTTTTGATTATTATATTTAAACATTTAAATATTCATATCTGAAAATTTTAGTTAAGTGCATGTTTAAATGTTTAATATATATGTGACTTTTATAGAATTTTAAACTTTTGGAGAGATAATAAATATTGTACAATAAATATCTCCAAGGAGATGCAAAGGGGCTGGAATCTGCCTACCACTGTCCAGAATAGAAGTTCTCTATTTAAGTGGCCCAAGTACCCCTACGCTGGGCTCTGCACCTACTTTCCCACTCCACCTCAGATTATAGTGCATTTTGGTGGAGGGAAGTGGGTCTTACATAGTTCCACTGACTTGTGCCTATGTTTCACTGGCTGGGAATGGTGAAGCCCCACTATGCAATGCCTATGCTCAATTGATATAGAGCATATTAAGGCCTCTACATCAGTGGGCAAGGCCTTCATTCCTGATCAAACACGGTTGAAATCGATGGAATTCCACCAGAGATTAAATTACATTCTACCCACCCTCCTCTATAAGTGCAGCTCAAGTACTCAAGAGAACAAAACCCATCACCATTAAGAAAGAAAAAGCAAACTACAGCTCAGAAGATCCTTTTTGCATTTAGCCATAAAGGGGAGCTATTGGGCAACACCTACGGATGAGAGTAAAGTATACACTTTTTAATCATGACTCCTATGCAGCTTAGGCCAATGACCTGCCCTTGTGACACAGGAATCAGTATCAGGAAGCCTGCATAGCAGTGTAAACCAATGCTGCTTTTATTGGATGGATATTTATTTTTCCCACAAAACAGATCAGTCAAAAATTACAATTTGCAGTTTGCTTTGGTTGCAGTGTGTTTAACACAAGCACTTATGAATATAAGGAGACACATTGTATTGTTATTACTTGTTTTAAAATATTTTTAAGTCCCATCTGTGATAATGGTTTCTATTATGAAAATTCCAAAATTTTCAAGTAAAGTAAAAAACTGATTCTAAAAGAACACCATTGTAAGTGTACACCTCGGATACAAGCTGTTTCCACTTCTAACATGGTTTTCATTCTCCTTAAAGAACTGTGCTCAGTCCATTTCCTTGTACTGTAACCGAATCCCTCCATCTCAGTGATTACGTTTCTAACATGGACATTAGGATTTGCTGCTAGAGAAAAAGGATATCAATAGCTTGTAAAATATTTAGGCACAACAAATGAGATGGTAATTGATCTTGCATGATCTTGCTAACATATAAATATTTGGTATCTAGTTTAAACATGCTTTTAGTTTTTTCTCTGATGTTAACTGTTTCAAAGACAGTTTTGCCCCTTTCCAGTAGATATCATAAACATTAATATCAAATACATCAGATTAAAAGTAGCAAGTACAATTGGTGGGAATACATATGTCCACAGCTGCCTGATAAGGTCAGAATTATATGGCTCCTCTTATTTATGATTATCAGCCGGTAGCCTCCAAGTATTTCTTAATGAAACTCTTTGCTACTGGCAACAATTTTCAATCTGCCAAAATAAGCAAGTGAAAGTCAAATGAAATATAAATGTACTTGATGTTCAGAATGAATCTAAAACAAGACACTGCAACAGAAAAGCTAGCAAACATTCCTTTAACTGTGGAAAGCTGGAGTCTGGTGTTAATTCTGTTTACAGAAGAAACACTTTCCTTTTCCAAAATGATAAACACTTTTTTCTAAAAAAGGTGCTCAGGCCACAAAAATGCAGAGCTTTAATTTTTGATGCATCAGAACTAGTGCAGAATGTCATTTCACAACAAAAAAAATTGACATTAATCATTTTTCTGTTCATGAGTTGCATGAAATATTTAATATTCATAAATGCACTTGTTATTCAAAGTCAGTTGGTGAACAGTTTATGTTAACCCTTTTCAACTTTTGTACTGCTGTCAAATCATTTGCTGTCAACCAATGGTTGAATATTTGCTATTTGTCCAATCAAATAGTCTCTTGACTCACATGATAATTTTTCTGATCTTTAACTAGATGGCTAATAACCCAAAAAGGCCCATATTAAGCATAATATTCAAGGACATGGTTAACTTTAAGCCAATTCAACTCCAAACAAGAACTTTCAAAAAATAATTATCTGAAAAGGACAATTAAGGGATGTTTAAAATTGGGCAGACTTTTGGGTTGCGATGAAAAGGCAGGATAATTAAATCTCCACCTTTTTTTACTCCTGGCATAACTTAGAAGCAAACAGATATGATGAGTGCACTGCAACTTCAGATCAAGGCTGAAACATGTTGGAGGCACAGACAGATTAAAACACATATTAAAACTTAGGGTTTTCAAACTTACCTCTAAGACATCCTGTACTCAATACTGTCAGACAGATGACGCTAGAGTAAATGGTCCATGAGTCTGACCCAATAAGTCAGTTCCTATCTTCCTTCACATTAGGAAGCTCAAATAGTCTGATTAACCAGGGAAACTTGAATGGTTTTTCATAAATATATATCTGACAACATAGGTAGTATTTTCAAGTACTGGACTAGACTAAAGATCTTTAATACTTCACACCAAGTGTCCAGAAACAATGTACTTAATATTTAAAATCGCTCATTGTCTGTTAGCTTTTTTCACTGCTAACATTTAAAGCATTTATTTTAAATATTTAAGATTTAATATTACTTATTGTCTTGAAATGCAGCTACTCTACTGATAAAATACAAAGTGTTCATCATGTTTAAATTCCCGAGGAGCTCCTATTCTTGGGAAAGAGACATACTATTGCACTGTTTCAAAAGAAGCTTTTCTGAGCCTGAAGTAAATTTCTTTTCAATCACTGACTTTTGATCTCATAGTAAATAAGGGAGAAATCTGTAAAAATTTGTTAGTATATTGAAATTACTGATATCACAATTGAAATATAAATATAAAATGTTAGTGCATTCTTGTATTTACTAGATTTTAATTAAACTTCATTCTGAAACACCACCTTTGGCCACTTATTTCTATTAGCCACATCCCCTGAGCCTCCAGGAAAAGTGAAAGTGTCTTGCATGCTTTTGCCTTATGAGTGGGGAATATTAGACAATTTTATAAGATACTTCAGTTTGAAGTTTCTATCTTTCATCATATGTCTTCTAATTTACTGCATATTTTATACCTGTAAATCATTCACTTCATTTCTACTTCAGTGCACAGATTTCAACTTCAGTTATTTTCAGAATTTCACTTTTGCACACCAGAGAATGGGAAGCATGGAGAAAAGCAGAAGAGATCAAAGGGTTTTTGTTATGTTTTTTCAACTCCACATAACTGGAGATATGATCTTTTCCACTAATCATTGGTTGGCTTTCTATAAGGACCCTCACAACAAATCTATCTGTGAAAAGGTAAAAAGGTTGACTAGTATCTGTACTGAGGGTAGGATATCACCTTTTCAAAGGCAAAAACAAGACATATGCAAGATTCTCACCCCCTGTGCGGTTCTGCCTATCCTGTCTCTTCCCCTGGGACCATACCTCTGTCCTTTCTCTTCCCATGAGGACACATCTGCTGCTCCTCCTTCTCTGATTCCAAGGCTTTCTCCTAGCCAAGGACTACCCCTAACCAGAAGCCAGAGCAAGCCACTGTGAGAGCCCCCAGGGAGCCTGGGTTGCTGTGAGGGACACTGCCCAGGACATTTGGAGGGTCTAGGGCTCTCTACAATGTCCCAGAGTCCTTTGTGGCTCTTACTACTGCCCAGCTTTGGGCTTCAGACCTTGGGGGAAGGGGGTAGGAGCAGGAGCAGAGGTGGGGCCTCATGTCATGAGGGACTACAGCCAAACTGGGAAGAGCCTGGTGCTTCTCATAAGCCTTAGTAAGGCACAGGGTGGCGCAACAAAGAATTTGGGACAAATGCTGTTCCAAACTCATTCTGCCTTGGATCAGGCCTTGAACTTTTCATTTTGGGACTGTCCCACCAAAGTTGGGGTACATGGTCAACCTAACTGGGGGCCACAAGGTCTGACCTGATTTTAGAATCATATGCCCTTTGGCAACATGAAAAGATTGGTGCTCCAATACCCCAGTCATTATTTTGCTGGCAGGAAAAAGGTCAGGAAAAGGGAAGCAGCTGATATGAGAAACGAGCATGGTTTTTTGCATATTCCTGGCTTTACACAACCTGCCCTGGAGTTTAAAGTTCTATTGTGCTGTTGTGATACACTTGAAACCTGTTCAGTCATTTTAAAAGTATGGACAAAAACAGTTTGTAAGTTGAATACACAGCTCAGCTTTGTTTCAGTGCATACACAGCCCATTACTAATCACTACTTTAATACAAATGTATAGAACCAGATCATCAGCTAGTGTATATTACTGTAGCATCATTGACTCCAGTAAGGTATATTGATTATACAAGCTCACACATAAGGAGTTAGCACAGATTCTGACCATTTCCTCAGATTTCTGCTTTCAGGCTATCAGGCATCTAGACAAAAACCTGCCATTATTTTTGTGGGAATAGTAACAAATGTTCCAAAGTATGCAGCTTCTACACACACAAGTGACCAAGACTACTATTTAGAACTGTCTAAAAAGATTATATAATATTGGGTCACATTTCTCATTTTGCTACAAAAATCATAAAGATAGTAGTGCTAATGTTAATCTTAAAAATTATACACTGTAGATTGAATCATTCTGGTTAGAAACTATATCAGGTACAGACATTTTGTGGCAGGCCACCTGGCCTACTGGGAGAAAGTTCTTGTTCTCGTTCTTTCTCTCTCTCTCTCTCCAGCTTTGAGAGCTTCTCCTTGAAGCAACCCACCACCTGATGGAGGATATGACGCCACTGGGGTGAGCTGGTGGCTTGCTCCTTCCAGATTGTGATTTGCACATCAGCTTTCTTAATATGCTTTCAGTGTATCTGTGTAGCTTTTCTCTGTTCAGAATGGGATCTCTGACTATGGATGAGCTAAGAGTAGACAACTCATTTTGGGAGGCAAAAGTCTGGTATCCACACACAATGTCCAGCCCAGCAAAGTTGGTGCCTGAGGATGATTACTGCTGACACTGGCTTCAGTGAGGATACTTGCATTCATGCAGAAATCTTGCCACTTGACACAAAGGATCTTTCAGAAGCATCAGTCATGGGTGGTACTGCTTCAGACTCTTGAAGTACTGTCCATTGGTCACCTAGGTTTTGTATCAATAAAGGACTGTAGGAACAATTGTCTTGAAAATCTGGATCTTGCTGTCCTGCCAGAGGACATGAAAACACATTGGAACAATTTCCCAAAGGAAGCACTTTCACAGTCAATTTTTGTGATTTGAGAAAGTAGGCAACTGAGGCAGCAGAAGTGCTCAGCAGTCTCCAAACTCTGACCCTCAATGGTGATTTGTGGTAGGTCATTTGGAATGCAAGAAGCAGACTGATAGAGCACTTCAGTTTTTCACTGTCCAGTAAAAGTCTGCCGCTTTTGGTAAGGTTATGTGAGGAAATCCAATATGTACAGAAGGTCATTCTCAGTGTGCATGAGGATGACAGTCATAAGCAAACTGAAAATCAGTAATTGATGTCCTGAAGACTTCGGACTTTGATTGATAATGTCAAAGATTAAAGAGTAGCCCATCCATTCTGTATTGAATGTCAACTTTCTTGGGGTGATGATAGATGGAAAACAGAGTTGAGGCAATAATGCATCCTTACTCCACCCCAGTTTTGATGATGAAAAGTTCTCTCTCAAGCCCATTACAGAACACCATGGCAGTCATCTGATCATGAAAAAGTCTTAGGTCCTGAATAAATTTTAGAGGGCAGTCAAATCTGGCTAGCACCTTTCACAGAGCTTCATGATTGATACATTCAAAGTTCTTTGTCAAATTGATGAAGGCCACATATAGGTCCTGGTTCTGCGCCCAAAACATTTCCTGGATTTGAAAGCCAGCAAAGATCATGTTAATTGTTCCAAAGGGTGGTCTAAAACTGCACTGAAATTCTAGGACTGTTTCCTCAGCAAGGGGAAGTAATCAGTTTAAGAGAATATGGGTAAGAATTTTCCCTGTTAATGATGACAAGGCAATGCCTCGATAATTTCCACAATCCAGCTTGTTTCCTTCCTTATAGACTGTAACAGTGTTAGCATTTCACAAGTCTTCTGGGACTTTCTCCTTATACAAGGTATAAAGATATGAAGTTTGTGAAGCTTGTTTACCAGTTCTTCACCTTCAAACTTGTAGACATCATCTGGACCTGATGCCTTATTGTTCTCTGTTTTCATAATAGCTTGTGTTATTTCTTCAAGGGCAGGGATGTGTCCTCAGGATTCACCATGAATATGCCTGTCCTCCGCAGACAGGGCAGTTGCCCTGTGGCCCAATGTATCAAAAAGACCCAGAGATCCCAGGCACCACCACTAATGCCAGAGCCTTATGTCCTTTAAAACAATGTATATTTCTCAACAGGAGATCCAGGATTACATTCTATTCTATTTTAGCTTTTGTACTGCACCATATCGGCAGATGACAAAAACTGGGAAACAAAACTGTCCTCCAACTTTTTCCTCATTGGGATTCACTCACCAGAGGGCAAAGAGAGAGAAATAAAGAGGCAATAAGATGTTCTCTATCTTATTCTCTATCCCTTTTATAATGATTCCTAACATTCTATTTGCTTTTTTGATTGCCGCTGCACATTGAGTGGTTGTTTTCTGAGAACTATCCACAATGACTCCAAGATCTCTTTCTTGAGTAATTATAGCTAAATTAGTCCCCATCATATTGTATGTATAGTTGGGATTATTTTTTCCAATGTGCATTACCTTACATTTATCAACATTACATTTCATTTGCCATTTTGTTGCTTAGTCACTTAGTTTGGTGAGATCTTTTTGAAGCTCTTCACAGTCTGCTTTGATCTTAACTATCTTTAGCAGTTTGCTATTATCTGAAAATTTTGCCACCTCACTGTTTATCCTTTTCTCTAGATGATTTATAAATAAGTTGGGACCCCACTAGTTACCTCTCTACATTCAGAAAACTTACCGTTTATTCCTCCCTTTTGTTTCCTGTCTTTTAACCAGTTATCAATCCACGAAAGGACCTTCCCTCTTAACCCATGACAGCTTACTTTACTTAAGAGCTTTTGGTGACGGATCTTGTCAAAGGCTTTTTGGAAATCTAACTACACTTTATACACTGGAGTCCCCTTGTCTACATGTTTGTTGACTCCCTGAAAGAACTCTAGTAAATTAGTAAGGCATGATTTCCCTTTATAGAAACCATGTTGACTTTCCCTCAACAAATTATGTTCATCTATGTGTCTGACAATTTTATTCTTTACTGCAGTTTCAACTAATTTGCCTGGTACTGACATTAGACTTACTGGTCTGTAATTCCCAGGATCACCTCTAGTGCCCTTTTTAAATATTGGTATCACATTAGCTATCTTCCAGTTATTAGGTACAAAAGCTAATTTAAAGGATAGGTTACAAACCACAGTTGTCAGTTCCACAATTTTACATTTGAGTTCTTTCAGAACTCTTGGGTGAATGCCATCTGGTCCTGGTGACTTGTTACTGTTAAGTTTATCAATTTGTTCCAAAACCTCCTCTAATGACACCTCAATCTGGGACAATTCCTCAGATTTGTCACCTAAAAAGAATGGCTCCGGTTTGGGAATCTACCCCAATATTCTCAGCCATGAAGACTGAATCAAAGAATTAATGTAGCTTCTCCACAATGACTTTATCACCTTTGAGTGCTCCTTTAGCATTTCAGTTGTCCAAGGGCCCCACTGGTTGTTTAGCTGGTTTCCTGCTTCTGATGTACTTAAAAAACATTTTGCTATTTACTTTTTGAGTTTTTGGCTAGCTGTTCTTCAAACTCCTTTTTGGCTTTTCTTATTATATTTTTAGACTTGCTTTGACAAAGTTTATGCTCCTTTCTATTTTCCTCACTAGGATTTGACTTCCATTTTTTAAAAGATGTCTTTTTATCTCTCACTGCTTCTTTTACTTGGTTGTTAAGCCACAGTGGCACTTTTTTGGTTCTCTTAGGGTACGTCTACACTTGCGCCCTAGTTCGAGCTTGGGATGCAAATGTAGCCGACCAAAATTACTAATGAAGCAGGGATTTAAATATCCCACGCTTCATTAGCATAATCTCTCCCACGCGTTATTCTGCTCAACAGCTGATTCAAACCAGGAGGTGTGCTCCGGGACGCATTAGTTCAAATCAAACCCCTTGGCTCGAACTAGTGTTACTCCTCATTTTTTGTAGTAACGTTAGTTCAAACCAAGGGGTTTGATTCGAACTGATGCATCCCGGAGCGCACTTCCTGGTTCGAATCAGCTGTTGAGTGGAATAATGCATGGGCGAGATTATGCTAATGAAGTGCGGGATATTTAAATCCCCACTTCATTAGCAATTTCGGTCGGCTACATTTGCATTCCTAGCTCGAACTAGGGAGCAAATATAGACGTACCCTGACAGTGTTTTTTAATTTGGGATATACATTTAAATTGGGCCTCTATTATGGTGTCTTTGAAAAGTTTCCATGCAGCTTGCAGAGATTTTACTTTTGTCACTGTACCTTTTAATTTCTATTTAACTAACCTCCTCATTTTTGTGTAGTTCCTCTTTCTGAAATTAAATGCCATACTGTTGGGCTACTGAGGTGTTTTTCTCCCCACATGCTTTAACATATTTACACAAGGTCTACAG